>JAJJWW010003175.1:0-593126 GCA_023531295.1 Papaver armeniacum | reverse complement strand
TAATTGCTTGTTCTCTTACTGATTTCATTGGTTAATTGGTTGATTTCTTGCCGATTTTGAATTTTTAGAATGCATGATATGAATACGATCTGTTACATGTTGTTGATTACGTTCTTGTTTTTGATTTTGTTATTTCTTAGCTTTTGATTATCCTGAAACGTTTTTGATTTTGATTGTTTTTTGCTGCATGATATGAAATCGAACCGATGTATGATTGTATACTACAGATTTATTCATCTATGTGTTCTATTAACACTCTGAATCTTATATCTTCGATTAATTGATCAAGTATTTGATTTCTATTTATTTTTTGATTATATAGAATGTGTATTTTCATGTACACTGTTCACGTTTTAGGTTATTCAAATATGAAAATGTGATTTGAAGCTTCAAATGTTATTATCTCTCTCACGTCTTAAATTGTTATTCAAATCCTTTTGATTTTTAAATCTCTTTTGTTAGTTGCATCAGATTTTTATTTATTTTAAATCTCTTTGCGTTGGTGGTTGTCTTAGATATTGTTAACGATTTTCTTCACTCTTTAGGATTGCATAGTATAACTTTCTCTGTAATCCCTTTACTTGGTGTAATACAAGACATGGAGATAAATTTATTTAGGAAAGACTTGATAGAATTCTAGGAAATGACATTTGGTTCAATTTATCTTCTAATTCTCATGTTTATCATCTTGCTCCCATTGCTAGCGATCATAGTCCCCTTGTTCTGACTATTGCTAGGGATACTAATCATGTTGAAAGTCCCATAAAATTTAATAGGTGTTAGCTAAGAGATGCTAGTCAGAAATTATTATGGAGGAATACCTGCAAACTAGTACTAAGGTTATAAAGCTTTCGACACAAACATTCAACGAACGGGTTAGACATGCTCTAAGTAACTGTAATTCTCATTCCTTTGGCCATAATCAGACAAAAAAATACTTGTCTTAATACAAAAATGGAAATTCTTTATGCTCAAGGTATAATAGACACTAATGATCCTAGACTTGTTAACACTCTTTCTGAACTAGGTCACTGGAAAAAATAGATGAAAATTTTTATAAACAAAGAGCTAAAGGTGATTTCTCACAAATAGATGATAAAAACATAAGTTACTTTTATTCTAGGATCAATTATAGGAAGAGAAAAACTGAAATTGAGGGTGTACATGATGTATTGGGGGATTGATTACCGATAGGAGTGATATATATAAAATCTTAAATATCACTTTTCTTCAATAAGTAGAACTAGTACAAAAGAGAACCCCTTATAAATTAATCCGCTATAAATTAATAAATTTGCCGGTCCCAAGCTCTGGGGATAACGTGCTAAATTAATAACTCGCTAAATTTATAAATTAATAAAAAATTCAGACTTTCTATAGGTCCCTTCCGATGTATAAATTGATAACTCTGTACTTTACATAAACTTAGTTTTATGTTTATGTTAATTTGGTATAAAATAATTCAACTGTGGTCTGATTTTTGAAATTGATGTCACATTTAATATCATTTTGGATTTTTCTTAACATTAGAAGAGTTTTTAGTGTTGTCGTTTGGTGATGCAATAACTATTCACTGTCTTCGCAACTTCGATAGTTCTTTACGTGAAGGTGGCTCTATAACTACAATTCTATCTTCGGCTTCGACGTCATCACTTTCCACTTTCTAATGATACTCTCAATTATTTCCTCATCAGTCAAAAATCAATTATTTCCTCATCAGTCAAAAATCTGAAATCGTATTTTCTCGAGAGTAGTTCAAAAGTAACCAACCGTCCATTTCATTGTGATAATTCAGTCATTTGATTAAATTTTGTAGTTCTCTAGTGCTTTTATTATCTAACATTTCAATTGAATTGTTATTCATTGAATGAACAGACAACAAGGTTCATCACGTCTAAAACATTAATCTTCTCGGAATTTGGTTCTCATGCGTCATAACCCTCCAAAAGACTACGATAGAATCAATGGCGATAATGCATCTTGAAAGATCATATAATCCTTGTATCACAAAGGTTGGATCTTTATTGTGGTGTTTGGTGGCAAGAGTTACACATGTTTAGAGAAATTAATATATAAATTAATAATTATTATTTTATTGATAATTTAATATCGCGATAAATTGATAAATCTTGTCTGGTCCAACACTATTATTTTATAGGGGTTATATTGTAATCCAGTTTTTATTGATAGTTTTTTTTTTTTTTTTTGCTGCATCCAACCTCGTTCTCTGAAAATGATAATGAGAAGCTTATGAGAATACTATCTTATGATGAAATCAAATTTGTGGTGTTCAATATGAAACAATGGACTTCTCCTAGCCTGGATAGATTCTCACTTTGTTTTTACCAACAAATATGGGAGATTGTTAGTAATGATAGTATAAAGATGATAAAATCATTTTTTCATGATAAGTTTGTGCTCAAGGAATAAAATCATAATTTTCTATCTCTTATTCCTAAGATAAATTATCCTATGAAAAATGCTGACTTTAAACCGGTTAGTCTTTCCAACAATTCTTATAAAATAATATTTAAGCTAATTTCCAAAGAGGCTCAAACCTCTTCTTAATAAGATCATCTCCTCAAACACAACATAGTTATGGCACATGACCTAGTTGATACGATGAAGAAGTGAATCAGAAAAATGGTTTGATAGTTGTTAACTTAGATATGTCTAAGGATTTTGATAGGATTGAGTGGAAATATTTACTTGATTTCTTAGCTAAACTTGGTTTTCATCCAGATTGGTGCCAACTTATAAGTCAATGTGTCACCACCACCTTTACTTTTGTACTTTTGAGTGGAGCTCCAAGAATCAATTTTGACCAAATCCTGCTATCATACATATGGATGTTTTGTATAAAGCTTTGATTTCTGCTGAGAATCAAACTCACCTATATGGGATAAAGGTTTCTACTACTATTCCTGCTATCTCACACTTATTCTGTTTTTGAAGAAAAAATGGTGGTTAAATTTTAGTTTATATATGCAAAATTTATGGTATGATTTTTTAATCTTTTACGTATGAATATTTACAAATGGATATAAGTATTCTTTTTATGATTTAAAAATCGATATCATAGAAGTATTCATGCATGACAAAACCCAGTAATATAATAATGTATTTTTATTTTGTGCTTTAACATTAACTAATTAAGGAAGTGTGTCTCGTGTACTATCACACAATGTCTCATGATATATAAATATTACTATTTGCGTATGAATATTTGTCATTTAACATCTTTTTACATATAATTATTCATGATAACATGATTTTTGCTTGTTTGAATATAAATATTTTTTTTTCGCAAATGATTTTTTCATGAGTTTGGACATTTTTCCAATTTAATAATTTTAGATAGTTAACATTTAAAAAAAAAAAAAAAAAAAAAGAGAAACAGTTTAAGTTGTTAACCTTTTTTGGTAATTCAAGAAAGAAAAATCTAAAAATAACTTTTTCCTTATATTTAGATAAATATAAAATGGCAAAAGTTGAATAATATTTGTTTAAAATTCCTACATATTGACGGATGTCAAAAGAAAAGATCCCTAAAACAAAGATACCCTCGGCTATGAGGGAAAAACAAAGGAGAAATGGTTTCAAGATTTTGTGGTACATATTCCTCCTCCTACCCTCGAAAAACAAAAAGAGCACACCAAATTTGTATTCAAGTATTATCAACTTTTTTGTATTAACAAACCCTCGGTTAGTTATTTATATGAGTGGGAGTTCAATCAATTGGCTACTTAACTAAACAAACATTCAATCATATTACAATACGTCAATCATGCAATTGTGTGACACTTTAGATTTAAGCGATAATTACGAGTATAAACTAACTCATCAAACAAATAACATGTTAATATTCGACTACATCCATAACCGAAAATAATAAATTTAGATACTCAAAACACATAAATTTATAAAAGTAAATATGTGAAATAAACATCCAAATAAGAGTGTTGAGTGTGTTTCTTCCTAAGGAGAGGTGTGTATTCAATTGTGCTTAGGCTCCCCTTTTATAGACCTCTCTTTCAAATCCAATTTGGAATTGGATTCACTTTCCAAATATACCAATTTTTTTGATTTCCATATCAAGACAATCTAGCCCACAAACCATGGAAAGCATGTCATGGACTTGACTATTTTTACTTGGCACATCTCCCTATAGCCTTTCTTCCAACTCTCACTTGTCCCCCGCCCAATGCCACTTCTAAAGCCACTAATATCTTAGCTAGAAAATAGTTCATGTATTTTTGCAAGCACCTTATGTGCATTCCTTAGAAAATTCAGGCATAGACATGTTGGATTATTTTTCACACACATTTATCCTTCCCTACAATTTCAATTCATATACAATCCACATAAACCATTCAATCATTCATAAAAATCAGTCACGTAAAGCCCTTATCCTTTTGTAATCTCGACTAAATTGGACCCCATACTTCAGCCAATTCTCTAAACAACTTCACCTCTTCCAACCTCCTTTACTCCATTCAATTTCTCAAGATCAAAACCTTCTACAGCCTTCGAGACAATGCTCCTTGTTCTTATTTTTCTTTATTCCATGTCACCGGCCAAAAACAAACCACATTTTCGTCTTATCGTTCATGCACATCACCAACGGAAACAAGATCTTCTTCTTACGTAATCTATAGTCCAAGAACTCTAAACATATTCATCACGAAGAAATCACAACAAGCTCGATTTATACTTGATTCCAGAAACAATTCTTCAACTCCATATCAAACTCTTCTGAGGTTCCTGAAATTCACTCCATCTCTAAACGAAGTTATCTTATGCCTCTTATGATAAAGTTGTTTAAGATGAACCTGTAAAGGCTCCTCCACACTTACATGTATCATCGCGAATCAATATTTTATTAGATTTAAAGTCTTTCGATGAAGCGTCGAAATTAACTATTGACGAGTTATGTATTGGTGTGGCCCAAATCCTCAGTAATAGTTAAATTAGATGTTATATTTGTTTCATTCCTAGCCCAAAATAGTAAATGCCACCAAATTTTTAAAGAAACTTGCGCACATGTGACCATTTTCCTTCAAAATTCCCGGTACATCGTCTTTTCCAGATGTACCAGCATTTAGTAGATGTAATTATCTGGATAGATCCTTGATCGCCCATATCAGATGATACCTTGTAATAATACTTTGAATATCTTACAACTGCTTGTATTATTTACTATGATAGGCTTGGGAGGCAAAGTCCAAATTTATTTTGGGAAAAAGAAAAATGAGCGTGTTGTTGGTTCAAATTCAAAAAAACAGAACATGAATTTATCAACTACAGTAACAAGATTAAATAATGAAAATTTTGATTATTTAAGACATATTCAGATTCCGTAACTTCTTCCAAGACAAAGCTGCTTGATTATCACAAACCTGCGTAACATGGTTAGTAGCAGCAGAGGGATTACTAAGTTTAGCATATACACTTTTGACTAAGAAATCACCATTTTTAGCTAAAGTCTACATAAGTTTATCTTTTAAGTGCTTTATGCAATCTAGTATTAAAAATCCGCTCACCATTTTAACAGAGAAATTTGTTGATTTCACTTATGGTCAACTAGTTTAATCACAAGTATTAAATCTAAGTTTCTTAATTTCAAAACCTAGCTCTACTAGAGATTTATAGTTATTTTTGTTTTTCCCTAAGACTTAAGGTACTTCAATCCCTTGGAGTGTAAACTCACCTAATAGACTAGACATTACAAAACATAATCACTAAAAAATAATTTACAGTGTTATCCATAATGAAAGGAAACAGTGGAATTACGGCTGAGGTTCCAAAACCCAATCTGAAGTGAATGCAACAGAGATGGGAAGGCTAGATAAAGATCAAGAGTGCAAACTAGAGAAACTGGGAATTTAAATGCAGTGTTTTAGTTGAGTGAACACAGAGTGGCAGAAAAAAATTCACTGCAACGTTCTTGACTTGCTTCATCCACAAATTGTCACTCTGTGATTCCAAGTTTTTCTAAGTACCTCTCTTGCTGTTAACTAATAAAATTAACAAAACTATTTTTCATAACGTTCTTGACTTGCATTTTCCTAAGCTTTTTAATTGTACTGAGTTCATCTAGAGAGAGAACTAAATCTGGTAAGACTATCTAAAAGACAAGCATTAGAGGCCTGTCAACAACAGTTTGCTCTGATTCAGAATGGAGAAACACGATCTTAATAGGAAAAGCACATACGCAAGATGAACCAGAGAAACACTTTAGTTTTTCTTTGCAAACATATCTTTATTGAGAATTTTCCTTTGCATTTTAGTCATAATAATCATCATTTACAGAAGCGTGCTCAGAAATATATTTCACGGAACCAAAAAAGAAATTTCAATTAGATAATCATAACTTTCTGCTGGAGATCATCAAGGCAATCTTACGCAATAGGGAAGAAGCAGAACTGTCATCTGCAGGTGTCTTATGTTGGGATGACAACTCCTGATAATTATGGAGGCTCCCAGTAAAATCTGTGAAGAGTCCATCGACTTTTATTTTGTTTATCCAGTAATCATACTCTGCATATGGGTCTTGATGGAAGTCAAAGTGTAAGAACTGGTTCTCGTTACGGTAAGTGTAAGGGTGCACCTGAAAACGAATCAGGTACAAACAGATTACGATAGAGTTTACAAAAGGTTCATTTCTTCAGTCGGAAGTTTGAGCAATAGAAGTGTAACTGATCCTGCAAGGAGAAATTTTGACTGCAAAAACATGTACCACCAGATCAACCAGATTTCATCTACTTTTTAAGGGATTTCGGGAAAGATATCAACCCTTTCCAGTTCTTTCTTTACTGATTCAACCTCTATATTTACATTCATATAACATTACTAAGAGAAATAACCCTGAGAACATGTAGCGGTGGTCACTTAACATGAGAATAAATAGAGATCACATCAGTGAGAGGATAGGAGCATCATAACCAACATGGACGCAACAAAAATAAATAACGATGCAGAAGGTTTACACACCTGTAGGTCATGGGAATGTGCTTTGGCGACAAGATCTGTTGGTGTTAGTAGATAATTATGGTCAACTGGTACAATTGTATCTTTCCAGGGTCCAATCCCTACCACATACTTCTTAATGAAATCCAAGTAACTATCAGAAGTAATCTCCTCATAAGACTGCACATATCCAATGATCATTCCTTTTTGTTAGGAATCAACAACAAATTACTATTGACAAGGGAACACAAAGAATCAATTCAAATGCGAGCATGCTAGCCAAGCACTGAATATACCGAAACATGGTTATATCGCTAAAGTGAAAAACTTCTAAAACTCCATGAATTGAAAAATTTTATCATTATTAACAACATATGTATAGAGAATTACCCAAGTCTTCAGGCATTCTGTTTGAAAATTTCTTTAGTAAATTGCATATATTTTTTTTCTCGGTAAAAACATCTAGGAAAATCGCTTCTGCAGATGAGGACCCTCCAAAAAAGTTTGTAAAAAACATCTTCGAGAAAGCAATAAAAGAACAAACAAAATAAGAAGGATAACCTGGTTTGTATCTTGGGTACGAATAGTCGTATCATCAATTAAGAAGATTTTCGGCAAATCCGTCATGTTCGCAATGTATGTGAGAGAAGTTGGAGCGAATGACTGGATAAAAGCAGGCTGCTTCATCCACTCTTTTGACAAATACGAACCTGAGTATCCGTACTTCTTAAGTGTGTTCACAAACTTGTCCTCAAACTTTTTCCCATCTGCCCATTTAACCTGTTGAAGAACAGCGTTAGTGCATACATTAAACTTGCGTAAATGTAGCTGAAATGTCACACATACAACTGAACTTCACCAGTTAACATATCAATTTCACATTAAAGAAAGAGGGTCACATGAATGTGGCTTGGGATTCTTTTGAAAGTAGTTAGTATTCTAGGCTTCTAGCTCCCAATGGGGAATATGATAAACTTCATGTAAAAAAAAAAAAGAATCTCCGGTAGCCACAGACACCAACGTGATCGTCACTGACCTTGCTCACATATGGCAAGAAGGTGAACTTAATATCAGTTTCCGTCCATTCTGGGCAGGTTTATATTGATATTCCTTCAGAAGGGTGTAAAACATTACATGGAAGTACTCACATGCTTGTTGATGAAAACTGGATCTTTAATCTCTGGATAGATTCCAACAACTCTGGGTGCATCCAGTGCAATTGAAATGAACTCTTCGAAAGTAATAATTGAAAATTTCCCTGCAACATATCACAGAACTTGTTCATAGGATGAAAGTGGCAATTACCAAGAACTATGAAGGTTATTCCAGACGAGAACTTACCGTTATATTGCTGATCCCGGAACTCGTACCTTTGTTTCACCCGTAGTGACTTCAATTCCTTCAGTGTGAAGTCAACTGTTCATACATAGACAATACTCATTTGAGTTGAGAAATTGCTGGACCAGATCATAAGCAAAAACCACGCAATACAAAGGTGAATCTGAAGAGAACATAGCTAAAAGGATCCTGCTTACCGGTGAAAAATCCAGTCATATTCGCATATTCAACTTCATAAGTTCGTTTACGGTCGGCAAACTCTTTACGATCAGCAATATCAGTCGTGGCATCAAGCGTGACGTCATGAAAGCAAATGAGATGACCATCTTTCGACGAAATAATATCAGTTTCTATGAAATCTGCACCTTCTTCAATAGCTCTCTACAAGAATAGTATAAACACGAATATTCAATAAAGTAAAGCCAGTGCATGATTCTACAACATAATGAAGCAATCAAATGAAATTGAAGTTACCATATATGCAGCAGCAGTTTCTTCAGGGATTTCGCCATTTGAACCTCGATGTGCAATGTTATAAGGTCGAAATGTCTGTAATGGCTGTTTATTCTTATCACTGAATTTGCTTGGAAGTGGATAAAATGGCCTTCCAATACATTCTCCAATAAGTAGGGATAGTAATAGAAATTGCACAACCCCTGCAGATGATAATATCATATACAATCATTATGAAATGGATTCATTCCTATAACTAATTGGATTGGTCTAAGACTAAGCACACAAAAGTAAAGTAGACTAATAATCACATAAAAATGAAATTAAAAAACAAAAATCACAGTTCCAGCACTCAATATGAACTCTAAAAAGTGATATTTACTTACAGAGTGATAGAGTCATTCTTGAGTTCCTCCTCCTTGTTTCAGAGAAGTGGATGGGATGGAGAGGATGATGACTCTTTTGATTCAAGTTTTTCTCTCAAAACCTTCACTCAATAATGGTAAAATAAAAAAGGAATAAAAATGTTTTGTATTATTGGGAAACTAAATTTTAAAATTTAAAATAGGAAATCCTGTTATCTCCCCCTTCCTTCTGTTAAGTTTTTGGGGGATAAAATGGAAGATACTCATGGAGATTCTGTTTGGTTTGTTAAGCCTGCCGTAACCACCAACGAGGAAAACGTTCCAATCACGGTTTGCAAATTTGTCAAATCAAATTGAGTAAAGGGCCTAAAGGCAAAAAGAAAAAAATTCGAATATTCTACCAACAGAAAGTCAAATCAAATGCGTCAGTGCCTACCAAGCTGTATCCTGAATGTTGGAAACCATGGAGCAATATAGACTGACCCCTTGGTAGATGTGGTACCAATGGGAAAGGAGATATGTATAATAACGCGTTTGGATATCAGAAATATAAGTCGAAACAAATATAAGAACGGGCCCCTAGCTCAGCTGGTCATCTCCGTTCTTCAAAATTTAATGCGCTCTCCAGAGGTCCTGGTGTTCGAGTCCCAATGGCGTAATATTGCAGAGGCTCGCTGGTAGGTTAGCACAGCAACCTGTTACAATTAATGTAGTAGTATGTCGTTGGAGCTTAGCTTGTTAGGCTTCCAACTAGTTTCATGTAATAATATTTAAGTAATATTTTTGTTTTATAAAAAATTGTATTTTTCACTTCTAGTTCTAAAAGTCGTTTTCAAAGTTTATACTCAAGCTATCTTCTTGCTTTGACTTCTAAAAATCAAAGAGTTGTTTACGGATGTGTATCCAAACGCGCTATAGCTGTTTTTGTGCGCTATAACTGTTTTTGTTCCGGCTTGAAAAAGTAGAAGTTATTTTGTTTTTGGTTGCCATACATGTTCTTAAAGCAATTTCTTTTCTTTTTACTTGTTTTTTTATGATATTACATTTTCTTTTTTCTTTTTTTTTTTGTATCATGTAGCATTTTATTTCATGCAAAATAGAGGTTACATGGAGGTTTACAAGATAATTAACAACATCATAAAACAATAAAAATAAATATATCTTACAAATATAAATAAAGATATTATGAATAAATCATGAAGACAAAGAGCGATGAACTGCAATTGTATACGAAGGAGGAAGGATGATACAAACCAAAATAAAATCCAACCATTTAAGATAGTTATATTCTTCAAAAAAAAAGGTGCTTCTAAAGAGAGAAGTAATTGCTCTAATTGTTTTTTGAGACGAACCCGGGATGCCTTAAATCTCTTGGATTAAAGGTTAAATCGAAGCGTCGTCTAATTGAATCATTGATGTTGTTGAATTATCCAAAATAACAAACCACATACCAACCAAAATACCTAGAAATAATCACCTTGGAAATGATGATAGAATCACCATAAAAGGTAAAGACAAAATCGCACTAAAGCGAAGATATAATCGCTCCAAAAGTGAATAAAAATGTCTAGCGATATCAAAATTATAAATAAAATTAAAATCCTACACTACAACTAATTAATAAAAACGAAAATAAAACAAATTCTTTGCTTAGAGCTAGTCCAAAATGGACTAAATCTGAGCAAAGGGACGAATGGATGCTACTTGAATAGTTTAAGATTTTTTTTATTTTTCTAAGAGAGGAGAGGGAGAGAGGTATCATTCTTCTTAATATTAGATCTTAATAATGAAGTTATATTTAGTAGTAAAGTTCTAAAGATAACTTAATTATTAAGAATTAGTGTTAAGAGTAGAAATATATGCTTCTAAACTGAATAGGAGCCTGTAAGGAAGCCACTAAGAGCAATTTCTATGCTAATGGAAACATAAAAGCAACATTCGTCAAGCCACATAGAAGGGAAAATTCGACTTCTTGTTATGGTAAAACTTATGAAAAGATCAAAAAGTATCGCGTTGCAGTCTTATGATAATAAAAAAATATCGTTTTACATACATATTTAATAATTAGAAAAAGAAAAGTAGATTATATGATTTAAACAATACTCATTTTTGAAATGACGAGGGTACCAATTACACCACAATCTTTTTGATATCCACATATTCAAGACACATCTTGTGTGATCTAATATAAACAAGATTTGTCAAGAAGATTAACCGCAAGATGTACACTTGGTGTATAGCGTAAGTTCGAAATCAAACTAATCTACGGGATCAAACCAAGTATTTTATTTATGTATTAACACATTTACTTTATTATAACTAGGATAATAATTATAATGCGGAAAGTAGAGTAAAACACACACACAAAATTTTGTTAACGAGGAAAACGCAACTACAGAAAATGTTCATAAAGGAAAAATTTAATCGCGCAGCGCGCAAGCAACTTTTGAACGCACATTTCAATCACCATCGGATTCTTAAGATGTGATATCATCAAACTTTTAACCTAACAACAGTTATTACGCATTTTTACAAGAAATAACTCGTGCTGTAATCTGCACTCTGCATGAGGCTAACATAGAGTTATAGTAAATATTTAATAAAAACATATAGAAAAAGAGTAATTAATTCAACATGTATTTAATTAAGGATATATTTAATTAGGTTCTAAAATCTTGTTAGACTGAATTCCACTTATAAGAACTTGTGAACCTGGAAGTTTAATATAAATAATTTTTAAAGTTAGTTTATAGTGCAGTTGATTTAAGAGTAGTTACTGAAATTAAATTTTGCTAGTCAAATTGTTTTATCGTGTTATATTATTTTATTTTTGATGATCAAAACTAAAATAGTATAAGCTTGGATTAATACATTATCTTTAAGATTGTATGATTAATCCAATTAACAACCCTTTGCATTTTAATACCAATTCATTTTATTAAATATAAATAGTTGTTATCTAGTTTATTTGATAAAAAATTCTTACGTGTTATTAATTTTATCATGAAAAATAACTCTTTGATCAACCTCTTCTTCCTACAAACATACAAATGTATTAATGAATTAATTTTTATGATGTATCATAAAAATAACTCTAGCCATATAATTATTTGCTAGAAATAACATGTGCCGTGATGGTACGCGTTGTAACATTTATCTTCTGAAAATCCGGGGGTACAACAACCACACCCAACAATTCGTTTGGCAATATGAGAGGACTTACTCCAATATACTTTCTAGAGAATCAACTAGACAGTCAGACTCAATCTAGAGAAAAGTATATACAAGAGTTTATATCTCTATGTCTCAATTCAATCTTCAATCAACAAATAGAAATTGGCGAGCCCGATTGAATATAAGAGAAGTAACTTTAAGGGTACCAAAGACCAATGTTCAAGGATCAATCAATTTCAATCAACAACCGAAGGTTGGATTTCCTCATTGATCGATACAACGCGCAACCTGTGATATTTCAATTATATAACAAAATATAATGCGGAAAAGAAATAATACAGACACCAGAAGTTTTGTTAACGAGGAAACCGCAAATGCATAAAAACCCCGGGACCTAGTCCAGCTTTGAACACCACACTGTATTAAGCCGCTACAGACACTAGCCTACTACCAACGAACTTCGCACTGGACTGTAGTTGAACCCTAATCAATCTCACACTGATTCAAGGTACAGTTGCGTTCCTTACGTCTCTGATCCCAGCAGGATACTACGCACTTGATTCCCTTAGCTGATCTCACCCATAACCAAGAGTTGCTACGACCCAAAGTCGAAGACTTGATAAACAAATCTGTCTCACACATAAAAGTCTATTGGAATAGATAAATCTGTCTCCCACTGAAATACCTATGAGTTTTTGTTACGTCTTTCGATAAGCCTGGGTAAACAGGAACCAATTGATAAACCGGTCTTATATTCCCGTAGAACAGCCTAGTATTATCAATCACCTCACAATAATCTTAATCGATTAACGAAACAAGATATTGTGGAATCATAAACGATTAGACGAAGGTGTTTGTGATTACTTTTCTATCTTGCCTATCGGAGATATAAACCAATTCTTACAATTGTACTCAACACGATGGAAATAGCAAGATCAAATCACGCAACTACAGAGAAAATAGTTGGGTCTGGCTTCACAATCCCAATGAAGTCTTCAAGTCGTTAACCTACGGGGTCTCGTGAGAAACCTAAGGTTAAAGGAGAAACGACTCTAGCTTTGTAACTAGTAACACACATAAGTGTGGGGATTAGGTTTCCCAGTTGCTAGAGTTCTCCTTTATATGGTTTTCAAATCAGGGTTTGCAATCTAAGTTACCTTGATAACAAAGCATTCAATAATCACCGTTAGATGAAAAACCTGATTCAACCAAGCTAATATCTTTCAACTGTTAGATCGAACTTAGTTTGTTACACACAAATGAAATGTACCCTCATTTAGGTTTATGTAACCGTACCTAAACGTGTACACCATGTTGGCTCAATAATAGTTAACCGGGTTAGCCATATGATCACTCTCATATCAACCTTGTTCATCTTAACCATAACTAGTTCAAATGACTCAAATGAAACTAGTTAAAGAGTTGTTCAATTGTTATATTCTCATAGAAGTATACAAGAACACAATTGAAGCAAAATCGGTTTGATTCACTCAAATCAATTCATGAACATTATAGCCACGGTTTGCAAAGATTGCATTCCTTATTTTATAAATGTTTAAGTTCATGAACATAACCGATTTTAGAACTTTAACCATCAAGTATGCAAACGTGTACGCATACTTGAAATACCCCGACCAAGATTGGGTTTCGCTTAAGATGCAAACGGGTACGCGTACTTCCAATCCCAAAGAGAAATATTCGCACATGAACCTTACGCCAGTACGCGAACATGTGCGTATACTTAGGTTCCCGGATTTCTCAAGCCAACAGGTACACGTACTTGTACGCATACTATGGTTCCCGGACATGGATTACATATGTGCAAGAGTACACAACATGTCATATCCAATAATGGTTAAGTGTTCTAAACTCTTATTTCAATCATTGAAACTTTCTTAGAGGATGACAATAGCCGTTTTCACACACTATTAGCATCAAAGCAATTTTCAAGTTATTGAAATAATCATAATGAAACATTCCAAGTCTACACCAAATGATTGTATCACACAAACCATGTAAGATGTTACTCGGAAATTTTCACATTATCATCTTTTTACTTGCGTCAAGAATATAAGATGAACTTGGTCGAAGCGAAAGCTTGCCAACACATATTCCGAGAAATATGTAAGCGAGTTAAACTCAGCTCGAAATCTTAAATGTGTATAATAGAAAACTATATCGTAATACGACTTATGTCTCAATATAGGAGATAAAGTATAACTAGACTTTCCAAGTGATAGATGAGTTTCAATCTCCACATACCTTTTGTTGATGAAGTTCCACAAGCTCTCCTTAGTAGTTCTTCGTCTTCAAATGATGAACGCCCTGTGAAAAGGCGAGGATACCCAAAGATACCTCAAGCTAAAAAAATTCCTACCTATAAGTCCTTTCTTGGAAAGTGATTGTCTATGGACTGAGTCTAGAAAATGCAACTAATCGGTTCAAACTTCGTGTCTATGGATACGAGATCGAGACAATACAACAACGAAGTATGTTTACTTGATAAAAAGGTTCGGACTTAACCAAACACAATAGGATTACTTATCAAGTAAATAGGAATTAACGTTTGTGTAATTTACTTTAATTATAATAAGATAATTATAATACGGAAATATAAAGTAAATGACATAACAAGATTTTTTTAACGAGGAAACCGCAAATGCAGAAAAACCCCGGGACCTTGTCCATAATTGAATACTCTCGTGATTAAGCCGCTATACAAAATTAAACCAACTTCGTATAGTTGAGACCAAGCAACTAAACTTATAGTTCACCTAGTTCCGTCTCGTATTCCCACGCTCCAACTTATGAATAAGTCACGTACTTGGAACAATTCCTTTGTTTCGTATTCCAAACAAAGACAAAACAACAAATCTGTTTTGGTAGAAACTCTTTTCAACCAAGTGATGTGAGTTCGACAAAGGCTCTTCTATTTATCTCAATAAACTCCTTCGTCAGGTTCTTAGATCTATCTTATTCTCAACTGCCAAAGGTAATTGTTAAGATTTTGCAATCAATACTTTTAATCACCAAGAATTGTATTGATGCCGATCTACACAACTAATAATTCTAATCTACCACAAGGATAAACCGATTATAGTTGGATCCTCTATACCGAAACAAGTATTGTGCACACCAAAGATTATGAACCCCAAATCAGAAATCTGCAATATCTTCTTTGTCTTCAAATCTTCTTAGATCTTCAATAAACGCCTGCACACAACAACTTGAATCTCTTGTGATCAATCACGCACCTAACGGAGTATGTTAACAATGGATTATCACAAGACGTCTTTAGATCTACAAACAGTCTAAAGATCCCTGTCAAAACTTCGATCTAGTTTGAGTGAATCTTATATCAGAAGAGAAGATTCTCAAGCATAAACAAACTTGGGGAAATCAAAGTTCAACCACCGTTAGTCAATCAAATCAATCGAAAACAAAAGATAAACCGCAATTATCTAGTTTCCCACCAACGGTACTCGTAGAGCTTCTCAATCCCAAAGAAGTCTTTAAACTGAGCGGACGTAAGAAATTTCGCCTAATTAGGTTAGTCTCCTCTCCGAATAGGCGGCTTCACCAGTAACAACACAACCGAGGAAGTTTGATGTCATGAAGGATTAGTTTGCTAGAAATGCAAACTTCAAGTATTTATAGACAAGGAAGTTTGGACACCAAGGAATTTCAAAAACCGAAAATATTCTCAAGATATGCAATATATTCCAAATTCGGTTTCCATAATTCCTGGAAATGTTGTGTCCAAAATATTGACCAAAAATCTCTTTGGAAAATCTCAACTAGTAAATGCACATTAGTAATTCTCATTTTCCTAAAATAAAATTAAAGACCTTAAATAAAAGATTCTTAACTTATTTATGTTTCGATCCTGGGATTCTCTTTGTAAGTTATTCTAAAGTTATTCTTTTGCTATTAAGGAATAACTTTAAACAATTAAAGATAATCGTTACTGCACATATTCAAAGTATGTCGACATCCTTACTTTGTAAGTCCTCTTTCATACTTACAATCTTGAAACCGATTTGCCACACTTCCAAACAAGTTTAGAATTGGTTCATCTGACTTTCAAGAACTATGTGATTGATCAAGAACACTCAATCACCAATCATGGGTTTAACGGTTCTACCAAAACAAGTTTTGGTTCTACCTCCATGTGAGTATTGTGCATAGTCACACTAGCTTTCCAAAATTCGGTTGAATAGGTACTAGGATCGGTTCCCCACATATGTATGGTATCTGACTTGAATGTGTTGCGCATGTCCATAGGATCGGTTCCCCTTTCTGCTAAAACATGTTGCACCTCATACAAGGATCGATTCCCCTTTATGATGTGTTGCACCTCTTACTAGGATCGGTTCCCCTTTACCCAGAGTCGGTCTTACACAAAATCACAAACTCGATCATACCATCTCAGGTGATTACTTAAGATAGGTTTCACTAATAAAAGTCATACCAATACAAAAGTCAGACCTTTGTGAATATTTTTACCAAGAACACAAACAAGTCATGAACGGTTATACTAATCACACATATTGGTTGTTCACAAGATATGCAATGAATAACAATACCAATAACTCCTGGCGATTTCCTTTTCGATTCACAAAACAAGTTCATGAATTTACTTCCTTAAAACACATGTAAAACATTGTTTCTTAGGATGAAATCCTCACCTCATACCCATATATAATTACAATAGCATTTAAATGATTATGTCGATATCTTATCTACAAAGTTTAATGGTTAAGCAATAAACCTCGTATTGTATTCCTTAATACTATGTCTAACTAGAGTGTTCATGCTTCGCAGTTTTGTTTTCAATATGCACGACTTGAAAGATACGTTAGGGAATGAAACAGTTCAAGTCAAATATCACTAACCTCAAGTGGAAGGATGATGTTGTCGTTGTAGGTTCTTACTTCTTCACTTCTTCAAGTCTTTGCAATACTTGTAATGTATCATATCCTAATACTTTCAAGCTAACCTATACAAAGTTGACTCTAGTACATAATCAAGCGACTCTTTAAATGAGTTTTGATTCACTAAAATATGACAACCAAACTTGACATACCAACGCTTGGTGGGTTCAACCGAGATATGGTCTAACAATGTCCCCCTTTGTCAATTTTAGTGACAAAACTCTTACATCATATGGATAAACAAATTACAAGAATTCATTACACATACGGTTGATTCCCGAATTCAACAACACAATAACCCGTATACATTCAATACTTAAATATCGCTGTTGACATTATGATAACAAAGAATATTACTCCCCCAAAAGGTAAAATAGGTAGATTTTATCAATCCACACGTCTTTGTTATTCCTTTGTAATGATATGTTACTCCCCCTTAGTCTATTATTTCACTCTTTCGTTTAAGCACCAATGTCCTTTCCCTTAGTGATACTAATCAGTATAAAAGCAATGCCAAGATCACTTGTTTACTCCATATATTTCTTCCCATTTTTGTCACAAAATGATAAAGAAACGAAAAAAATAAAGGACAAACCAAAAAGAATCTTACAAATCTCAAAATAGACTTGCAACCTATAGAGTTAAGCACGAGGGTTCCACACACCATTTTGATACCCAATATCAAAACCGAAACTACAAAGTAATTATGTTTTGATATTTTATCAAGGAAACAATTGCCCGAAGCAATTTTCCCTAATAGTTTAGCAAACCAAAAATCAACTAAGCACCTTAGTCCCTTTGCTAAACCGATTGTACAAATACAACCGCTTTGTTCGATATGACCAAAATAAAGATAACTCTATTTTTCTCATCGCAGTTCTAATTATCCATATAACTTAGACCTTTCAGTTTTAAACAAGACAAGTACTAGGTTAGTTAACTAGCATTTCTTGGTAAGGCATTCGATTAGACTTGAATAACCGAAACATCCACTTTGATAAGTCTAACAAAGATCAGAATTAACTTAGTTTTTCTTATCCGGAAACGAATTGGACTAAACAATTCATCCCGTAAGCCTTTTCTTTCGTTAAGCCATAAACAATTCATACAAACCAAAAATAAATCAACTTGCATAATTATTCACCTCAACCGGAAGCAATTGAAACAACATATACATTAAAGCACCGCAATTGCACCGAAATTTTGTAAGCCTAAACAATTGATACCACACAATAAAGCAAGATAACAATAGTTTTTCTTAACCGGAACCAATTGAATCACACAAACATCCATACACACATAATGGAATAAAACATCAATTGTACCGAAATTTTGTTAAGCATAAGCAATAAATATATGCAATAAAATCAGGCTTTTCTTAAACAGGAAAACAATTAACTAACAAGATTGTTACCTCAAATTTCACATCATCTTCTCCAATATGTTTGCATCTCCTTCCAGGGATAATTGATATCGAAATATCATTATGTTGTCATCCTTATGCAAAACAAAAGAATAACAACAACCAACCTTTACCAGAGAAAGGTTGAAAACCAGTTTTTAAAGCAAAAGTTGAAAACCCCAAAACACATATGCTTTTATGCTAAACCAAAACCGATTCAACATATTGTGACTTTTTCACATATTGTTTCTATCAGAACCCCTCATGATCCTTTGATAAAGCCTACCAACATGGGCTAGAACTTAATCCTGCTAAATCAAAAATTCACCCAAACCATAAGGGTTCACAACATTATGAGATCGAATATCAAGATAGTCAAACCTAAATCAAACATCCCATAAACATACATAGCAATAATCATAAAGCATTCAAGCACAGTCTATGTAAATCAAAAACTATCACAAGAAAAATTATAAATCAAATAATTTTATTCATAATATACCTAATACAATCAATGAAAGAAATCAAAAATTGATGTCTATTTATTCTGGATTAAGTATTACAGCATATAACTTAATCTTTAGTGGTGCTCTTGTTGTTCACTGAGGTTTCTTCAGTGTTCAAACTTTTAAATCATGTCTCAAGAGACTTGTCTGCAACCACTTCCCGTTTCTCAAGCTTTTCAACTTGAACCTTCATGTCAGCAATATCAACTTTTGTTTCCTCAATCTTATCCTTGAGCCAGTCCTGATTTCGAACCGTTATTATGAGATTGGTTCTTAGTTCTTCAAAACCTTGGATATAGTCAATCATACTATCGAACGAATCCACTTGGTTTTGGTTGATATTGTAGGTTGTAAGCCAACAGACATGACTCATCTTGTGATCCAACTGAACTATCAGAATCATAATCAGACATGATATTTGATAAGTTTCTCTTATTCCTCTTTGTATTGATTCCTTGACAATCTTTAACCTTTTGAGATTCCTCCTTATCATCCTTGAGATACTGCGAGTTATTGGAGGCATGCTCGGTTATATTTTTAATGGAATTCTCAGTGTAAAGGAGAATAGGACAATGATCGAACCAGCTTGAACAAGATGAAATAACTTAGCATGAGGAAAATTAATGTTCCAATCTTGGTTACCTAGAGCTAGATAAATCCTAGATTTTCTTACTCCAGTGCTCATGTTATTGTTAGACCAAGTATAATATCTACCAGAGAAACCTAAGTCCATAAGACAACAAGTATTAATATGAGTTTGCACATATCTATCCTCCATAGTAATATTTGTAGTTGCAGGAAATCCCACACTACACCCCTCACTAGAATTTACTCAATTAATCCATTTGAAGATGAATAACTATAGATTTTATTGATTATTTTCTTGAAATGTTTACAGAGGAAAGGTAGAACAGAGCAAAAGAAATTACAATCACTCTTAATTTTCTCTCTCCTAATGACTTGCTTAACAATTCAAAAGAACTCTCTCTATAACAGACTTACTCACCCCTTTATATAGGGTAGTACACAGTGGATGACAGCTAAGCTGTCCTTTATTTTTGGGAATAACTCGTGAAGTGTCGCAAGTGTATAAGTGTTCATCCTCGCGACACTCTTAACCTTCGCCAGATTTTCACATCTTCCTCGTGTTCTGGCTGTCGTCATCCATTGCGTCATTTATTTTACTTCCCCGCGACTCCTTCGTGATGCTGTCGTTTATTACTCTCGCGAAGTATTGAGGTTGCGATATTCTGATCCTACATCTTGCCTCTTCTCATGTCTTCTCTGCGAAGAAGAGAATGTCATGAGAACTAACATTTTGAAATGTCGCAACCGTTTGTTTTCTATCTATTTTTTTTACCGACAAGATTCCGTGAATTTAGGAATGACTGCTTACACGTATCTAAAATTTCACTTTTTACCGGACATTTAATGTTATCCTATTACTCTTTTCCCATCTATTTAAAGGAGAGTTCCTTATGAAAATTCTTCTTTTCTTTTACTTCATCTTCTTTATTGTCTCAGCAACTTTTCTCTCGCCGTTTTCCTTCATCGTCTTTCTCGCTACAACTCTTCAACTCATCGTTTTATGGCATCAAAGTCTGTTGATTTTGCTAATTTTTATCATTTCATGATTTATCTCTCTTATTGAAGTCTTTTATTTGGATACTATTCTTCTTTTAATGTTTCTCTTGTCATTTTTGTTTCAGCAAGGATAAATCTAGCACCAAATTCACTGTTACGAATCCTAGTGTTTCCATGGGTTCGCAACCGAAATCCTTTGCCTCTAAAAGAAAGCCTGCGAATAATAAGGTATTTAAGAAACATTTACTCTTTTAATAACAATATTGTTGCCTCTGTTTCTTATTTAGCTTGTAATTCGCAGGATGCTGATAAATCCCCCAAGAAGCCTCGCCCTTCTAAACCCGTTGCGCCTCCCCGTTTCTTTTCCTGGGTTTAAGCTTGCTGTTTCTCCTACAGTACCTTCGCAGGATAATCCATCTTCTCTAGCGATTTCTTCTCAAGATAAACCAATTCCTTACTCTCATGATGACCCACCTTCTCATGCGAGGATCTCGCATGATGAATCAATCCCTGAATTTTCCGTTAATGAAATTCTTCAAAATGAACCTCTCTCCACTTTTACCCTTAATACCTCTACTTCGCCCCCACTTGTTAATCAGGTTCCTTTAACTGACATTCTTATGACTAAAGATGATTCAACCTTTCCCTCTTCCTCCATCATTTCCTCTTCCTCTGGATCTATCTCTCTTACTAAAGAAAACTTGGAAGGGATAGATGTAGCTCTTAAAGTTTTATCGGATACCATGAATGATGTTAAGAAAATTTCCACCGATCCTATCAGATCTAGTGTTTATGAATCCTTGAGTAAGTATTTTGGTTCTGATACCATGTCGCGAGCATCCTTGGAACAAGAAATTAAGACCTTGAAGAATAGCCTTCATAATATTTCGCTGGATCGTGATAATCTTCGCAGGAAGAATGAAGAACTAAAAGGTATCATTTCCTCCCTTTTTTTTTTTTTTTTTTTTTTTTTTTTTTCAAGACTTTGTTCGCCTTTCAAGCTTTGAATCAGAAACGTAAAATGGAGATATATCAAGTGGAATCTATCGTGGAAGAAACTCGAACTAAAGAGATGCTTGGATGGAGCAATATAACCGATTAGATAACCTCCATACATATTCTCACTGACCGATAAATAATCTAACCCAAGAAAACGCCTACTTAGTCCGTAAGCAAGAATTATTAAGTAACGAATTGTCGCATCTCTCATATTCTTTGACTAAATCTAATTTGGAGTTGGAAACCTTATCAGATGAAAATGGAACTTTGTCTCAAGAGAAGGGAGCTTTATTGGACAAGGTGGCGATATCCTCGCAACAACTTGATGTTTGTCGAAAAGCACTGAATGAGCAAGAAAAATCTATCTGCTCATTGAAAAATAAACTCAAAGAAACCACTACCGAAAGAGATAAGCTTATTCGGGTAGAATAACTCTAAGTGTGAAAACAAACCAGCTCAAGGATGAATATACCAAGTTAAAAGAATCTCATTCCTCCCTTGCGAAGGAAAATAATTTATCGATTTCTAATGAAAAAGCTTGCGTTCTCGGTTAAAAGGTCTTGTCGGTGATGGTTTTGATAATGCCATGGATCATTTGGAGAATAGTTGCTTGGCCCTGACCCAACATCTTATCTCGCAAAAGGAAGGTAGTCATAAAATTTGACCGCCTCATCCGCCGTTTTCCTTTTCTAATTTCTTACATTGCTTTTTATTTGTAACTCGCTTGTTCTTCTTTATTTTCACGAATCCGAGAAAGATCTTCGCACCTCTCTCGTCTACTTTGGAATCCGCCCATGCCAAGATTCGCAAGGAAAATGCAACACTTATCGCTACTCTTGCCCATTCTCGTGATCGTGCCGCAAGAAAGCTTAATTATCTTAACCATCTTAAAGATATCCAAAGTAGGAATCATCAGAAGGCACTTCTTCGTCAATTTCATCCCAAAGTCTGAAGTTTTTGTGAATGAGATCTTACTTTATAAATCCCTTGACCCCTGCCTCTATTGAACCTTTGGAAGTTGAAGATGATGAAGTTCCTAATTCTCCTGATAGTGATTACGATTATGAAAGCTGCAAGTTCTCGCGAACAATGAAATTGTTGATAAGAATCCAAATGAAAAAATTTCTGATGAAAATCCTCCAATCGGCGAAGGTGAAGCCGATAAAATTGTTGAAGAACATTTATCATCTCCCGTTGTCGAGAACGCCGATGTAGAAAATTAAACTATTTTTGTAATTTTACATCTTCCAAATCTTTTTCTCGTATGACTTTTTGCATAAGATGCTTTTCAATTTCGTTGAAGTATTCTTTTTGATTGGAAAGACTAAATACCTTGGTGAATAATCCCTTATTTTCTCTTTCTATCTCATTTTAGATTTGCAATTCTAATCTCGCAAGCATGTTCGCTTACCTTTATTTATGTTGAAATTTTTCATTGCGACAAGATCGCAGGATATCTTCACAAATGAAGAAATCTATTGATCTTGTCTTATCATTGATTGTGTGGTCTTATTTTGCCTTCCTAATTAAAGGTCTTATTTCGCCACCCTCGTTGCGACAAGATCGCAGGACGTCTTTACATTTTCATGTAATGACCCATTGACCTTGTCTTATCATTTCTTAAGTATTTTTTCCTCTCGCAGATATGTTATTTGCGACAATATGACAGTTTAACTACTCTTCCCGAATATAAAATCCCATGACATTGCCGTCTTTGCGACAAAATCGCAGGACGTCTTTATATTTTCATGCAAAAACCCATCGATCTCGTCTTATCCTTGCGTTAGTATTATTGCCTCTACAGGATCATCGCACAAATATGACAAGCCTAAATTTTCTTGCGAAAAACAAAGCCTCGTGACATTTGCGTCTTTTGACACTTATCGCCTCCCTAATGGAGGGTGCCGCCCTTATCTTCTCCCTGGTGCCCCTTCAAGGAGGCGTACATCGGCCATACAAGACTAGCTCCTCCCATCCGGTCTTAACAACAACCAGTTGTTTTCGCAGCCTCTTATCCCTTATACCTATATTGTTTATGGTTACGAGACTGCACCCTAAGTGGAGTTTTCTTCGGGCCGAGTGCAACATATACCAAGACTTGCCAAGAATGGCCGAGACACTTCAAATGCCCCGTGCATTCTTGGCTCAACCGTGTACCTCTGCGCCTTGAGCATACACTGACTCCTTGGAAGAGACCCTCGGGCATCCAACCAGGGTATAACCTTATATATATATAGTTGGAAATCCAAGGTATCTCTCCCGGATAGGCTTTCATGAGCCCCAAATCTCCATGACCCAGTTCCAGGAGCGGTGTAACCTTTCCCCGAGCCATGTCAAGAGATACCCCTTATATGACGTACTTTAGGTCTTACATTTGCCTCTTGCGAAATATCATTCGCGAACTAGGGTGTACGCCATAAAGGTTCGTCCCATTCACTCACTCTATCATTTTGTCAATTCATTCAATCATTCATTTTCGGTAATGTATTCTTTGCGAGATATTCGCACAATCTTTCTCTATTTTATTCAACTTCGCAATCATTCTGTCGCAAAAACATTTTATCCAAATTCATTTCATTTCATCCATCTTTTATGGGTAATACTTCTTGAGATACAACCTATTCCATGGTCTATCCAATCTTTGTCCTACATCTTTCCCTTCGAATCCATTAATCTATATGCCCCGTGCCAACTATTTCCTTAATGATATAAGGTCCGTCCCCATTTTCTTGCCAACTTGCCACCACTTTCACGCCGATATATTGGTGTCTCTCGTAGCACCAAATCTCCTCGGTTGAAATTCACGTATCTTGACACGTTTGTTATATTCTCTCGCCAATCTTCGCCGATAATTCTCCATATGTTGTAGTGCTCTTTCTCTTTTTCTTCTAATTCATCTAATTTGATTAAAATGTTACCCGCACTAAGATTTTTCTCCCAAGCTTCTTTTTTGTTGTTGGAATCATAACTTATGTTGGGAGTACAAACAACCCCATATGTTAAACAAAAAGGTGACATTCCCGTAGCTTCTCTCCCGGTTGTATTATAAGCCCATACCGCATTGTGCACTTGTTCGCACCATCCTTTATTGTATCCTTCTAACTTCTTCTTCAATATGTCTCGCAATTGTTTTATTTGTCGCTTTCGCTCGGCCATTAGCCTCGCGGGTATAGAGAAGTTGATTTTCCACATCGTATCCGAAATGCATTAAGCGAGCAGTTCTATATTTTGTCCTTCAAATCAAGTTTCCCATTGTCGATACCAACTGTGGCCGAATCCCAAATCTGCATATAATGTTCTCAAATATGAAAGTAAAAACATCTTTATCGCGAATGTGTTGGACCGCTTTCACCTCTGCCCATTTTGTGAAATAATCATTAGCGACAATTAGATATCTTCTCTGTCCTGTTCCTGGTAGGAATGGCCCCACAATATCTAAGCCCCATTTTCCAAAAGGCCACACACTTGTTGAAGAATTTAATGGCGCTCCCGGTGCATGTATCTTCTTCCCATGCCTTTGGCAATCTTCGCAACGCCTTGATATTTGTTTCGCGTCCTCATGCATATACGGCCAATAATAGCCCTGCATTTTTGCTTTATGTGCTAAAGATCTTCCACCACTATGATTACCAGCATCCCCGCTATGCAACATCTTCAATATGGTTTCTCCTTCCTTCCTTGTTAAACATCTGAATGAAGGTCCATTAAAAGATCGTCGGTATAGTACTCCATCTCTTAATTCATAATTTGTTGCACGGCTTTTTAATTTGTGTGCCTCTAATCTATTTCTTGGTGTCTCCCCTTTCATCAGGTATGCATGAAGTTCTGCTCTCCAATCTTCTTCGCAAAGTGTTTGTGTTCCATCTTCTATTAGCATTACATAAAGGCAAAAGTCCTGCTCTTCTTCTTTATTAATTGACATTGTTAAAAGTGTTTGTATTTTTATATTTCTCGCAGTCGGATCTGTCATCATACTTGATATAAAGGCAAAAGCATCTGCGAGTCTATTATTTCTCCTTGATATATGTCTCCATTTTATTCTCGGTATCTGCATCGATAGCTCGTCAACAAGTTTCTTGTAATTTTGCAAAGATGGTTCATTTGTAGTATATTCCTCTTTTATTTGGCGAATAGCCAATTGCGAATCACTGGTAATCCTCACATTTTCCAATTTCATTTCTATTGCGAATCGCAAAGCATGTATTATAGCTTCATATTCTGTTTCATTATTGGTTGACGCAAACTCCAATCTGAAAGAAAAAGCTATTTTATTGCCTTCTGGCGATATCACAACAATTCCAACCCCATTACCTTCTCCATTGGATGACCCATCTACTAATATTTCCAATCTATTTGGCTCAGTTAACAAGTCTTTTGGATCTCCATGTTTTTCTTCTACGTCCATCATTTCTTCCACTGATTCATCCTCTTCTAAAGGAAATTTTGCTAGAAAGTCTGCGACAACTTGTGATTTTGGTGAAGACAATATTTCGTATTTGAGCTTGCAATGACTTATTTGAGCATTCCATCTCTCAACTCTTCCCGATCTTTTTGAATTTTTCATTACTGATTCGTTTGATATTTTTGTCACTACTTTAACAATGTGCGCTTGAAAGTATATGCGAAGTTTAAATGTTGCGTAAACTAATGCCAAGATTAGTTTTTCAATTTTTGAGTAATTCCTTTCTCGTGGCATTGAAAGTTTTACTTGATGTAATAGATTGGTTTCTCTACCCTCTGCGTCCATTCGCAGTAATACTGCACTTAATGCATGCGAGGTCGTCGCAAGATAGATCAATAATTCTTCTCCTGGTTCTGCTTTTTGCAAAATTGATATATCCATTAAATATTCCTTTATTCCTTGTAAGGCTTTCTCACACTCATCTGTCCATCTAAACTTCGATCCCTTTTTGAGGATGTTGAAAAAGTGCTTGCATTTATCAGATGATCGCGAGATGAACCTTCCTAGCGAAGCTAATAACCCATTTAACTTCTGAACATCTTTTACTGTCGCCGGTGTTGGCATATCGCGAACTGCTTGTACTTTCTCTGGGTCGACTTGGATTCCTTCTTTTGATACGATGTAACCTAAAATTTTTCCGGATGCAACTCCAAAGGTGCATTTTTCTGGATTTACTTTGATGTTGAAATTTCTCATTTGTTCAAAAATTTCTTTCAGATCTTGTATGTGGTCTTTTGCTTTCTTACTTTTTATTAACATATCATCTACATATACCTCTAATGTTTTGTGTATCCATCTCGCGAACACCTTTTTATACCATTCTTTGGTATGTTGCTCCAAAGATTTCGCAAACCAAACGGCATTTTTGTATAACAAGATAATCCTCTTGGAGCGAAGAAAGCGTATGTTCTTGATCTTCTTCGGCGAGAGGAATTTGATTGTAACCTTTATATCCATCAAGAGATGATATCCTTTCGTTTCCGTCATTGCTTCAACCAATTGCGGAATATCCGTAACTGGAAGCTATCTTTAGGACAAGCTTTGTTTAGATCGGTAAAATCTATACAAATTCTTATCCCTTTTTTTCTTCTTTGGGACTATAACCATATTTGCTATCCATTCGGGATATTTTGCTTGTCTAATGATTCCCGCATCTAGCATTTTCTCGCAATTCTTCTTCTATTTGAGGATGATATGTCACAGGCGATCTTTCTAATTCTTTGTTTGAATGGTTTTACATTTCTGTCAATTTCCAATTTATGGCAAGCCACCGATGGATCTATACCAGGCATTTCATCCATATCCCACGCGAAAATATCTTTATAATCTCGCAGCAAATCAACAGTTCTTCTTTCTTCATCTACTTCCATTTTAGTCCCAATTTTTAACATCTTGGGCTCATCTTCAGTTCCAACATTCACTTCTTTTGTTTCTTCTGCTGCGATATAGCTAGCTTTCGGTTCTCCCATAGGGGTTGGTCCTTTCATTTCCTTAGCCTGCGAGATTGCGCTAGGTATTCCTTTTCCTTCTTTTGCTCTTATCATGTAAATTTTAAATTCTTCTTCTTTTTTTAGCTGCTTTTACCATCTTCTTGCGATGTTTTCGCTTCTTCACTCGTTCTTCATAATGCTTTACTTCGTCTTGATGATATATTCTTCCTTTATCAATATCTCCTCTGATTTCACCAATTCCAGTTGGCATAGGAAATTTGATACACTGATGAAATGTTGACGCTACAGTCTTAATTGCATGTACCCATGGCCTCCCTAACAACACGTTGTATGGCGATTCCATATCCACTACACTCAATGTCACCTGTGTTTCAATTTCTCCAAGCTGCACTGTAATTTTACCTCTCCTTTAGGTTTTGTTATAGATTTACCAAAACCATGGATATAATATCTTTGGGAAATCATTTCTTCATCTTTATATCCTAATTTTTTGTAAGTATGGTAAAACATGATGCTCACCAAACTCTCTGTATCCACCAAAGTTCTATTTACTGCCCATTCTTCCGCTGCTTTTGCCGGTTCTTCTCCATTTTTGCATGCATTTATTGTGATCACTAGTGGGGATGTATGACTCAAACCCTCTTTAGGTACCTCTGCTTCTATGAATGTTATTTTCTGCTTTTCCCACTCTTTCAAAGACGATGTCTTCTCCCCATCTATAATCTTCTTTCCTTCAAAATCTCGTTTATGTATTCTTCCTCTGATGTTTTCATGAAATTCATTAATCATTGCTTTTGTAATTGTACTGTACTCCATATTTTCATCATATTCCTTGTTTTTTAACTTCTCTACCTCATCTGATTTAACATTTTTCTCTCTCATTTTCTTGATTCGAATAATTTTGATTGCAATTTTTTATCTTCAATCCTGTTTCAATCCCTGTTTCTAGCGCATATGTAGTTGCAGGAAATCCCACACTACACCCCTCACTAGAATTTACTCAATTAATCCATTTGAAGATGAATAACTATAGATTTTATTGATTATTTTCTTGAAATGTTTACAGAGGAAGGTAGAACAGAGCAAAAGAAATTACAATCACTCTTAATTTTCTCTCTCCTAATGACTTTCTTAACAATTCAAAAGAACTCTCTCTACAACAGACTTACTCACCCCTTTATATAGGGTAGTACACAGTGGATGACAGCTAAGCTGTCCTTTATTTTCGGGAATAACTCGCGAAGTGTCGCAAGTGTATAAGTGTTCATCCTCGCGACACTCTTAACCTTCGCCAGATTTTCACATCTTCCTCGTGTTCGCTGTCGTCATCCATTGCGTCATTTATTTTACTTCCCCGACTCCTTCGTGATGATGTCGTTTATTACTCACGCGAAGTATTGAGGTTGCGATATTCTGATCCTACAATATTAGACAAATTTCTTTCATCATGAAGATGAACATTAAGATCACCTATTACTAACCATATTTTCACCTATTCTATTCATATAATTCCATTTCTCTTTCTTAGCATCAAAGTATGTAGAGCCATACATGAAGGATATAAGAGCAGCAGGCTTAAAAGGGTGTAAAGTAGCAACAACATGAATAATGTTATTATTGGTTTCTTGAACATCACAGACAATACCATCCTTCCACATTAATATAAGCCCACCTGCAAGACCAACTCTATCAATGCAAACATGGTTACAGTAATTAATAGATCTATCTAGCATTAATATTTTGTTTGAATCTATCTTAGTTTCAGAGAGAAATAAGAAATCAGGTAACTGAGTTTTAACAAGAACACACAACTGATCCTTAGTGAATTTTTGGGCAAGCCCTTGCACATTCCATGCAAGAATCTTCATAACTGGCATACTTCCTAAAAGAATAAAAGAAAATTCAAGAAGTAAATCGCAGTAAAAAACCGTATGTAAACATCCTTGATAATAAAAATTAATTTTGTTTGGTTTTGTGTATACTTGAGATGGTCATTCCCGATAATCATTCATGGGTTCTTGTGAAATGGGTGCATCTGAAATATCTGAATCCATCATTGAGGATTGATGCTGGTTCATATTAGTAGCTTTCTCATTTTGCAAAATATTTGGTGGATGGACATGAATATTGTGAGGATTCATTGCAGGAGGTTGATCGAGAGAAGAGTTTCTCAGTCTTTTAGCATTTTTAGGTCCATCGTTATCTTCATCACCTTCTAATTCTGCTTCCATAGAATTCTCCATATCTTGTTCCTCTTTACCTTCATCAACAACAGCTTCATCTCTCATCAGAGCTTCATATTCCTCAAAGGACAAACTGTATAAATATAGGAGATACTCAGTTTGAGCACAAGTTTCCTAATATGATCAATCACAAAGCATTTAGGACAAATATTATTTGGTTGAAGATTCCAATGATAACGGACCCAGACTGCTCCACCATCAATTGTTTTCCACCATCCACCACAGTGAAGATATTTTTTGAGATCAATATTTATTATAGCTTTCACAATGTTACCATATTTTGGCCTGCAATTTGCCGACTTAGTTTCGATCTTTTTTCCCATGAAGCTTAGAGCCTCATCAATGACATCTACATTCATATGCTCTAGCTTTAGATATTTGAATTGCAACTGGAACTTCGATGAGTGAAGACATAATCCTTCAATGGGATATTGGAATAATATTTCTGCACCACAAATAAGACACCATCAATCAGCCACGGACCCTCTGAAATGACTTCATCTCTTTTTTCTTCATTATTCAGCTTAACTAACATGAGGTTATGACCCGTGATCTTGATTCTTTATTGTGATATTCCTCCATAAGGAGTTAATTTCTTCTCTTATAATTCTCATTTTAATCTTTTTCTTCTCAACAAGGTTTCCTAGAATACCAAAACTCCATTCTTCTGCAGCTTGAGTGATTGTTTGGGTAGAACCTAATGTTCTTCGATTGGATGGAATCTCAATATTAGCTCTTCTTAGTTGTCTTGAGAGAAGTTTGATGCTATTGTTTTGTGAAGAAGACATATTGTAATTCTTTCGAACTTGAAGCCTGTAGTTTCTAGATCTAGTTTTCAAAGTTGAGAATACAGTATTATATAGCCCAAGCAAGATACATATGCCTACAAGCAAAGTAATGTATTGATGCATGGGCATAAGTCGCAAAGGATTTCAAATTTTAATCAACGGAATTAGCTAAGCCATCTAAATACTATCATTTAGAAATGTAATTCAAAATTTCTTCTTGCCAAGGCGACCACATTTCTGCTTTAACTAAGATCCAGACATTTGGTACACCCTTGGTTTGTCCGCATAAATTTAAGTCAACCCTTGATTTTTCCTCAAGATACGATATCTCATAGGGTAAATAGAGAATTCTATCTTTTACATACCCTTCATTCTTTCTCTCTCGCTAAGAAATCGACCAATTACAAATAAGCTATGTGGAAATATAAGGGGATTCAAATATTCTACTAACGGAAAGTCAAATATGTCAAGATATAGTGCCTACCAAGTTGTATATTGAGTCTTGGTAGCTACATGGCACACACCCCTTGGTAGATTGTGGTACCTATACTTATAGTAGCATGTTTGGATACCAGAAGCAGAAATACTTTTGCTTCTTTAGAAGTATTAGTCAGAAGCAAAAATCGTTTTGCTCTACAAAAAGTTTACTTTTTTGCTTCTAGGAACTATTTATCCAAACTAACTTCTGAATTTTCTGCTTTCAAAAGTCAAAAAGCAACTTCTGGAGTGACATCCAAAGAGGTTATAACTGTTTTTGTTCCATCTTGGAGAAGTATAAGCTATTTTATTTTTGGTTGCCAAACATGTTCTTAAAAAAAATTCATTTTCCTTTCCTTTTCCTTTTTCTTGTTTTTATTTTTATTTTTTATGATACTAGTTCTTTTTTTTGTTGATATCATGTAACATTTTATTTGTTTGAGACGAACCCGGATGCCCTAAATCTATTGGATTAATGGGGAAATCGAAGCGCTGCCGGGTTGAATCATTGATGTTCTTGAATAATCCAAACACATACCATTACCAACCAAAATACCTAGAATTAATCACCTTTGAAATGATGATAAAATCACCATAAAAGGAGTATACATAATCGCACAAAATCATGATATAATTGTTCCAAAAGCGAAGGAAAATGTCAAACGACATCAAAATCATGTTTCAAAAGGTTTCATTAAGGTTTTGGATGACAAAAGAGAAAAGGAAAATGTAATGCAAGTACTTCTAGGGTTACATCTAAGTTAATTACTGAACAAAAACATAACAAGGTGAAATCAAATATAAAACAATGACCTGAATACAAAGGTTAAAATCTCATATATGCAACCTCTAGTTACTTCTAGTTTGTTTATATTTTTCCATTCAGGTTATTGGGTCTTTCTTGGATGCACTTGATGCTAGAGAACAATGCTACACAGATACGATTGAAAGACAACAAAACATCAACAATAAACTGATAAAGAAACAGAACAAATAGGTGACGAAATATTGGTCATGGATGAGGCAAATGAACGTGCAAGTTCCAACTTATTAATTATTATCTTCTCTCTTATCACATTTTTTTGTTTTCATTTAGGCTATTGTTTAAAGTGATATCTTGAATTGTCTACTTTTTAGGCAGTTATTCTTGTCTCAAATATGCAACCTCTAGTTACTTCTAGCCCACTTTCATTTAGGAACATTCTTAACTAATTAAGATAATAATTTGTGCACGCTGATATTGTTTTTCACAAATCTAACATTTGTTCATGAAATGATCACTTTTTTTTATCGGTAAAGAATTTTGTGCTAGCGAGTTTCGAACTCAGGTCATTGGTATCATCACCTAGCGACTTTACCACTGTACTACGGTGACACCAACGCATGCGATAATCACTTTGAAAGGTTAAAAGAATAGTGTTCTTAACACCTGTATAACTATGGACATTTCTTGAAAATTGTAATTGTCTTTTAAATAAAAATTGTTCCAGGATAGAAATAAAACATACAAAAAAAACACTTAAATAAGAGGATTTCTTGTATTTTTCTGACTTTAAATTCATGTAATTCTTATTAAGTACATCTTCCCCCTTTAAGAGCGGAAAGGAAATTGAATGAAATTCGGTTACCAATTTTTTCGTCCATCGCCACCTCATTCAATGTCCGCACATTCAATCTTAGCCGTTAGTTTACAATTAAATTCATTTGTTAGATTTCTTTCTTCCTCTTTTTTTTGTTTCCTCATCTCTCTTCACCAATCAACAATACCATATTATTTGATTAATTCAACTACTGTTATCTTCTCCCCCAATCGAGTTCCTATTGATTTCATTTTCTCTCCCAAACTTATTCTAAGGAAGCGATAAATCAATTAATGATCTTGATCACCTCCCAAATCGAATTCCAATGTCAATTCATTAATGCATCACCATTATGATTAGATTAACGTTCAATTTTGAAAAGTTAGATTGCTTTATTTTCATATTCAATAGATTTTTCTCATGCCACCCCAAAAATCCACCACTTTGTATGTGGAGAATAGTTTGATTTTGCAACAAAGATTTGTACACAGAACATGTTTGATAAAATTCCTATAAAAAGTGTTCTTTTTTTCATGCCTATGTCTGAGAATGTGGAATTCGAAAATAAAACAAACGTATGGTAAAGACTGTCGACGTGCAAAACATGTGCACTCGACTTGTATTAATAAGAACGGTTCGGCTATGATGGGAAGGGACACATACAAAGTGTATGCGACCCCTTCTATCTAGTTTACGAACACATCATCTAAAATAACTACCTTCTTTAACTAATCATTTTGCAATTTAATAATTTGTAGGGGGGAGTTACATATTGAGCCGGTGGTTAAATGTCATATCTTTATGGGGAGAGTGGTTATGGAAAACAAGGGAAGAATTATCTTGATAATCTTTCCTGATATGAAAACTTGATCGATACAGATCTTAGTTTGTCATATCGAAGAGTAAGGTAACAATTTATTTATGTTTATTAATCGTTTTCATGTTAAGAAAAGCCGATTTAAATTGCCTATTCCTGCTTTAGCTTAGCAAAATAAGAGGTTCAATTGTTTTAGTCCAGTTGATTCCTGATAAGAAAAAGTAAGTCAATTCTGATCTTAGTATAGGCTTATCAAAAAGAGGTACGACTGTTGGAGTCCAATTGGATCCTTGATAAGAAAACTAGTTAACATAGTTATGTCTTGTCTAAATGAGGTACAATTATTTATGAATAGTTGGATCCTGATAATCAGCGGAGTTAATTCTTATTTTTTTTTATTATGATTTATCCAATCAAAGGGAAAATTATTCCGAGTAATTGTTTCCTTGATAAGGTGCTAAAATAAATTACTTAGGTAGTTTCGGTTTTAGTATTGCTTATCTAAAATGGTATGTTAGACCTTCGTTCTTAATTGTAATAGGTTGTATATTATGAACTTGTAAGATCCTTTCAATTTGGTTTTATATTTTTCATGTCTTTGTCATTTTTATGACAAAAAGGGGGACAAATATATGGAGTATACGGGTGATTTACAATCACCGAGAAAGAATATATCTGCTAAAAAGTATATATCTAACGAGAGAGTAAAGCATAGACTAAGGGGGAGAAACATATCATCTTCTTGTGTAGTATTTCATACTACAAAAGAGGAATACCAAATAGGTTCAAATTGTATATCTACCCATCTTTCCTTTAGGGGGATTAAAGCTTTTGTTATTCAAATGCGTCAACAACATCATTTATTTTTGAATATGTGCAGGTTTTTGAGTTGTTGAAACTTGGAATCAAATTGTATGAAAAATAAGTTAAGAGAATGTTATGTAATGTAATATCTGCATCTTTTAATTCATTATTCTCCATATGTTTTAGAGTTTTGTCACTAAAATTGACAAAGGGGGAGATTGTTGTAGCAGTGCTCGATTGAACCCACCAAGTGTTGGTATGCTAATAATGGATGATCACAAGTCAATGTTAAACTCTTGATCTAATTTGAGTGACCTTATGTCAAAAGAGAATGCTCTCAAAAATAATCAAACTAGGTGCAGAATCAAAAGCTAACCACCGTTAGTCAATCAGATCAATAATCGAAAACTAAAATAACAATGCAATTCAAGTAGACGCTTCTTGATCCCAGAGAAGTTGTTATACTAGCGGACGTAAGAGATTTTGCCTAATTGGGTTACTCTCCTCTCCAAGATAATATTAGTAGAATACTATTAGTTGGCTACATCGGAAACAACAAAGATGAAGTTTGCATGGCTCGGGATAAGTTTGTAAGAAGAACAAACTTCACTACTTATAGACCAAGGCCAATTTCAGTATTGTGTAATGATTATGCAACATTCACTCGGCCAACTGGCTATGGCATATTGCACAACTGTTGTGTGATATTGGATCTAGGCAACTTCATAATATATTTACAACTATGATGGTTGTACATTAACTCGGCCAGCATGCTCTGGCATATTGCATCTTTGTGATGCAATATTGGCCATAGGCCAACGACGTGCGTAATATGTTATGTTAACGGTACTTCGCTCAAGACCATCCTCCTAGCTGGCCTATTGCGCCTTATTCCCATCATAGCCAGATCCTAAAATGCATAATATACATTACTTTAAGTTCATGTAATATAATTAATAATGAATTACCATTTTTTTTGTTAGAGAATAGCTCGGTTGAACCCACCAAGCGTTGGTATGTCAAGTTTGGTTATCATATTTTAGTGAATCAAAACTCATTTAAAGAGTCGCTTGATTATTTACTGGAGTCAACTTCGTATAGGTTAGCTAGAAAGTTACTAGGATATGAGACTTACAAAAATAACGTGAAGACTTGAAGAATGTGAAGAAGTAAAGAACTACAACGACAACATCATCCTTCCTATTGAGGTTAGTAATATTTGACTTGAACTGTTTCATTCCTAACGTATCTTTCAAGTCGTGCATATTGAAAACATAACTAACTGAAGCTGTGAATGATTATACTCTAGCTAGACATAGTATTAAGGAATTACAATACGAAGTATAACGTCTATCTTTTGAACTTCGTATATAAGACATCGACATAATCGTATGAATGCTATTGTGATTATGTATGGGTATGGGTGAAGATTTCGTCATAGGAAACAATGTTTTATATTCTTTTAAAGGAAGTACAATTCATAAACTTGTTTTGTGAATCGAAAGGGAAATCGCTAGGCTTATTGGTATTGTTATTCATTGCAAATCTTTGGATTACCAATATGTGTGTTTAGTATAACCGCTCATAAATTGTTTATGTATCTTGGTAAAACTATTCACAAGGCATGAATTTTGTATTGGTATGACTTTTATTAGTGAAATTTATCTTAAGTAATCACCTGAGATGGTATGATTGATATGTTGTAATTGGTATGACCAACTCTAGACATTGGGGAACCGATCCTAGTGATACATGTGTATCTTCCTCTCTCTGGGAACTAGTGATCCTCATGAAGGATTGAGGATAGAATTGTAATTTAAGGAAGGAATACTGATTTTTAGGCAGTATTCTTAGATAAGGAATATTCATAGACAAGGTAATATTCCTAGATAAGGAAATATACCTAGAAAGGGAATATTTCCTAGAGAAGGTAATATTTCTAGATAAGGAAGTATATACTTAGAAAAGGAATTATTCCTAGATTAGGAATATTCCTAGACAGGGTAATATTCCTAGATAAGGAAATATACCTAGAAAAGGTATTATTCCTAGATAAGGAAATAGATTCAAATAAGGTTTGGGAAACCGTTAAAGCTATAAATAGAGATGTTTAGCTCATAGCTAAGACATCTAGAGTGTGGTTTGTCATACAGACACACCTAGATCAGAGAGGGGGGTTTGTGAGACAAATCACCTTGAGAGAAGTTTGTGAGGCAATTAATTATTGTAAAAGCAAACTTAGAAAATACTTTAAGGTTATTTACCTAGAGAGATTGTGAGCGTAACAAAGAGAGAATTGTAATAGTTTTCTTATTCATAATCTAGAGAAGATACTTTCTTCGAATCTGGTTTCTAGTGTGTTATGTTTTCTAGTTTTCGTTTATTATTATTATGAATTCCGCCTCTATAATAATAGTCACCAAGGTACAAAGATCAATAATACGTATCACCTAGTAAGAGATGCAACTGATTACAAGCAAGGGGAATCGATCCTTGTAAGAGGTACAACAAGTCTTAGTTATTGGTAACCGATCATATGACTTGTGCAACCGAATAAAAGTTAGATACCATAAATATGTGGTAACCAATCCTAGTACCTAGTCAACCAAATTTTGGAAATCTAGTGTGACTAATCCTAGTACCCACATGGAGGTAGAACCGAAACTTGTTTTGGTAGAACCGTGAAACCCATTAATAGTGATTTGATAGGGTAATCAATCACATAGTTCTTGGAAGTCAGATGAACCAATTCTAAACTTGTTTGGAAGTGTGGAAAATCGGTTCCCAGATTGTAAATATGAAAAAGGATTTACAAGGTAAAGATGATACGCATTTATCTCTGTACAGTACCTTGGTGACTATTATTATAGAGGCGGATTTCAGAATAATAATAGACGAAAACTAGAAAACAGAACACAAATAAGTAATTCGGAGAAATATATCTTCTCTAGATTATGAACAAGAAAACTATTACAATTCTGTCTTTGTTACGCTCACAATGTCCCTAGGTAAATAACCTTAAAATATTTTCTAAGCTTGCTTTTGCAATAATTAATTGCCTCACAAACTTCTTTCTAGGTATGTGCGTTCAACCTCCTTTTTTAGGTGTCAAACCACACTCTCTAGATTATCTTATCTATGAGCTAAACATCTCTATTTATAGCTTTAATGGTTTCCCAAACCTTATAGGAATCTATTTCCTTATCTAGTATTAATTCCTTTTCTAGGTATTTCCTTATCTAGGAATATTACCTTGTCTAGGAATATTCTTAATCTAGTAATAATTACTTTTCGAAGAAATATATCTTCTCTAGATTATGAACAAGAAAACTATTACAATTCTCTCTTTGTCACGCTCACAATCTTTCTAGATAAATAACCTTAAAATATTTTCTAAGCTTGCTTTTGCAATAATTAATTGCCTCACAAACTTCTTTCTAGGTATGTGTGTTCAACCTCCTTTTCTAGGTGTCAAACCACACTCTCTAGATTATCTTAGCTATGAGCTAAACATCTCTATTTATAGCTTTAACGGTTTCCCAAACCTTATAGGAATCTATTTCCTTTTCTAGGAATAATTCCTTTTCTAGGTATATTTCCTTATCTAGGAATATTACCTTGTCTAGGAATATTCTTAATCTAGGAATAATTCTTTTTCTAAGTATATATTTCCTTATCTAGAAATATTACCTTGTCTAGGAAATATTCCTTTTCTAGGTATATTTCCTTATCTAAGAATACTGCCTAAAAATATGTATTCCTTACTTAAATTACAATTCTATCCTCAATCCTTCTTGAGGATCACTAGTTCCCGGAGAGAGGAAGATACACATGTATCATGCGCCCCCACTCAAGAACTTGAACTCCTGTGAAAGTTAGATTTGGAGGTTAGGGAACCCGAGAGTTCCTTTCTTCGTACTGAACCATCTCCTTGCTGGGAACTTGACTTCGACTTCCAATTAGAAAAGCATCCTTATCTTCTTGTCTTGTATTAGTCTTTCTTCGCTCCGTAATGCAATCTTCTTAGTGGTTCTTCTCTATCAAACCACAAGTCTTCCACATGTGGCAAGATTATCTTGTCATCTCCGTCATTATCTAGTAATGGTGGTTCAAACATCTTCAACCTTTCTAGGTCATCTTCTTGTTGTGCGGTCAAGGATGCCAAACAAACTCTACTCGGCTTCTCGTCAAGAGAACGGATAAAGAGAATGAACTTTGTACTAGCATTCACCAACCGTTTTGCCTGAGTGGCAGTAATCAAGCTCGCTCCCTCAAGAGGAGAGTTTATAACTCGTATTACAAAAGCTTTCCCATCTTTGGTAAAGGTATACTTTTGGTCTCTTCTATGTAAAACCGCATCTCGATCCCACAAATAAGGAATACCAAGTACAACCCGACAAACATCTAATGGAACCACATCGCATGTAACCTTATCAATGTATGACTCATCAAAAGCAAACTTGAACGTACACTGCTCTGCTACCTGTAGCCCACCTTCCTTTTGAAGCCACCCTAAATGATAGGGTTTCGGATGTTTGAAAGTCTTCAAACCCAACTTCTGTACCAAAAAATATGAAAGTAAATTATTCTGGCTTCCCGGGTCAATAACAACATCTATAAGTGTTGTCTTAACCTGTATCTTAACTGTGAAGAGTCGTTCCCTAAGGTCATCTTTTAAAGGTCATTCTTTTGCTCCTGCCATAAGAGAGAGCTTTGTGTTGGGTTATGTTAGTCCTTGGACTTCTATTGGAGCTTGTGCGACTAGTGCTGCCTTCTTGGCTTCTTTATTCTGCAACCCTTTTGGTTTTAGATTAGGATACTTCATCCAACACTTGTCGACAACATGTCCTGTTTGTTTGCAATGAGTGCAAGTCAAACCTTCTTTGTCTTTAGACTTCATATCCTATTTTCTCCTTTCATCTCCTTTAGCGACGAAACCTCTAGACTTCCCCTTGGTGTTTCCCTCAACATCAGATTTCTTAAGCCTGCCTTCGATAGCATTAGCTTTTATGCTTGCTTCGGAGATATTATCCACCGAAAACATCTACAACTCCTTCCGTATATACCCATGGAACCCGGAGATATACTTCATATAGATAGCATTATCTTCCAAGTATAAATCCAAAACCATAGCTTGATTCTTAAATTCCGAAGTATATTCTTGCACGGTTTGGTTGTATGACTGCTTCAAGTCGTACCACTTGAACCATCTCTCTTCAAGGTAGCCAACCGGATAAAATTTTTTCCTCACAACTTCCTTGAATCCCTTCCACGACAATGCTCCCTTACTTAGGTATTGTCTTTGATAAGCTTTCCACCATATTAGAGCATGCTTTGAAAGCTTCAATGCCACAAAAGATATCTTCTCCTTCAACCATATTCAAAGAAAGAAAAGTATGTATCTAGACGCTCTATCCAATCATATAATTTCTCTATATCGACACTTCCATCATAAAGTGGAATATCAACATGAAAATAAATTTTTAGATTCTTACCATGATTCATAAACTTACCACGAGGTTTTGTTGCTTTTGTGCCTTTAGGAATCTCATATTCTTCTTCCTCTTCGCTTTCTTCTTCTTCCTCCCCATCCTCTTTTTCCGAACCCCAAGATGGATATTTCTTTTTCGTAAGTTTCAGATTTGGTGTATTGGAATGAATACAAGCAACCAACTCGTCCATGGTAGTTTGAATCGCCTTCATCTTTTTTTCTAACATAACCACCTTCTCATCGGTAGTTTTTGGTTCATAAGTCTTAGACTCATCGTCTGATTTTGTCATCCTTGGTTTTCTTGTTCTTTTAACGTATTCTTGCTTTTCGAGTAACTCCCCAAGCTGTATGTAGAGAGATCTAGTGAAGACCATAAACCACATGAATCTTCCCTAAAAGTAACGAACTTTGCTCGATACCAACTTGATACGTATTGATCTATGTACCTTGGTGACTATTATTATATAGGCGGAATTCAGAATAATAATAGACGAAAACTAGAAAACAGAACACAAATAAGTAATTCGAAGAAATATATCTTCTCTAGATTATGAACAAGAAAACTATTACAATTCTCTCTTTGTTACGCTCACAATCTCTCTAGGTAAATAACCTTAAAATATTTTCTAAGCTTGCTTTTGCAATAATTAATTGCCTCACAAACTTCTTTCTAGGTATTTGGGTTCAACCTCCTTTTCTAGGTGTCAAACCACACTCTCTAGATTATCTTAGCTATGAGCTAAACATCTCTATTTATAGCTTTAACGGTTTCCCAAACCTTATAGGAATCTATTTCCTTATCTAGGAATAATTCCTTTTCTAGGTATATTTCCTTATCTAGGAATATTACCTTGTCTAGGAATAATTCCTTTTCTAAGTATATATTTTCTTATCTAGAAATATTACCTTGTCTAGGAAATATTCCTTTTCTAGGTATATTTCCTTATCTAAGAATACTGCCTAAAAATCAGTATTCCCTCCTTAAATTACAATTTTATCCTCAATCCTTCTTCGGGATCACTAGTTTCCTGGAGAGAGGAAGATACACATGTATCAAAAGATGTCGACATACTTTGAACATGTGTAGTAATTCTTATATTTTATTGTTCAAAGATATTCCTTAATATCTAAAGGATAATCCCGAATCAAAATAAATTGAGAATCTTTTAATTAAGGTTTTTAGTTTTATATGCTTTTAATTTCCAGCAATTAAAATGCATATCTTTAGAAAATAAAAATTGGTAATGTGCATTTACTAATTGGAGATTTTCTACTTTGAGATTACGGTCAATATTTAGACAAAGCATTTCCAGGAAATATGGAAGCCGAATTTGGAAATAAATTGCATATCTTGAGAATATTTTCGGTTTTGGAAATTCCTTGGTGTCTAAACTTCATTGGTCTATAAATATTGAAGTTTGCATTTCAAGCAAACTAATCCTCATAGCCAGCAAAACTACCTAGTTGTGTTGTTACCGGTGGAGCAGTCTATTCGGAGAGGAAAGTACCCTAATTAGGCGAAACCTCTTCACGACCGCTCGTTTTAAAGACTTCTTTGGGATTGGGAAGCTCTACGAGTACCGTTGGTGGGAAACTAGATAATTGCAGTTTATTATTAGTTTTCGATTGATTTGATTGACTAACGGTTGTTGAACTTGGATTGCATCTAGTTTGTTTATGCTTGAGATTCTTCTCTTGATATAAGATTCACTCAAACTAGATCGAAGTTTCGACGGGGATCTTTAGACTGTTTGTAGATCTAAAGACGTCTTGTGATAATCCATTGTTAATGACTCAGTTATGTGTGTGATTGATCACAAGAGATTCAAGTTGATTGTGTGCAAGTGTTTATTGAAGATCTAAGAAGATTTGAAGACGAAGAAGATTTTCGATTTGGGTTCATAATCTTTGGTGTGCACAAAACTTGATCGGCTGAGGACCAAACTATAATCGGTTTATCTTTGTGATAATCTTGATCGATTAGTTGAGTAGATCGGCATCAACATGTTTCTTTGTGATTCGATGTATTGATTGCATAGTCTAGACAATTACTTTGGTAATTGTTGAATAAATAGATCTAAGAACCTGACAAAGGAGTTTATTGGGATAAACGGAAGAGCCTTTTGTCAAACTCATATCACGTTGTTTGAAAAGAGTTGTTACCGAAACGTATTTGTTGTTCCTTTCTTTTATTTGGAATACAAACCAAATGAATTGTTCCAAGTGCGTGACTTATTGCAAGTTGGAGGCGCAGAGATACGAGATGGAACTAGGTGAACTATAGGTTTAGTTGCTTGGTCTCAACTATACGAAGTTGGTTTAGATTTTGTGTAGCGGCTTAATCCTGAGAGTATTCAATTTTGGACAAGGTCCCGGGATTTTTCTGCATTTGCGGTTTCTTCGTTGACAAAATCTTACTGTGTCTTTTACTTTTCTATTTCCGCAATTATAATTGTTTTTATTATAATTAGAAGTAAAATACACAAACGTTAATTCCTATTTACTTGATAGCAATCCTATTGTGTTTGGTTAAGTCCGAACCTATTATCAAGTAAACATACTTCGTTGTTGTATTGTCTCGATCTTGTATCCATAGTCAATCACACAAGTTATCTTGTTGTCGTAGTGTCTCGATCTCATATCCATAGACGATCACACGAAGTGTGAGCTGATTAGTTGTATTGTCTCGACTTAGTCCATAAACAATCACTTTCGCGAAATAACTTATAGGTGTAAAAGCTTTAGATTGAGGTATATTTGGGTACCCTCGTCTTTTCAATTGGTATCAGATCGGGAAAACACGAAAAGATTTAATAATCTGTATTTGGTGCGATCCAACCTATAAGAAATGAGTCTACAAAAAGGGAAGGTAATACCTAAGATAGACTCGGTTAACGTATCTCAAGATTTGAGTAAAACTCGTCCTGGGTTTAACTTTCGAAAATGCTTAGAAGGGATGTCTTCTACAAGCTCTACTTGCTTTTCATAAAATATGTCCCAGTGTTCTCAAGAAGAGGTTAAGTTAAGCCCTGTACTCACAATCAATGATTCTGATTCTAAATCACTTTATGATAAAGAAGATGTTGATTATGTGAATATAAAAACATCTCAGCTAGATGAACTAAGCAAAAGTTCCTTTTTTGTGCAACTGAGCTTACACTTGCACTAAAAAGAGAAGGAAAACTTCTTGAAGACTCATGTCATATGAAAGCCAAAAATGATCAACTCAAATGTGATATTTCATCATTTTAAACTGATCTAGACTCCTTCAAGATCAATTCTTCCTCGAAGATCCAATCCTTAAAAGCAAAACTAAGGAAATGTATTGATCAAGAAAAGAAAACTGAGGTGGTTAAGAAAAACAGCAACTGTTGAATACAATGCCTTAAAAATCTCATATGATTCTGAGATAAAGACGGTTTCCGAACATGTCAAAAGACTGAATAATGATATGTGTTCTTTAATGTCCGAACACCAGTTGGGAACATCCTTCCTGGGTAAGTACAAAAAATCCGGTTCAATCTTTCCTTCGAAAGACAAGAAGAATATCGACAATAAGAACACTAAGAAGGGGGTTTTATCTTGTAAAAAGAAATCTGTATCTTCAGGGGATCACAAGATGAACCACCTTCATCAGAGTTTTTCATATCATCAGAATTATTGTAAACGATGTTTTCATTGTGAAAACAAAGGTCATATTGTTAAGAATTGTCAACGACTTTCTTTTTTGAACTCTGAAAGAACTAATCAGGTCCAAGGTACAACATAAGATCTTCTTCTAAAGAAAGCATACATAAACCAGATCCTCTTAAATCAAAGGATTCTCGAGATAACTCATCTGGTGCAGTTCATCACAAAAGGGAGAAGGATCACAAGACTAAGAACTCTTGGAAGTGGATACCAAAGAAGATCATGGAACTGAACAGAGAGAAAATTGACAACAACTCCAGATCATCAACACTTAAGGTAATCCGTAAATATCTTGATGATAGTAGTTTCCATGATAAATTTGGTTTGTCATCAAAGAAAAATAGAGTCCTTAACAAATCAGATAAGAAGAAATTCTCTGTTAGTCGTGGAAAACTTAATCTGTCTCATTCATATACCTAGTATCTGGGATAAATACACTGACTCATGAAGTGCTCAAACTTTTGTTTAATGAGTTCAGTGTATATTATGAAATAGTTTAAAACTTGCGAGAATTATGAAGATATTTACAGGAACGCACTTTCCTAAAATCCTTAATATTAAATAATTTCGGTTATTCTATATTAAGGGAGAATATTTGATTTCCATAATCAATGAACAAGTTTTTAGTAACTATTGGCATACACGTTTCGGTATTGTTTGAGTTTTTCGATCATTAGTCTGAAACCAGAAATCATGGACAATTCAGATTATCATGCAAAGCTTTCTTCAAAGGTTTCAGAAAGGTATGCTGAAAAGATGGCTCGTGACTCTTTTGGACTTTTTAATTTCAATGGAAACAGAACTACTTCCTATATGAATATGAATCATTCATCTTGTATGATCGATTATGAAAAGGAGTTTCACAAGATGGCTCGAACTTGTGTTGAAACTAAGTTGGAAGTTTTGATGCTAAAACGTAGTCTTGAAAAATCCTTACTAGTTCAAGCTCAGATTCTCAAACAACTAGATTTACTCTCTAGAAGAGTAAACGAGGAGGAACCTAACTTCCACAAGGTTGAGGAATTAGTCTTCAATGAAGGATCGCTTCAGGGAATTTGGAGAGTCGTTCCTATCAAGCGGAAGAGTCCTCAAGATCAAGAAGGGTTCTGAATCCAGGAAAATAGACACCAGCTTTTTGATTTCTTTCAATAATTGTATAAGGTCTATTTTGAATAAAATTATTAGTTTATAATTTTTCTTGTGATAATTTTTCGATTACATAGCCTGTGCTTGAATTCTTTATATTATTGCTATGTATGTTTATGGGATGTTTTGATTTCGGTTTTCATAACCTTAATATTCGATCTCATATGGTGTGAACCCTTATGGTTTGGGTGACTTTTTGGTTTAGCAGGATTAAGTTACAGCCCATGTTGGTAGGCCTTATCAAAGGATCATAAGGGGTTCTGATTGAAACTAATATGTGAAAAAGTCACAATATGTTGAATCGTTTGGTTTAGCATAAAAGCATATGTGTTTCGGGATTTCAACTTTTGCGTTGCATTAGTTAAAACCAGTTTTCAACCTTTCTTTGGTAAAGGTTGGTTTTTGTTGTTGTTCTTTTGTCTTGCGAGAGGATGACAACACAACGGGGGAGAGTTCTATGAGAACTTGCGCTTAATGATATATTCTTCAGGGGTGAAGAGGATGCGGAATTTGAGGTAACGAATTTGTTAGTTAATCGTTTTCCTGTTTAAGAAAAGCCTGATTTTATTGCATATATTTATTGCTTTTTCTTAACAAAATTTCGGCATAATGATGTTTATTCCATTATTTGTGTATGGATGTGTGTGTGATTTAATTGTTTCCGGTTAAGAAAAACTATTGTTATCTTGCTTTATGGTTTGGTATCAATTGTTTAGGCTTACAAAATTTCGGTGCAATTGTGGTACTATAATGTCTATGTTTGTTTCAATTGCTTCCGGTTGAGGTAAATGATTATGCAAGTTGATTTATTTGGTTTGTATGAATTGTTTATGGCTTAACAAAAAGGTTTATCGGGATGAATTGTTTAGTCCAATTCGATTCCGGATAAGAGAAACTAAGTTAATTCTTATCTTAGTTACACTTATCAAAGTGGAGGTTTCGGTTATTCGAGTCTAATCGAATGCCATAACAAGAAATGTTAGTTAACTAACCTAGTACTTGTCTTGTTTAAAAGTGAAAGGTCTAAGTTATTATCTGAATAATTAGAACCCGATGAGAAAAATAGAGTTAATTTTGATCCTTTTTTTTGTCTTATCGAACAAGCGATTGTATTTGTACAATCGGTTTAGCAAAAGAACTAAGGTGCTTAGTCGATTTTTGATTTGATAAACTATTAGGGAAAATTGCTTCGGGCAATTGTTTCATTGGTAACATATCAAAATAAAATTACTTTGTAGTTTCGGTTTTGATATTGGTTATCTAAAACGGTGTGTGGAACCCTCGTGCTTAACTCTTATAGGTTTTGCAAGTCTTTTGAGATTTGTAAGATCATTTCGGTTTGTACTTTATATGCTCGTACCTTTGTCATTTTGTGACAAAAAGGGGGAGAAATATATGGAGTGAACAAGTGATTTGGTATCACTAAGGAAAGGACAATGGTGCTTAAACGTTATATCTAACGAAAGAGTAAAACATAGACTAAGGGGGAGTAACATATCATATTGATACTTGTGGTTTTCTTAACTACAAAGGGAATAACAAAGACGTGCGGATTGAAAATCTACCTATCTTACCTTTAGGAGGAGTATTAGCTTTGTTATTATAATGTTAACATCGGCATTTATTGATTGAATGTATACAGGATATTGTGCTGTTGAATCTTGGAATCAAGCGTATGTGTAATTAATTCTTGTAATTTGTTTATCCATATGATGTAAGAGTTTTGTCACTAAAATTGACAAAGGGGGAGATTGTTAGAGCATAGCTCGGTTGATATCAAAACTCATTTAAAGAGTCGCTTGATTATTTACTAGAGTCAACTTCGTATATGTTAGCTAGAAAGTTACTAGGATATGAGACTTACAAGTATTACGTGAAGACTTGAAGAATGTGAGTAAGTAAAGAGCTACAACGACAACATCATCCTTCCTCTTAAGGTTAGTAATATTTGACTTGAATTGTTTCATTCCTAACGTATCTTTCAAGTCGTGCATATTGAAAACATAACTTCGAAGCTGTGAATGATTATACTCTAGCTAGACATAGTATTAAGGAATTACAATACGAAGTTGTTTATGGGTAAAAATCGTTTCTGTCGATTTCGGTAAATTCGGTAGGTGACTGAGAAACTGGTTCAAACCCTAAACGAATGTGCTGCACGTGAGAACTTTATAGATTCGAGAGATCAATCTGTACAAGTCCGGCCTAAACCAAGAAATGGCCGTTCCAGACTTGCTTCGGTCACAAAGTGGAGGAGAAGGGTTGATTTGGGGAGGGAAGCAAAGAAAGGTGTTGAGGCGAATAGTGCAGGAGAGTAGTGTCTCGACTTGTATCATAAAGTGAAAGCTTCGGAAGCTTGCAAGAGATGAAAGCTTTTGGAGAGCTTGCAAAGTTGCCTTTTCCGAGAGTGTTGTATTTTTCTCCCGACCGAGACTTGTCGTCTGGGTGGAAATAGGTAAGACCTATTTATACAAGTCGAGATTGAAACGTACCACTGGCCTCATGAAGGAAGAGAGTAAAGGGTGAAATAATGGGAGGAGGTGGTAACCGCATGGTGTTAATGGGTGAAAACTTTTTCACCATTATTTCCTCATTTATTTGACCGCTTTATTCCTATTCACGCTTTCTTAATGTGAGCGTAGTGTACGCTGCAAGTCAGACCGCCAAACCAAGACCCCCGAAAGCATCCCCCGGTTGTGTTGATGTCTCGAGTGTTGTTTGCATCTTGAGTGCAAGTGGTGCTGCTAGGGCGCATGTGGCATGTGCCAATGGCATGTGCGGAATGCCTTTGTTGCGAGTTACACCGGCGCAAGTGGCAATGCGGAGGCTGCTAGTGGCGTGTGTGGCATGTGCCAATGGCATGTGTGGAATGCCTTGGTGGTAGGTTGTACGTTGAGTGTAAGTGGCAATGCATAGAGCTGCTAGTGGCGTGTGTGGCATGTGCCAATAGCATGTGCGGAATGCCTTGGCGGTAGGTTGCACGGTTTGCAAGTTAGGCTACCGGCGTGGGTTTTGGCATGTGCCAATGGCGCGTCGGCCAAGTTGGCCTAGGTTGCACGGCTTGCAAGCTGGGCTACCAGCATGCGTGTTTTGCATGCACCAATGGCATGCGTGGCCAAGTTGAATCATGGCCCGTGTTTAGAAAAGCTACCAGCGAGCGTGTTGGCATGTGCCAATGGCATGCGTGGCCAATTTTGGTCGCGCCTTGGTAGAAAAAGCTACCAGCGAGCGTGTTGGCATGCGTGGCCAATTTGGGTCGCGCCTTGGTAGAAAAAGCTACCAGCGAGCGCGTTGGCATGTGCCAATGGCATGCGTGGCCAATTTGGGTCGCGCCCTGGTAGGAAAAGCTACCAGCGAGCGTGTTGGCATGTGCCAATGCCATGCATGGCCAATTTGTGTCGCGCCTTGGTAGAAAAAGCTACCAGCGAGCGTGTTGGCATGTGCCAATGGAATGCGTGGCCAATTTGGGTCGCGCCTTGGTAGAAAAAGCTACAAGCGAGCGTGTTGGCATGTGCCAATGGCATGTGTGGCCAATTTGGGTCGCGCCCTGGTAGGAAAAGCTACCAAATGAGCGTGTTGGCATGTGCCAATGGCATGCATGGCCAATTTGGGTTGCGCCTTGGTAGAAAAATCTACCAGCGAGCGTGTTGGCATGTGTGGCCAATTTGGGTCGCGCCCTGGTAGGAAAAGCTACCAGCGAGCGTGTTGGCATGTGCCAATGGCATGCGTGGCCAATTTGGGTCGCGCCCGGTAGGAAAAGCTACCCGGCGAGCGTGTTTGCATGTGCCAATGGCATGCGTGGCCAATTTGGGTCGCGCCCTGGTAGGAAAAGCTACCAGCGAGCGTGTTGGCATGTGCCATTGGCATGCATGGCCAATTTGGGTCGCGCCTTGGTAGAAAAAGCTACCAGCGAGTGTGTTGGCATGTGCCAATGGCATGCGTGGCCAATTTGGGTCGCGCCCTGGTAGGAAAAGCTACCAGCGAGCGTGTTGGCATGTGCCAATGGCATGCGTGGCCAATTTGGGTCGCGCCCTGGTAGGAAAAGCTACCAAATGAGCGTGTTGGCATGTGCCAATGGCATGCATGGCCAATTTGGGTCGCGCCTTGGTAGAAAAATCTACCAGCGAAAGCGTGTTGGCATGTGCCAATGGCATGCGTGGCCAATTTGGCCTAGTTGCAAGGTTTGCAAGCCTATGTGCGGGCGCTACTTTGGCATGGCGCGGCTAGGGCCAAGGTAAGGGTGTTTGGCTTGGCGTGGCGTGAGCGGCGTAGCTAGGGCCAAGGCGAGTGTGTTTGGCATGGCGCGTCTAGCTCGGGCAAGGTGTGGCTAGCATGATTTGCCATTGGCACGGAGGTGCAGCTAGCATGGTTGGCATGCTTGGCGCGTTTGGTATGGCTTTCCAAGCATAATTTGCCATTGGCATAGAGGTGCGGCTAGCTTGGGCTAGGTGTGGGCTGGCATGATTTGCCATTGGCACGGAGGTGCGGCTAGCATGGTTGGCATGCTTTGGCGCGTTTGGTGTGACTAGCATAGCTAGGGCCAAGGCGAGGTGCGTTTGGCATGGCGCGACTAGCTTGGGCTAGGTGTGGATGGTATGGTTTGCCATTGGCACGTAGGTGCGGCTAGCATGGTTGGCATGCTTTGGCGCGTTTGGTGTGAATGGCATAGCTAGGGCCAAGGCAGGGTGCGTTTGGCATGGCGCGGCTAGCTTGGGCTAGGTGTGGCTGGCATGATTTGCCATTGGCACGAAGGGGAATTAGGATTTTGTTCGTTGTAACCCTTATTTGGAAAAATACCCCCTATTAATTACTGACTACATGCATTAAATGTTCTAATAAATGTGTCATTGGTGACATTAGGTTATTTGGGGTTTTACAATTTTACCCTTTGTTTAAAATCCACCATCAACAGAAGTATAACGTCTATCTTTTGAACTTCTTATATAAGACATCGACATAATCGTATGAATGCTATTGTGATTATGTATGGGTATGGGTGAAGATTTCATCCTAGGAAATAATGTTTTACATTTGTTTAAAGGAAGTACAATTCATAAACTTTTTTTGTGAATCGAAAGGGAAATCGCTAGGCTTATTAGTATTGTTATTCATTGCAAATCTTTGGATTACTAATATGTGTGTTTAGTATAACCGCTCATAACTTGTTTATGTATCTTGGTAAAACTATTCACAAGGCCTGACTTTTGTATTGGTATGACTTTTATTAGTGAAACTAATCTTAAGTAATCATCTGAGATGGTATGATCGATATGTTGTAACTGGTATGTCCAACTCTAGACATTGGGGAACCGATCCTAGTAAGAGGTGCAACCGATCACAAGCAAGGGGAATCGATCCTTGTAAGAGGTACAACAAGTCTTAGTTATTGGTAACTGATCCTATGACTTGTGCAACCGAATACAAGTTAGATACCATAAATATGTGGTAACCGATCCTAGTACCTAGTCAACCAAATTTTGGAAAGCTAGTGTGACTATTCTTAGTACCCACATGGAGGTAGAACCGAAACTTGTTTTGGTAGAACCGTGAAACCTATTAATGGCGATTTGATAGGATAATCAATCACATAGTTCTTGGAAGTCAGATGAACCAATTCTAAACTTGTTTGGAAGTGTGGAAAATCGGTTCCAAGATTGTAAATATGAAAAATGATTTACAAAGTAAAGATGTCGACATACTTTGACATGTGCAGTAATTCTTATCTTTTATTGTTCAAAGATATTCCTTAATAGCTAAAGGAGAATCCCGGATCGAAATAAATTGAGAATCTTTTAATTAAGGTTTTTAGTTTTATATGCTTTCAATTTCCAGCAATTAAAATGCATATCTTTAGAAAATAAAAATTGGTAATGTGCATTTACTAATTGGAGATTTTCTACTGAGATTTCGGTCAATATTTGGACAAAGCATTTCCAGGAATTATGGAAACCGAATTTGGAAATAAATTGCATATCTTGAGAATATTTTCGGTTTTGTAAATTCCTTGGTGTCCAAACTTCCTTGGTCTATAAATATTGAAGTTTGCATTTCGAGCAAACTAATCCTCAGAGCCAGCAAAACTACCTAGTTGTGTTGTTACTGGTAGAGTCGTATATTCGGAGAGGAAAGTACCCTAATTAGGCGAAATCTCTTACGACCGCTCGTTTTAAAGACTTCTTTGGGATTGGGAAGCTCTAGGAGTACCGTTGGTGGGAAACTAGATAATTGCAGTTTATTATTAGTTTTCGATTGATTTGATTGACTAACGGTTGTTGAACTTGGATTGCATCTAGTTTGTTTATGCTTGAGATTCTTCTCTTTTGATATAAGATTCACTCAAACTAGATCGAAGTTTCGACGGGGATCTTTAGACTGTTTGTAGATCTAAAGACGTCTTGTGATAATCCATTGTTAACAGACTCAGTTATGTGTGTGATTGATCACAAGAGATTCAAGTTGATTGTGTGCAAGTGTTTATTGAAGATCTAAGAAGATTTGAAGACGAAGAAGATTTCCGATTTGGGTTCATAATCTTTGGTGTGCACAAAACTTGATCGGCTGGGGACCAAACTATAATCGGTTTATCTTTGTGATAATCTTGATCGATTAGTTGAGTAGATCGGCATCAATACGTTTCTTTGTGATTCGATGTATTGATTGCATAGTCTAGACAATTACTTTGGTAATTGTTGAATAAATAGATCTAAGAACCTGACAAAGGAGTTTATTGGGATAAACGGAAGAGCCTTTTGTCAAACTCATATCACGTTGTTTGAAAAGAGTTGTTACCAAACAGATTTGTTGTTCCTTTACTGTTTGGAATACAAACCAAATGAATTGTTCCAAGTGCGTGACTTATTGCAAGTTGGAGGCGCAGAGATACAGATGGAACTAGGTGAACTATAGGTTTAGTTGCTTGGTCTCAACTATACGAAGTTGGTTTAGATTTTGTATAGCGGCTTAATCTCGAGAGTATTCAATTCGGACAAGGTCCCGGGATTTTTCTTCATTTGTGGTTTCCTCGTTAACAAAATCTTGTTGTGTCTTTTACTTTAACAAAATCTTGGAAAAAAATTTAATGCTTTATCAATTATTGATAAAATAACAATCCAAGTCTAAATTCACTTAATAACCTAGTTATGAAAAGATATAAATACAAAAAGGCAACCATGTAGCTCGAGCTCCTAGACAAGACATGTTAATTTTTAAAACATAGATGTAAATTTGTAAACAATAGAACTACCAAAGGATTAACGGTAAGAAAATTAATAGCAAAAACTTAAACACAAACGATATACGTGGTTCGGTGTTAAAACCTATGTCTATGGTGGGATCTCACTATAAATGATGGAGGAGTTACAGTAAATTATAATATATATAATAAATTATTATTATTATTATTATTAATGAAAAAACATAATACAAAGTAAATTATTAGATAATTCACAATTAAGCATATGATTTTGATACTAGAAATAGGTAAATTATGCACTTACGAGTTTCCCCACACTTGTATTTTGCTAGCCCTCGAGCAAACGACCTAACATAGTTTTAAAACCGACCAGATTTTTAAGAATAATGATTAAACTTAGCATGTGAGACAAGCCTTTACAACCTTAAGTGGTCCTAGTGGATGAGTTACAGTCTCGGGAACAACCGATCTGACTTCCTTCGTTGCTTAATAAATGCATAACTACTCGATTCAAACTCGTTCATAGATTTGTTGTTAGTGCTTTCAACATGTCCTGATCTTACATAGTGAGTAGATATCTCGAAAATGGGAAAAGGGACATCACAAGATAAAACCGATGTATCTCACGAATATGGCTTTTCATGTATTTGTGCCTTGCGTTGCAAGCACGTGGCATTGAGATTTTCTGTTCACATAGGAAGAACACCATTGACAAGCTGAACAAGAAAGTAAGACCTGAAAAACACGAGAAGACCATTGTCAAGGTAGTGTTCTATCTTAAAATCTAGATATTATTTGATCTTGGAAATTCCAGGACATAGAGTCGCGACATTCAAGGAGTGGTTATTACAAATATAGTTGCATTTGAAGTTTTCATCTATTTATATTAATCTTTTGTATGGTTTCCTATTGTTTTTGCACCGTTTATGTCTATATCCTAAATGCCTCTTAGCGATTTCAAAAAAAAAAAAACCCTATAATCATGTGGATTATAATAACCTTGAATTAGGTTAACGGTGATCTTGTATTATCGGAGGAAAATAGATCTAAAAGCTTGATTACGGGTAGTCTCAGATCCGTGTTTATACAAAGACACGAGATATCAGTGATGACAGACTGTCACACTAAAAACTAGTGGACATATTTCACATACAAGAAAAGTGTACATACAAAAAAAAGTGTGTGAAACATACGAATACAAATAGCAGATAACCCTTATCCTACACCACTATAAAACTCTTATCCTGCACCATTGTATAACCTGATATAGTCTATGATATTATCCCCCCTCAATCACAAGGTATGAGAGACTACTTTGAGCTTGGATCTGAGTAGAGAGAACCTTGGTCCATGCAATCCTTTTGTGAAGATATCTGCCACTTGATCCAGATATGACACATAAAACACATCAGGGGCTTTGTTTTGCACAAGTTCGCTGATAAAGTGATAATCCAGATGAACATGTTTCATCTTTGAATGCAGAACTGGGTTTGAGGCCAAGGAGATGGAACCGATGTTGTCACACCCAAGTCTTGGAATTGCAGGGAAGTGAAAAATGTTAATCATTCAATAAGTAGCAGATCCAAACAACTTCGGAGGCACTATGAGCTAGAGTTTTGTACTCTAAACTTCGGAGCTTCTCTCCACTACACCAAATTCTGGGATTAGAAACAGAACTGAGTCGTTACTAAAACGGGTTGTAACGGCTCTTGCCTGTTACAAAAAGGGGTGTTACATTTTTTTTGTAACGACAATGAGGCCGTTACGAATTCTGGGTTGTAACGGTGTCAGTAACAGCTGAGGGTCGTTACTAAATGACACGTGGTAACAGCTGAGGGTCGTTACGATTTTTTTGTAACAACGTCGTAACATCTTCGAGTCGTTACTACGTGGCAGGTTAGTAACAGGCCGGAGCCGTTACTACGTGGAAAGTTGAAACAGCTCAGATTCGTTACAATTTTTTTTGTAACAGCAAAAAAATTACTGCCAGTCAACATTGACCTGGTCAAAACTAGTCAATACTGACCAATTTTGACATGGTCAACATAATCTGCAATTCACTTTCTCTCTAGGAAATAAGCCAAAATTCCAAATATCCTGTATATGCCTTTCAATCCATTCATCATCCATTCAACAATAATTTTTCAATCAATTCATATCACATTCATATCAAATTCAATCATTTCATATAAAAAATAATTGAAATTTTCCTAAGTAGCAATTTTTTTTTTGTTAAGGGAATACATAAAACTTCCTTGTTCAGTTCATTCATATGTCCTAAGGGAATACAAATTACATGTATTACAAACATCATGGATATATTCCGTAGCTAAGCATACCATGAGAGCGGATAGGTTTATCTTTGTTCGCCTCATTTGCTTTCTTTAAGATCGGACAAGAGCATTTCTTAAACGTAAGTGTCTGCAAGTGTCAAAAGAAACATATAAACTGGGTAAGCAAAGAGGCACGATGTATAGCAAACTAGTTTGCACTATGCAAATAAAATTCACAAACAAGTAACATTGCAAACATCACTAGTAAAATCACTCAATTATCTGTTTAGATTCTTTTGAGTATCCTCACCTATCGCTAACCAATTTGGTTACAGTTTTGGATGAAGTAGAAAGAGCTTGTTTTTCGGCAACTTCAGCAACATCGATACCCTTGCCTGTATTCAAGAAAAATACTTGAATGATTTGTTGAACGTTCTACAATATTTCATTTTCTGAATATGTGTAAGTTATTTTTTCACTTACTGAAAGTAATAAAAGAATCTAAGAGGACCTCTCCAGGTATTGTGGCTAGTATTTGTTTGCCTACATGGAAGCTGATTGGTCCAGCTGCTCATCCAGTGCCCATCTCGAAGATATTAAACACAATCTCCTTTGCAGGAAAGAAAAAAATACATTTCGGCAACCTCTCCAATTCTCTCCTTAGCCTATCAAAAAACATCATAATCAATTCAATGCAGCAAGAGTTGGTAAAAACAACCCACTTTGCCCTGCAGTTGCAACAAAGTTCTCATCTTTGAGATAAAGAACATAAGTTATACTCTTGGAGACTACTCATTTAACTAACAATTGGTTAAGGATATCAAAGGAATTAACTCGTTTACAAAGAGTAAATAGATTTAGCTAGGAGCAAACCTTGCCATGCATAACCCGCTTACCTTGAACTGAAGTGTGAGCCTATTTGATCACATAAGTTGAGCTGCACTAGAGAAGGATCAAACATAAAAAAAAACAGTTGAGATAACAAATGATTGCGTTAAGGACAAACCTAGAAGGCCTCCAACAAACACATCTTGCCAAAATAATGCCAATAGTCATCTACTCGAGAAACTCCCACAAGAGATGCAACGAGCAAGGGAAGAAACAAGAGACAAAGTTTTGCGACATGGCCCTTACGATCAAATACTCTAATCTTTCCAAATAAGTACCAATCCAGATAACCAAGACTGCGAAGGACCCCAATTTGCAGAGGTAGTTAGAAATTAAATGATGGAACGATAAGCAAACACAAAAGCTTATAAAGAAACTGAAAAATACTTTGTATCAAAGAAGATACTGAACATTCAAGTGATTAATCAACAAGATGAGTACGGGTTAGCGACATACCACAAACAACATGAAGGGATCCAGATACATTAAGATAAAAACACAAATACATATCATTAGATGCCAACTGTCCCTTGCTACTTTTTGTCGAGGATTAACTTCATCGGTATACTATCTACTACCCAGTAGGTACCTACAACCATTTCATAATGAAACCTTTATATACAATAAATTTGTTTGAAGATTAATAGTAAGATTAACTTTTAACTATATTTTAATTATACACTAGTTTACCTGTTACAGTATAGATTATTTTACTAATATTCACACTTTTATGGAGTCTGAAATGCACTTTAGAGTGATGGATAGTTATAATACTCTAACTACTCATGTTCAATCATGGTTGTAGACTAAACATGTAATAATGATTCGGTCGAAAAGAAGAAATAGAACGAGAAGGAAGCTTAAGATTGTGCTTGCGGAAATTGACAGATACTTCCATAATAATAACCGTATAAACTTGAAGTAAATGAACGATACGTCCTATCAACTTCTAAAATTTAAACTGCAGAACGATTAACTAAGACATCAACTGAGTAATGAGTACAACATTTATGCACATAATGCATGACAAGTGGAAAGTGGTTTGCTTCTTACACGAAGTATGCCCACTTGGAAAGCTTTTGTGTCCTTCCTTAATGAATTTATTGTCTCTAGTGCACAAAACATTTTTCATGACAATATCAAACACCTATCAATGCCAAATCCCCTTAATTGTTAGTTTAAGGGTATGTCATAGTTGTTCTTCAAAAATTATATCGTGAACTCCTTTAAAGACAAATAAAATTTAAGAAAAAGCTATGAGAACTCACCCCCTTCCCATCAGGAAAGCAGTGCCAAAAGAAGTCTGGTCGTGGTTGACCGACAACATCTTTGATTGCGTCCGTTAAAACTCCAGTTATAAGTACAGCAAATAGAAGACCTGGATATCATCGATTTAGCATTTCATATGCATCCATTTAAATCATAGACAACAAGAAGTTACCTAAGAGCTAAGACCATATACCCAAGATTGCATGGTGCAAATCATATACATCCCTCCTGTAAAAGTAGGAAGATTACTTCATAAGGATCATTTGTCTATCTTCATAGGGACCCTCATTATCTCCTGGTGGGTACCGTTTGCACTTCTAGCTTTTCCCGACCCATAATGACTTTCTTCATGACACCCACCTAAAAGGAGCACATCAAAAATAACATATATTTTAAATGTAGAAATAGTTTAAAAATACAAAGACACAAAAACTTAATATCAGGTAATGTACTACCCTCTACTCAACTGTTAACCATTTACATCTCTAGTAACAGTGAATCATCACAATTCAAACAACTGAAAATTCCTCACAATTACTAAGAAAACCAAAATTAAAAGGGTACTAAAGCTGATTTTCTTTCTACTCATCATCTTCATCTTCTTAATGCAAAATCAAACAACCAAAAACATAAAGAATGTCAATAAATTCAAATAACTTCAAGCAAATAATGAAATAATACTCTTAAAAGTTTCAATGAACAAACCTCTCCACCACTCTCATCTTCTTCATCATCTTAATCATTCACTTATTTTAATTTGTTGGATTAATCTTCATCCTCTTTAGAATCTACTCAACCCCCTGCAGCTCATGATGCAACAACTGCTACTACAAAACCTCCACCAGCTGAAAAGACCAACACCTACTCAAAACCCAACTCCACCGTAGAATACCATGCCTCGGATGCCACCACCACCACCTGCAACACTAAAACATAGAAAAGCATAAAATAGAAAAAATCAGCAAAACTCAATAAAAATTGAGAAATTGATATTAAGAAATTAAAATTGAGAATCTGATTGCAAACCTGAACAATTGAAAAACCAAAATCAGCAGAACTCAATTTAATGAGGAGTCATCGAACAAAACACAGAAAAAGAAAAAAATAATTAGGGTTTTTCTGCGAGAGGGGAAAGTGTGACGGACCGGAAAATTACGCCTTTGGCGCGTTGCCCCGCAGGCAGTAATCTCCCCGATGCGCCATGATGAAGCTACGATCCGGGCCTTTAAATCTAGGCAAATGCACGTTCAATTGACCTTGCAAGCATGCTTGTGGAGCATGATGCATCTAATTTAGATTCCACACCATTCCAACTTACCCTTGTTCCGCAAAGGGTTTATTAAGGAAAGCAAAAACTTGCTTAATACGGCGAAAATGGCCTTTTGAGGCTCTAAACGATGGAATTTGGCTAAATTATGGTGACCATGTGTATAGATCAACATGTCTTGATCTTTGGGCCGTTTTCCATCAAAATGGACTCCTCTTGAGCTAAATTACGACATTCGGGTTTTTCGCCTCCAGATAGGCTATAACTTGCTCTTTGTAGCTTGATAGGAAGTATGAGCATCCACTTGCTGGCATGCAACTAAGCCTCATCAAGTATGGCCACAATCATCTCTGGCGTCGAGCTACCGAGCTTAGATGATATGAAGAGCCGGAATGTCGCAATCATCTCCGATTAGATGATATGAGCGACAAAGTGCTGGACCGGCAATGCTGCAACTCATTGCGGCTGCCTACTTACCCTTCCCTACTCTAAAGGGATCAAGCACAGACCGTAGTTCATCCCGAAGGGACAAGCAGCTTATTCCAACTCGTTTGTTGGGCCGTGGCCAAGCAATAATGGAAATGGCCTAGTCCGTATAGGCCATTCTGTCGGAATGCATCCAAGTGATGCATGTTTGGTCCGCAATATGGCATAATGATGCCTAAGCATCAAATGCCTTCTTCGCGAGGCTACGCAACTATAAATGAGCCTCAGGCACCATTTATACTCTTCCGGCTAAGCTATGAAGCTTACTTGGTGCATAGTCCGCATATGCACCATCAACCAACTACCCCTCCCTATATATGTTAATTTGACATTTTTAGAACTCAATTTGGGGGACCAAAAATATTTCATCAACTTCCCGTTTACTATTCATGGCCGTTGCCATGTATTTTCCCCGATGTCCCGGCCATGTTGGCCGTCCTCTCGCAACCCGATGTCCGGCCATGTTGGCCGTCCTCTGCCAACCCGATGTCCGGCCATGTTGGCCGTACTCTTTCCAACCAGGATGTCCAGCCATGTTGGCCGTCCACCGCCAACCCGATATCCGGCCATGTTGGCCGTCCTCCTCGCTGACCCGATGTCCGGCCATGTTGGTCGTCCACTTCAAGGTCATCTACCCAACTGACCTAATGCATCATTTGATGCAAGATTGGATCTTGGCCAATGTAGCTTCCAACCAATGCCATATTGGCCTTAGCCAATATGCATATGCGATGTGCCTTACTTGGCACCATATATGGCCCATGGCCAAATGCATCTCACCATGCAAAGGAAGCTTTGGATGAAGCTTCATCACAAGAAAATGGCGCAACTTTTAGCATGCGCCATGCTAAAAACACGGGGTGTTACAGAAAGTGTTTAGGATGAAAAGAAAAACATAATGGGTTTCTCGAATAGATTTGGTTTACTGGTGTTGATGGTGGTTTTTAGAAAAAGGGTAAAATCGTAAAACCCGAATAACCTAATGTCGCCGGTGACACATTTATTAGAACATTCAATGCATGTAGTCAGTAATTAATAGGGGGTATTTTTTCAAATTAGGGTTACAACGAACAAACCCTAATTCCCCTCCGTGCCAGCCACACCTAGCCCAAATTAGCCGCGCCATGTCAAACGCACTCTGCCTTGGCCCTAGCTATGCTAGTCACACCAAATGCACCAAAGCATGCCAACCATGCTAGCCGCACCTCCGTGCCAATGGCAAATCATGCCAGCCACACCTAGCCCAAGCTAGTCGCGCTATGCCAAACGCACTCTGCCTTGGCCCTAGCTATGCTAGTCACACCAAATGCGCCAAAGCATGCCAACCATGCTAGCCGTACCTTCATTCCAATGCCAAATCATGCCAGCCACAACTAGCCCAAGCTAGCCGCGCCATGCCAAACGCACTCCGCCTTGGCCCTAGCTATGCTAGTCACACCAAACGCGCCAAAGCATGCCAACCATGCTAGACACACCTCCGTGCCAATGGCAAATCATGCCAGCCACACCTAGCCCAAGCTAGCCGCGCCATGTCAAACGCACTTTGCCTTGGCCCTAGCTATGCTAGTCACACCAAACGTGCCAAAGCATGCCAACCATGCTAGCCGCACCTCCGTGCCAATGGCAAATCATGCCAGCCACACCTAACCCAAGCTAGCCGCGCCATGCCAAACGCACTCTGCCTTGGCCCTAGCTATGCTAGTCACACCAAACGCGCCAAAGCATGCCAACCATGCTAGTCGTACCTTCGTTCCAATGGCAAATCATGCCAGCCACACCTAGCCCAAGCTAGCCGCGCCATGCCAAACGCACTCCCGCCTTGGCCCTAGCTATGCTAGTCACACCAAACGCGCCAAAGCATGCCAACCATGCTAGCCGTACCTCCTCGTTCCAATGGCAAATCATGCCGGCCACACCTAGCCCAAGCTAGCCGCGCCATGCCAAACGCACTCCGCCTTGGCCCTAGCTATGCTAGTCACACCAAACGCGCCAAAGCATGCCAACCATGCTAGCCGCACCTCCGTGCCAATGGCAAATCATGCCACCACACCTAGCCCAAGCTAGCCGCGCCATGCCAAACGCACCCGCCTTGGCCCTAGCTATGCTAGTCACACCAAATCGCGCCAAAGCATGCCAACCATGCTAGACACACCTCCGTGCCAATGGCAAATCATGCCGAGCCACACCTAGCCCAAGCTAGCCGCGCCATGCCAAACGCACTCGCCTTGGCCCTAGCTATGCTAGTCACACCAAATGCGCCAAAGCATGCCAACCATGCTAGCCGCACCTCCGTGCCAATGGCAAATCATGCCGACCACACTATAGCCCAAGCTAGCCGCGCCAAACGCACTCTGCCTTGGCCCTAGCTACGCTAGTCACACCACGCCAAGCCAAGCACCCTTACCTTGGCCCTAGCCGCGCCATGCCAAACGCACTCTGTCTTGGCCCTAGCTATGCTAGTCACACCAAACACGCCAAAGCATGCCAACCATGCTAGCCGCACCTCCATGCCAATGGCAAATCATGCCGACCACACCTAGCCCAAGCTAGCCGCGCCATGCCAAACGCACTGCCTGGCCCTAGCTATGCTAGTCACACCAAACGCGCCAAAGCATGCCAACCATGCTAGCCGCACCTCCGTGCTAATGGCAAATCATGCCAGTCACACCTAGCCCAAGCTAGCCGCGCCATGCCAAACACACTCTGCCTTAGCCCTAGCTATGCTAGTCACACCAAACGCGCCAAAGCATGCCAACCATGCTAGCCGCACCTCTGTGCCAATGGAAAATCATGCCAGCCACACCTAGCCCAAGCTAGCCGCACCATTCCAAATGCACTCTGCCTTGGCCCTAGCTACGCTAGTCACACCACGCCAAGCCAAGCACCCTTACCTTGGCCCTAGCCACGCCATGCCAAAATGGCGCCCGCACCTAGGCTTGCAACCGTGCAACCTAGGCCAAAATTGGCCACCCATGCCATTGGCACATGCCAACACGCATCGCTTGTAGCTTTTCTTACCAAGCCGTGGCCCTAATGGCCGTGCGTGCCATTGACACATGCCAACATGCATCGCTGGCAGCTTTCCTTACCAGGCCGTGACCCTAATGGCCACGCATCCCATTGGCACATGCCAACACGCATCACTGGTAGCTTTCCTTACTAGGCCGTGACCCTAATGGCCACGCATGCCATTGGCACATGCCAACACGCATCGCTGGTAGCTTTCCTTACGGTAGTGACCCTAATGGCCACGCATGCCATTGGCACATGCCAACATGCATTTTAGCTTTTCTTACTAGGTAGTGACCCTAATGGCCACGCATGCCATTGGCACATGCCAACACGCATCATTGGTGGCTTTCATTACCTAGTCAGTGGCCCAATGGCCGTGCGTGCCATTGACACATGCCAAACACGCACGCTGGTAGCCTAACTTGCAAGCCGTGCAACCTAGGCCAACTTGGCCGTACGTGCCATTGGCACATGCCAAAACCCACGCTGGTAGCCTAACTTGCAAACCGTGCAACCTACCACCAAGGCATTCCGCACATGCCATTGGCCATGCCACACACGCCACTAGCAGCTCTGGCATTGCCACTTACACTCAACGTGCAACCTACCACCAAGGCATTCCGCACATGCCATTGGCACATGCCACACACGCCACTAGAAGCTCTGGCATTGCCACTTGCACTCAAGGTGCAACCCGCAACAAAAGCATTCCGCACATGCCACACGCGCCACTTGCACTCAAGGTGCAACCAACACTCGAGACATCAACACAAACTGGGGGATGGTTTCCAGGGTCTTGGTTTGGCGGTCACAGCATGCAGCGTACACTACGCTCACATTAAGAAAGCGTGAATAGGAATAAATCGGTCAAATAAATAAGGAAATAATGGTGAAAATGTTTTCACCCATAAACACCATGCGGTTACCACCTCCTCCCATTATTTCACCCTTTACTCTCTTCCTTCATGAGGCCAGGGTACGTTTCAATCTCGACTTGTATAAATAGGTCTTTCCTATTTCCACCAGACAACAAGTCTCGGTCAGGAGAAAAATACAACACTCTCAGAAAAGGCAACTTTGCAAGCTCTCCAAAAAAGCTTTCATCTCTTGCAAGCTTCCGAAGCTTTCACTCTTCGATACAAGTCGAGACACTACTCTCCCACTATTCTGGTCTCAACACCTTTCTTTGCTTCCTCCCCAAATCAACGCTTCTCCTCCACTTTGTGACCGAAGCAAGTCCGGAATGGCCATTTCTTGGTTTAGGCCTGACTTGTGCTGTTGATCTCTCGAATCTAGAAAGTGCTCACGTGCAGCACATTTGTTTAGGGTTTAAACTAGTTTCTCACTCACCTACCGAATTTACCAAAATCGGCGGAAACGATTTTTACCCATAAACAATTGGCGACCACAGCGGGAGGATTGATCTATCGGCTACAATGTCAGACTGTCGATCTCGTTATTCGACCCAGATGTCAAGATGGTAGGGGAAGGCGACTCAATCCGACTAAACTACTAGACAACCCGGTTACCAGTCGTAAAGACTACACAAGAAAACTGGGGACTCGCTGAAGATGCTACCAGCAATTGGGGACTTACTGGCGATGCTACCAGCAAAGCCTCCTTTTACATGGAGAAAGGCGTGTTCGCAGAAAAAAAAAAAAAACCTATGAAGTGAGTAAATTTAGACTGGGCAAGATATACGATCGTTTTAGGTTCTTAGTAAAACCGTCATACTATTGCATGTTGTGCCGATTGCTAGCACACACTTTCATAAAAGCAATATTCCTTTCACAAAACATAATCGAGTTATATTTTCAAAACCATTCATCCCGTAAATAATCTAATATCCTCAAAAAGCTACCGATTTGTCTATCAAAACCTATTTAACTTTGAACTAGACATCCAATATGTTTTTTTTTTTAAAAGAAGAGAAGAAGAACCTAAATGAAAGTTCAACATAGAAACATTCAAGGAAAATCATCCAACAGAGGTCTGCTCTTCTTAGAGAAATTCAACTTTGCATCTTCAAGAGCCGCTCTCTTCATAGTCAACATCTTGAAAAGCTTTTCGAGTTCTACCTCCTGTCGTGCAGTCTCCTCTGCAGAAAGGCTTTCGACAAATTGCATCTTTCGATCACTGCATCTTTTCGACTTCGGGATCTCGGCAAGGCCTTCGACAAACCACGAAACGTTGAACTCCTTTTCTACACACACGTCGCGATGGTGCTCCCGGGCGCGATAACGTCTTCGAGAAACGGTGTGGCCAGTCACCTCACGCATGTACTCGATGGAAGATAAAGCCTCTTCCACACGCTTAACCGCGCAAATCGACTAGTGATCTTCTTGGTTGTGGCCATATGTCCATACTTCTCCCGGTTACCGGTGTACAACGCCTCATACTTAGCCGCACGCTTGAAACCGCCAACCAACATATGACACGGATAAGGAACCAAGTACGGGGGATCGAAAATGGCGCCAAGAATCGGCCTCACGACTCGCAAAGGGTCTTTTTTCCATGTCTACGCGGCAACCATCGGGGGAATCATCCACCGTTTGAACCACATATGTGCCCGGCCGATTGGCTAACTCCCATCTCCAAGTCACCGCGGTGGTCACCAAAGGCAAGTTTTCGTGTGGCTCACCCAAATCGTCTTCCGAACCGGATTCCTCCTGCGAACTTGAACCACTTCCCGAAAAAGAACCAATGCTGTCAGAAGAATCACTCTCACTTATCGAACTTTGTTCTTTCTATGGCTCATCACCGTTATGAGAAGGCTCAGTGCCGCCGGAATTCTTCGAAGAAATTGCCGTCTCCTGGCAACGTGCAAGGGCAGCGAAAGCATTAACACTACCGAAGCCCTGGAAGAAACAAGACACATGTTTTTCAAAGCGAGAAATTCACGTGTTTTGAGACAAACCAACAAGGAGGCGACACATACCGGTTATTGGAAGAATCGAAAGACACGAGAGATGCGGGAGGATATTTTGAAACCGCCGAAACCCGCCCGGACGATTCTTCGTTCTCTCGTTCCTTTGCACGGGACTTTCAGGAGTTGCTAGGCAACTTTCGCTTGAGATCTCTTAACATTGGATACTTCTTCAAAACTGCTGGGGAAGGTTTATAACGAACATTCTCCACCACATCATTTACAAAATCTTGGATCATAATGAACTCATCGTACCAGAACTCATTATAGCCAAAATTGGCCAGATTACTCTTCCCGTTTGAAATATGGGAAGGCGGATACCCGGCTCAAGGGCACTGGCATTGAGGGCGGCACGCAATGAATCCTTAGGAACCACCAGCTGGTAAGCAAGAGGCACCCCTTGATCGAAACCCATGTGACGAGCAGCACGGTCAATATTGTAAGCAACTATTCGGAAAGACCCCATGAAGAAAGACGGCATATAACCGGACATGCAGCTTTGAATAAACAAGTTTTCACCAACACTCAAGCCGCCAGTCGAAGACAAACACATGATCGGAGAGCGAGAAGCAAAGGTGTCAATTTGAGTCACCGACCTATGGACCGGCTCCCATGGGAGAAAACTGATTTCATGCGACTTATCGAGAAGAATAACCAAGCTCATGCCAACTCTTGGACCTTTGTTCACCCATCGAAGAATTCGGGAGCCGCCCCAACTCGCGGAATCGAAGGCAACGGTTTGGAGCGTACTTCTCAAAGTGCTCCCATAACCAGGCTTGCGAGAAAAGCAACGTGCACATATGAATCCACTTTCATGAAACCATTCGAAACTCGCATGTTCGCAACTAGGTGATCCGGATGCACATACATGGAACCAAGGAATAGCTTGCCAATGGGAAGAACTTCACCTTTTGCCAACTTCACAACAATCGCTAGCAACTCCTTCGGGTCTTATTTCCTTCTTGCAAGAACCGTCATCAAAAATGTCTTTAGACAACCGTAGAGCCAAAATGCTTTAACGTGAAGATCATTGCTTTTCTCGTTTGGTTCCACTCGTCCGGAAACCATTGAGATATCCACCAAACATGTAAAGCAACTTTCATCCTCTTTCCGGACGAGAATCCTTCGACTTCGCAGTGGAGTCTTTTCGAGCGAAATCTCCCAACTTAGCGGCAAGGTCATCCCGCATCTTCTCCTCACCTTCGAGACAACTGGATGTTAAGATTCCCTGTTACTGGAAGATTCAGCAAGAGAGCCACACTCTCCAAGGAGAAAGTTATTTCACCCCATCTACATATGATCGTATGGGTGTCCGAACACCATTTGGAGATGAAAGCAACCAAGCTCGGGATATCCTTCCTAACTGGAGACTTCATGCAAGCTCGACGGCATCAATAATCTGGCTCGAGTCAAGTTGGTATTTATGTGCTCCTTACTCACCATGAACTCAACCCATCTATCAAAAGAACGCAATGGGCTTTGACACATCCTGAAATCAATGTTGGAAGAAGAATATACCCCTTTATGAAGACAGGACCGTATGGTGTTCTCTGGGCGAACCGAACGTGTTTTCTTTTCATCTTTACCACCGGTTAACAAAATTGGCACGAAACCTGGGTGATTCTTCCGAGCAGGGGCGAGGGGTTTGGCAAAGAATTCATCATCCGTGTTTGGTTTGGAATTATGAACATCCTTCGATGAAGCGTAATTTTGTTCAGGCAACATCTTGTCGGATTTCTTCATAACAATTTGATAACAAGATATCTGCACAAAACAAATGGAGAAAGACGAAATTATCTCCCTGACACATAACCGCACCCAACAAAAGGAAAACCTGGAAAACAAAAAAAGGGGGTATTCTCTACGGGTTCAAAACTGCACGCGCAGTATTTTCTTCAGGTCCGAAATTCAAATATGCAATATTTCCTATGGGTTCGAAGTCATACAAGCACATATACAGTATTCATCTTCGGGATTCATATACGGTATTTTCTACGGGTTCAAAACGCACACGCAGTGTTTTCTTCGAGGTTCAAAATTATATACTGCAGATTTTATACGGCTCAAGTGCGTCTGCAGTATCCTTCTTCGGGTTCAAAACTATATACGCAAAGATTTTCTACGGGCTCGAATGCGTCTATAGTATCCTTCTTCGGGTTCAAAATTATATATGGAGCATTTTTCTATGGGTTGAATCATATATGCGTATTTCCCACAGGTGCATATATACAATATTTTCTACAAGAAGCACGCCAAGAAATCATATGCGCAATATCATTGCAAGGATTATAAAAGAAAAACGCCTACTCTTAGGGTTTGCACCTACATGAAAAGGGAAACAAGAGAAATCTTGGAAAACATACACAGGCGGTTTTCTTTTGTGACTCTGCCGCTAGTATGAAAAGATGAAAGAACAAAGTGCAAGATGAGAGAAAGGGATTTTATATATATGGGCGTGAAGATTCTGAAATAGGGAAGGATTTCCCTTTACCAAAAATCGTGCGTATGAGGAACGGGCCCACAAGGGCGCCAAACTACCCAACGTCGCCCAAGTTGCACCGGTCCCACCAGTTAGGCCAACTCCCCAGTACCGCCCAAGCCACACCGGTCCCACCAATTGCGCCCAACTTCCCAATGTCGCCCAAGTTGCACCGATCCCACCAATTGCGCCAACTTCCCAATGACCGCCCAAGTCGCGCCCGGCTAGCACGCTCAGCATCCCCACCTTGCGTCGGTCCCACTAGCTAGCACGCTCGCTTCCCAACTCGCGTCAACTTCTCAATGCCGCCCGACTTCCTATCTCTCAATGATGCCGACTTCCCAATTGTGCCGACCTCCCCGATTTATGCAAAACTTCCAGGCAAGGATTCCAAATCCTATCTATAAAAAGGTCGACAAGCCTCCTCAATTCTCTTTACGATTTACTGCTGATAGTCTGTCACCATTTTATGCTTACCTCGCAACAAAGCCCCTGTTCCGAGCTAAGCAGGGGACTTAATGTTGATGGTGGTTTTTAGACAAAGGGTAAAACCGTAAAACCCTGAATAACCTAATGTCACCGGTGACATATTTATTAGAACATTCAATGCATGTAGTCAGTAATTAATAGGGGGTATTTTTTCAAATTAGGGTTACAACAAACAAAACCCTAATTTCCCTCCGTGCCAGCCACACCTAGCCCAAGCTAGCCGCGCCATGCCAAACGCACTCTGCCTTGGCCCTAGCTATGCTAGTCACACCAAACGCGCCAAAGCATGACAACCATGCTAGACGCACCTCCGTGCCAATGGCAAATCATGCCAGCCACACCTAGCCCAAGCCACCCGCGCCATGCCAAACACACTCTTGCCTTGTCCCTAGCTATGCTAGTCACACCAAATGCGCCAAAGCATGCCAACCATGCTAGCCGCACCTCCGTGCCAATGGCAAATCATGTCAGCCACACCTAGCCCAAGCTAGCCGCGCCATGCCAAACGCACTCTGCCTTGGCCCTAGCTATGCTAGTCACACCAAACGCGCCAAAGCATGCCAACCATGCTAGCTTCACCTCCGTGCCAATGGAAAATCATGCCAGCCACACCTAGCCCAAGCTAGCCGCGCCATGCCAAACGCACTCTGCCTTGGCCCTAGCTACGCTAGCCACACCACGCCAAGCCAAGCACCCTTACCTTGGCTCTAGCCGCGCCATGCCAAACGCACTCTGCCTTGGCCCTAACTATGCTAGTCACACCAAACGCGCCAAAGCATGCCAACCATGCTAGCCGCACCTCCGTGCCAATGGCAAATCATGTCGACCACACCTAGCCCAAGCTAGCCGCGCCATGCCAAACGTACTCGCCTTGGCCCTAGCTATGCTAGTCACACCAAACGCGCCAAAGCATGCCAACCATGCTAGCTGCACCTCCGTGCCAATGGAAAATCATGCCAGCCACACCTAGCCCAAGCTAGCCGCGCCATGCCAAACGCACTTTGCCTTGGCCCTAGCTACGCTAGCCACACCACGCCAAGCCAAGCACCCTTACCTTGGCTCTAGCCGCGCCATGCCAAACGCACTCGCCTTGGCCCTAACTATGCTAGTCACACCAAACGCGCCAAAGCATGCCAACCATGCTAGCCGCACCTCCGCGCCCAATGGCAAATCATGCCAGCCACACCTAGCCCAAGCAAGCCGCGCCATGCCAAACGTAATCTGTCTTGGCCCTAGCTATGCTAGTCACACCAAACGCGCCAAAGCATGCCAACCATGCTAGCCGCACCTCCGTGCCAATGGCAAATCATGCCAACCACACCTAGCCCAAGCTAGCCGCGCCATGCCAAACGCACTGCCTTGGCCCTAGCTATGCTAGTCACACCAAACGCGCCAAAGCATGCCAACCATGCTAGCCGCACCTCCGTGCCAATGGCAAATCATGCCGACCACACCTAGCCCAAGCTAGCCGCGCCATGCCAAACGCACTCGCCTTGGCCCTAGCTATGCTAGTCACACCACGCCAAGCCAAGCACCCTTACCTTGGCTCTAGCCGCGCCATGCCAAACGCACTCTGCCTTGGCCCTAGCTATGCTAGTCACACCAAACGCGCCAAAGCATGCCAACCATGCTAGCCACACCTCCGTGCCAATGGCAAATCATGCCAGCCACACCTAGCCGCGCCATGCCAAACGCACTCTTGCCTTGGCCCTAGCAATGTTAGTCACACCAAACGCGCCAAAGCATGCCAACCTTGCTAGCCGCACCTCCGTGCCAATGGCAAATCATGCCAGCCACACCTAGCCCAAGCTAGCCGCGCCATGCCAAACGCACTCTGCCTTGGCCCTAGCTATGCTAGTCACACCAAACACGCTTAAGCATGCCAACCATGCTAGCCGCACCTCTATGCCAATGGAAAATCATGCCAGCCACACCTAACCCAAGCTAGCCGCGCCATGCCAAACACACTCTGCCTTGGCCCTAGCTACGCTAGTCACACCACGCCAAGCCAAGCACCCTTACCTTGGCTCTAGCCACGCCATGCCAAAATGGCGCCCGCACCTAAGCTTGCAAACCGTGCAACCTAGGCCAAAATTGGCCACGCATGCCATTGGCACATGCCAACACCCATCGCTGGTAGCTTTTCTTACCAAGTCGTGGCCCTAATGTCCGTGCGTGCCATTGACACATGCCAACACGCATCGCTGGTAGCTGTCTTTACCGGTAGTGACCCTAATGGCCACGCATGCTATTGGCACATGCCAACACGCATCATTTGGTAGCTTTCCCAGGTCGTGACCCTAATGGCCACGCATGCCATTGGCACATGCCAACACGCATCGCTGGTAGCTTTTCTTACCAGGTCGTGACCCTAATGGCCACGCATGCCATTGGCACATGCCAACATGCATCGCTTGTAGCTTTTTTTACCAGGCAGTGACCCTTTTGGCCACGCATGTCATTGGCACATGCCAACACGCATCGCTGGTAGCTTTTCTTACCAGGTCGTGGCCCTAATGGCCGAGCATGCCATTGGCACATGCCAACACGCTCATTGGTAGCTTTCATTACCTTGCTTAGTGGCCCTAATGGCCGTGCGTGCCATTGACACATGCCAAACATGCCGCCGGTAGCCTAACTTGCAAGCCGTGCAACCTAGGCCAACTTGGCCGTACGTGCCATTGGCACATGCCAAAACCCACGCTGGTAGCCTAACTTGCAAACCGTGCAACCTACCACCAAGGCATTCCGCACATGCCATTGGCACATGCCACACACGCCACTAGCAGCTTTGGTATTGCCACTTACACTCAACGTGCAACCTACCACCAAGGCATTTAGCACATTCCATCGGCACATGCCACACACGCCACTAGCAGCTCTGGCATTGCCACTTGCACTCAAGGTGCAACCCGCAACAAAGGCATTCTGCACATGCCACACGCGCCACTAGTAGCGCCACTTGCACTCAAGGTGCAACCAATACTCCGGACATCAACACAAACCGGGATGCTTTCCGAGGTCTTGGTTTGGCGGTCACAGCATGCAGCGTACACTACGCTCACATTAAGAAAGCGTGAATAGGAATAAAGCGGTCAAATAAATGAGGAAATAATGGTGAAAACATTTTTACCCATAAACACCATGTGGTTACCACCTCCTCCCATTATTTCACCCTTTACTCTATTCCTTCATGAGGCCAAGGTACGTTTCAATCTCGACTTGTATAAATAGGTCTTACCTATTTCCACCAGACAACAAGTCTCGGTCAGGAGAAAAACACAACACTCTCAGAAAAGGCAACTTTGCAAGCTCTCCAAAAAAGCTGTCATCTCTTACAAGCTTCCGAAGCTTTCACTTTCTGATACAAGTCGAGACACTAATCTCCCAGAATTATTCTGGTCTCAACACCTTTCTTTGGTTCCCTCCCCAAATCAACCCTTCTCCTCCACTTTGTGATCAAAGCAAGTCTGGAACGACCATTTCTTGGTTTAGGCCGGACTTGCAGTTGATCTCTCGAATCTAGAAAGTGCTCACGTGCGGATATTTTTTAGGGTTTAAACCAGTTTCTCACTCACCTACTGAATTTACCAAAATCGGTGGAAACGATTTTTACCCATAAACAACTGGGTTAGGGTTTGTCTTTTCTCTTTCAGATGAACATATTCTGAAACCCTAATACAGATCTAAAAATGATGAACAAACTGAAATGTCACTCCTAATACAAGAGATTTCTTACACAACAGATTTCTAGAGAATAATCGTGATATAGATTTCTTACAGATCTAAGCTTCTAAAGCTTCAGCTTCAGCTCTAGAGAAGAAAACAAGGGAAGAGAGGCGGAGAAAAAGAAGATAAGGAATGAGTGGAATAATCGAGAGAAATATGAGTGGGTGGTGGTGGGAGGAAATATCCTCCAGTTCATTTGGTGTGGGGTGGGAAAAATTTTCACGCATGTGAATAACACACGCACAAAAAGGTAAGTGTTACGACCCAAGTGTGACCAAGCGTGTGAGTAGCACGCCTAATTTTTTTTTCATAACGGCTTCCCCTTGTTACGAATTTTTTGAAACTTCGTAACGGCTCATGCCTGTTACGAAATTTTCGTAACGGCCATTTGTAACAGGAATTTCATAACGGCCCATAAGCTGTTACGAATTGCTGTTACTAATCTGGGAATTTGGTGTAGTGTCTGGCTACAGTAGATTGTTTCTTGGAGGACCAAGAAATTGGATTATTTCCTAAAAAGATGCAGTAACCACCAGTAGATCTCCTGTCATCAATATTTCCAGCCCAATCAGCATCTGAAAAACCAAGAAGAAAAGAAGAACCTCTGCTAAATTCAATTCGATGACTGATGGTGCCTTTAATGTATCTCAATATCCTCTTTGCGCACTGCAAGATGAACCGTAGTTGGATCTTGCTTATGTTGACACACTAAGTTAACTGCATAAGAAATTTCAGGCCTTGTCCATGTAAGATAGTGAAGAGATCCAACAATTGATCTGTATTCTGTAGGGTTGTCAAGTAAGATGCCATTTGATTTAGAAAGTTTACAATTTGCTGCAATAGGTGTGCTACAAGGTTTGGCCCCTTCCATATTAGTTATTTGAAGCATATCAATGGCATATTTGGTTTGACTAAGAAAGAGTACTGAATCAGATCTATGCACTTCTAACCCCAAAAAATAATGAACATCACCTAAGTCCTTCAGAGGAAACTTAGATTGCAAAGCAGATATAACAGTTTGAAGAAAACTTGAATTAGAACCTGTGAGTAGAATATCATCCACATAAACCAAAGCCACTGAAACTTGATCACCCATTTTGTGAACAAACAGAGAGGTATTTGCTATGGAGGGAACAAAGTTCAAATCTATAAAAGCATTCTTGAGTGTCTCATACCAGGCTCTTGGTGCCTGTTTCAAACCATAGATTGATTTATGAAGCAAGCAGACATGATTAGGCTTATATGGATCCACAAATCCTGGTGGTTGACTCATAAAAACTTGTTCTTTAAGATACCCATGAAGAAATGCATTACTTACATCCAATTGATGTATCTTCCAGTTATATTGAACAACCATTGAGAGAACAATTCTAATAGTTGTTGGTTTTGCTACTGGACTAGAAGTTTCAGCAAAATTTATTCCTTCATGTTGATGACAACCCTTAGCAACCATTCTAGCTTTATGTTTATATATAGTTTCATCTGGATTTTGCTTTACTTTAAAAACCCACTTGTAGCCAACTATATTCTGATCTGGTGAAGGAGCAACTAGAGACCATGTACCATCATTTTGTAATGCATTATATTCATTATTGAGAGCTGGAAGCCACACAATGCTCTTCTTGGCTTGTCTCACATTGGCAGGTAAAGTAGTGTCACATAGTAAAGCAGCAGGCATAGGATGCTTAGTAGCATAGTAGGATTTTGGTTTATGAATACCATGTTTACTTCTAGTTACCATGCAATGATCATTAATAGTAATGGGAAGTGGAGCTGAATGAGGGACAGTGGAAGGAATATCATGAGTTTGAGAAATAGATAGAGATGAAGAAACATTTGGAGAGTGTACTATAGTGGTGGCAGAAGTGGATGGTAAGGATGTATCTAAAATGACAGATGGAGAGGATGAGAGTAGTGTATGGTAAGGAAAGACAGATTCATTAAATTGAACATGCCTAGAAATGTACACTCTACCAGTAATTGGATCAAGACATCTGTAGCCCTTATGTGATTGACTGTATCCAAGAAATATACATTGTTTGCTCATAGGTTCTAGTTTGTTTTTGGTATAAGGTTTCAACCATGGAAAACAGGCACAACCAAAAACTTTAAGGAATGTATAATCTGGCTTTTTGTGAAACAAGGACTCAAAAGGAGAAATAAAGTCAATTGATCTGGTAGGAAGTCTATTTATGAGATAGTTGGTTATATGAAATACATCAACACAATATTTGAGAGGCAAACCAGATTGTTTAAACAAAGTCCCAACACCTAGAATATTCTTGTGCTTGACTTCAACAACTCCATTTTGTTCTGGAGTATGTGGACAGGTCATTTCATGATGAATACCTTTAGAGATAAAGAAAGATTCTAGTGCATTATTTACAAACTCTCCTCCTCCATCACTTCTAATGCATTTGACAGATTGAGATACAAGATTTTCAACATAAGCAACAAAAGTAATGAACATTTGTTTGAAATCAGATTTATTGACTAATGGAAAAATCCAACAAAATTTGGTATAGTCATCTACAATATTAGCATAGTAGTATGGCCCTGAAACAGAAGCAACAGATGATGGTCCCCAAAGATCCATGTGCAACAACTCTAGAGGATGAGATGAATAGGAACTAGACACTTGAAAAGGTAATTTTTGACTTCTACATGTTTTACATTCATCACAAAAGAAAGGTTTCCCTGATAAGTTACAGATGTGAAGTTGTTGTTTGAGTTTCTGAAGTGTTTGAAAAGAAGGATGGCCAAGTCTCCTATGTAGAATGGTGGAGCTTGAGCAGAAAGAGCTTGAGTAGGTGTGTTGAATTTGATGGGATAAAGACCATTTTTACGTGGTCCTTGCAAAAGAGTCCTCCGAGAGGTCATATCCTTCACAATGAAACCATTGGAAGAGAAAGTTATCTCATAATTGTTATCAGTTGTAAATTTATGAACATAAAGCAAGTTGTGAGAGGCATTAGGAACCAGAAGAATATTATTCAGATGAAAGGAATGATCATTAGCATGTTTATTAGAAGTTCCTAGGTGTGTAATATGCATACCTTGACCATTAGCTATAGTTATCTCTTCAGAACCTTCAAATGGAGTAAACTCAGTAAGAGAAGCTGGATCTGAAGTGATATATTGATTTGCACCACTATCAGCATACCATTCATCATCAAAAGTATCAACAGCAACAAGCATTGCTTGGAGATTTGATGGTGGTTGTCTTCCTTGATCGGAAAAATTCAATCTTTGGGTGCAAGTTGGTGCTAAGTGACCTTTGATGTTGCAAAGCTGACATGATTGTTCATCTGAATTACCATTACCTCTACCAGAAGTATACTGTGAGAAAATAGATGGATTGGGAAATCTGCCACCTCTAAATCCTCCTCTATAACCTCTTGAAGAATTACCTCTTGAGAAGTTTCCACCTCTAAATCCTCCTCTATGATTATAGTTAGAATTAACAGCAAATGCTTTAGCCTCATAAGTAGATCTATTTGTAGAAAAAACTATCTCTTCACTAAGCAACAAATTGTGTAATTCCTGTGCTGTGACTGGTGTTTCTGATTCTAATTGAAGTAGCAAAATATACATAATCTGAATAAAGCCCTGAGAGAATACTTACCACCAATTCATTATCAGACACAGGGCAACCAGCAGCAGCAAGCTGATCTTGAAGTTTCTTGACTTCAACAAGAAAGGTAGAAACATAACCATTCATTTTCAAAGTCTGGAGTTTGGTTCTCAACTGAATAGCATGTGTTGCCGAGGTTTGTGCAAATCTTGCATTAATAGCTCTCCACAATCCTGCTGAAGTATCAGCTCCAGCAACATAACAAATCACAAAGTCAGATATTGTCGACTGGATCCACAAAATCAGTGTTGAATCTTCAGCTTGCCAGAGAGTGTATTAAGGATTAATAACATCATCAGTTGCTCTTGTACGATTTGTGTACATTGGAGGACATGGAAATGTGCCATCTACATATTTGAGAACTTGGAATTTACGAAATAGAGCTAACATGAGAGATTTCCAGGTAAGGAAATTATCATCTTTAAGCTTAAGAGGGATGATGTTAGCAATGGTGTTGAGAGGCAGGTTGGAAATACGAATATGATCCATTACCATATCTAAAAATTGATGAAAAACCGATGAAAAATGAGATGAAAGATCTAAAAAATTCAAGAAACAAGATCAAGAACCTGAGTATTCAAGCAAGAAACAGAGATCAAATAGGCACAATCTCAATCGAAAATCTTCGCTAGCAGAAAAACACAAGATTTGCAGCGGAACGAAAGGATTGGATCGAAAATTGCTCAGAGTATCATGAACTCTGAGGCTGATACCATAATAACCTTGAATTAGGTTAATGGTGATCTTGTATTATCAGAGGAAAGTAGATCTAAAAGCTTGATTACAGGTAGTCTGTATCTGTGTTTATATAGCACACAGATAGCAGTGATGACAGACTGTCACACTAAAAACTAGTGGACATAATTCACGGACAAGAAAAGTGTACGGACAGAAAAAGTGTGTGAAACACACGAATACAAATAACATATAACCCTTATCCTACACCACTATAAAACTCTTATCCTGCACCACTGTATAACCTGATTTAGTCTATGCTATTGCAGGTATCAAAAATGAAACCCTAATTTCTACCGAAAACCTCCAATAACAAACTTCATACCAGGAACTCCATGATTCTTCCGGAAAAAAAATCAGCAGCAGCAGTAGAAGATGAGATTAATGGTGGTGGTGGTTATGAAATTGCAGGAATCGCCAAGGATCGACGCTTTTAAGCTTCCCCCTCGATGATACCATAGTTAGTTAGGAAGAAGCTTAATTTTGTTCCACCGGGTAGTGGAGAGAATTCCTCCTTAAATTAAGTAGGACATTGAGTTTGACAACCTCATTGTTGCTTGGTATGGTCCTCACTACGGTGTTGAAGCATCTTGTGTGTGTAATGATGGAACTGAGGATGCTGTTTCGGAATCGAAATTGGTGTGAGACTGGTATACAAATTGAAGTTCTCTTTGTTGAGTTTGTATACACTCAGTATGCAACCTATTGTTCAGTTTGCATATGTGTTCAATATGCAACCTATTGTTCTTCTACTTTTTTTCTTGCTCTTTGAATAATACAGTTGAAGTCATTTTAAAGTGATAGGAAGAGAAGATGAAAAAAAATCAACATAATACCTACTATCGAGGCACTAGAGCTTAATCAGCTACATTAAACTCATTAAGCTCAATGTTACCACCATTCTTTTGAAATTTTCACACCGCTTTTTTTTAAGAAAACGAAAATGATTAAAGTACCGAGGCTGGATTCCGGGAAAAATTCCGCGAGACACAGCCCGGTGGGCCCCACAATGGGTAAACAACACCCCCTTGAATCACTGTGCTGCTAACAAAAAAAAGATTAAATCCGAACAACCAAGAGAAAAACAATACACCGTCCATCCATACCAAGTGCTGTGAAATGGACACTACAACGTCATATCCTTCACAATGAAACTATTGGATAAATACCATTGGAAGAGAAAGTTATCTCATAATTGTTATCAGTTGTAAATTTATGAACATAAAACAAGTTGTGAGAGGCATTAGGAACTAGAAGAATATTATTCAGATGAAAGGAATGATCATTAGCATGTTTATTAGAAGTTCCTAGGTGTGTAATATGCATACATTGACCATTAGCTGTAGTTATCTCTTCAGAATCTTCAAATGAAGTAGACTCAATAAGAGAAGATGGATCTGAAGTGATATGTTGATTTGCACCACTATCAGCATACCATTCATCATTAAAAATATCAGTAGCAGCAAGCATTGCTTTGAGATTTGATGGTGGTTGTCTTCCTTGATAGGAAAAATTCAATATTTGAGTGCAAGTTGGTGCTAAGTGACCTTTGATGTTGCAAAGCTGACATGGTTGTTCATCTGAATTACCATTACCTCTACCAGAAGTATACTGTGAGAAAATAGATGGATTGGGAAATCTGCCACCTCTAAATCCTCCTCTATAACCTCTTGAAGAATTACCTCTTGAGAAGTTTCCACCTCTAAATCCTCCTCAATGATTATAGTTAGAATTAACAGCAAATGCTTTGGCCTCATAAGTAGATCTATTTGTAGAAATAACTATCTCTTCACTAAGCAACAAATTGTGTAATTCCTGTGTTGTGACTGGTGAATTTCTGATTCTAATTGAAGTAGCAAAAGATGCATAATCCGAAGAAAGCCCTGAGAGAATACTTACCACCAAATCATTATCAGACACAGGGCAACCAGCAGCAGCAAGCTGATCTTGAAGTTTCTTGACTTCAACAAGAAAGCTAGAAACAGAACCAGTCATCTTCAAAGTCCGGAGTTTGGTTCTCAACTGAATAGTATGTGTTGCTGAGGTTTGTGCAAATCTTGCATTAATAGCTCTCTACAATCCTGCCGAAGTATCAGCTCCAACAATATAACAAATCACAAAGTCAGATATTGTCGACTGTATCCACAGAATCAGTGTTGAATTTTCAGCTTTCCAGAGAGTGTATTGAGGATTAATAACATCATCAGTTGCTCTTGTACGATTTGTGTACATTGGAGGACATGGAAATGTGCCATCTACATATTTGAGAACTTAGAATTTACGAAATAGAGGTAACATGAGAGATTTCCAGGTAAGGAAATTATCATCTTTAAGCTTGAGAGGGATTATGTTAGCAATGGTGTTGAGAGGCAGGTTGGAAATACGAATGGGATCCACTACCAGATCTAAAAAATGATGAAAAACTGATGAAAAATGAGATGAAAGATCTAAAAAATTCAAGAAACAAGATCAAGAACCTGAATATTCAAGCAAGAAACAGAAATCAAATAGGAACAATCAATCGAAAATCTTCACTAGCAGAAAAACACAATAATTGCAGCGGAACGAAAGGATTGGATCGAAAATTGCTCAGAGTAGCATGCTCAGAGTAGCATGAACTCTGAGTCTGATACCATAATAACCTTGAATTAGGTTAATGGTGATCTTGTATTATCAGAGAATAGATCTAAAAGCTTGATTACAGGTAGTCTGTATCTGTGTTTATATAGCACACAGATAGCAGTGATGACAGAATGTCACACTAAAAACTAGTGGACATAATTCACATACAAGAAAAGTGTACGGACGAAAAAAAGTGTGTGAAACACACGAATATAAATAACAAATAACCCTTATCCGACACCACTATAAAACTCTTATCCTGCACCATTATATAACCTGATTTAGTGTATGCTATTGCAGGTATCAAAAATGAAACCCTAATTTCTACCGAAAACCTCCAATAACAAACTTCATACCAGGAACTCCATGATTTTTCCGGAAACAAAATTAGCGCAGCAGAAGATGAGATTAATGGTGGTGGTGGTTATGAAATTGCAAGAATCGCCAAGGATCGACGCTGTTAAGCTCCCCCCTCGATGATACCATAGTTAGTTAGGAAGAAGATTAATTTTGTTCCACCGGGTAGTGGAGAGAATTTCTCCTTAAATTCAGTAGGACATTGAGTTTGAGAACCTCATTGTTGCTTGGTATGGTCCTCACTACGGTGTTGAAGCATCTTGTGTGTGTAATGATGGAACTGAGGATGCTGTTTCGGAATCGGAATTGGTGTGGTACTGGTATACAAATTGAAGTTCTCTTTGTTGAGTTTGTATACACTCAGTATGCAGCCTAGTGTTCAGTTTGCATATGTGTTCAATATGCAACTTATTGTTCTTCTACTTTTTTTTCTTGCTCTTTGAATAATACAGTTGAAGTCATTTTAAAGTGATAGGAAGAGAAGAGGAAAAAAAATCAAACATAATACCTACTATCGAGGCACTAGAGCTTAATCAACTACATTAAACTCATTAAGCTGAGTGTTACCACAATTCTTTTGAAATTTTCACACCGCTCTTTTTAAGAAAACGAAAATGATTAATGTACCGAGGCTGGATTCCGAGAAAAATTTCGCGAGACACAGCCCGGTGGGCCCCACAATGGGTAAACAACACCCCCTTGAATCACTGTGCTGCTAACAAAAAAAAAGATTAAATCCGAACAACCAAGAGAAAAACAATACACCGTCCATCCATACCAAGTGCTGTGAAATGGACGTTACTACGTCGTACAAAGAGAACTGAATCCACTTCAGAGTGTACGAAAGTGTTTCAACCACATGAACTTGTTTCAACTTGTACGAGTTGCTGCACCCTGACCCAACTCATCTATCTAATCTAATAAAGCAACCCAAAAAGCAGTGGTCAGTTTCACCTTCTCCCTCTCGTCGGATAATAATAATAAATTTATTTTTTACAGCTGGTATCTATCCCTATTTACAGACTGAACCCCTAACAATATTTCACTGACTCCCCTCTCAAAAGACCATATTACCCTTACCGAACCACACGATTATCACGAAACCCTTTTTTTTTCCGAATCAAAGACTGATTTTTGGTATATTATAGAAGATATATATATACACAGATCTCTTCAGTAGTCCCCATTCTCTTCTCATTATATACTTCTTTCTTCTTCTTCAGCAACATCATTATAAGCTGTTCGACTTCCATCTCCTTCTACATCTCTCTGTTTAACTCTCTCTCCGAAGACTGAGGAGGTAATAATCATAATCTGTTTTTTTTTTTTTTTTTTTTTTTTTTTTTTTTGTTTTGTTCAGATTTAGTTGATTTGTGTTTGTTTTTTTTGTTGATTGATGGCGGCCAATGAATGATTGAATCGAACTTGTTTATTGTATGATTCGTGTAAGGTTGTTTGATTTGATTCGATTCGATTCATCATGCTTAGGTTTACGGATCTAGGGTTTTGTTAGATTTGTTCATCTTTTTATGTTCCTGTATGATCGTGCCGTTTGTGCTTTTAGGGGTTTTCGTTTTGCATTCGAATCTTTAGGGTTTAGGTTTAGGTTTTTGTTTTGTTTATTTATGTGGTTGAGTGACACTGGTTTTTAGGGTTTATGGGTTCTCAATCGGAAGTTTGGATTTTTATTGTTTTTTTTTCTTTTTTGTTTTTAAGGTTATGATGATGATGATGATGATACTGTTGATTTGAACTTAGTTCACCTACTTATTCTGATGATCCTTGTTATAGATTTAGATCTTGTAATGGTAGACTTCTTTTAGAGTTCAGAGCTTGATTCGTCACACTAGGTTGGTTCCTGTCTTTAGAGCAATCAACCAAAACAGCATCGATTAGTACTCCAGTTAATTGCTTATATGTTTAATTCCTTCTTGGATTCAGAAAGTACATTGACATTGGTTCTGCTAAGTGAAACCCAGGTTGGCTAGTTAGTTTAAGCTAGGTTTTGGGGAATGGCTTTAATGAATATATCAATGAATATGTGCTTATATATCAATGAATGAATATTTAAGCTACTATATTTTACTAATGGTCATATTTGGATTTAATGCAGAGATGGCAGCAGAAACTCCTGTGGTGGTTGTTCCAAGCGCTCAAGTGGTTGGGAATGCTTTTGTCGAGCAGTACTATCACATCCTTCACAAATCTCCGGAACTGGTTTACAGGTTCTATCAGGATGCGAGTGTTTTAAGTCGACCAGGGCCAGATGGTGTTATGTCAACAGTCTCAACCATGAATGTAAGTGTTCTAGGACTTTAATTGGCTCCATTACTGATTAAAATGAATGTACGGGGAACATAAGCGCCAGTCATTACTATCTTTTTCAAAAGGACACAGGACCTACATTGTCATGGAATAGTGGCTTATTAGCGCTTAATAAGCCAATCCCAAAACACAGGATGAAGTGTTTTGGGATTGGTGGATTCTGAAGCATGTGTTGCTGTCTCTTTAGTGTTCTGTCTAATTAGCTGGTTTGGCAATAAGAAAGAAACATTATGTAATAGGGCGGATTATTTGGGACTGTTTATTGGGTTACTTACTGGTGATAAGGCCAATCTCTAGTGCTCGAAGGAAAATCTAAGTTTTGATATATTTTTAGTTTATACAACTGCTGATGCCTTTCACTTCCTGGTTCTGCTGTTTTATTTCTGTGATTCACAAGTGGCTGACTTATGTTGCTTTTGACCAGGCCATAAATCAGAAAATCCTGTCCTTAAACTCCACAGACTACAAGGCAGAGATTAAAACTGCAGATGCTCAATACTCTCATGTGGATGGGGTAATTGTTCTGGTAACAGGGTGTTTAACTGGAAAGGACAATGTAGGAAGGAAGTTCACACAATCATTTTTCCTGGCCCCTCAGGAAAAGGGTTACTATGTTCGAAATGATGTTTTTAGGTATCTTGACGAGGATCAAGTGCTGAAGCCCGAGACCGTGTTGGTTAACGGAACAAGTGAAAGCATTACAGCAGCTCCAGTGGCTCAAGAACTTGGTACGCCTCTCATTCTCTTATTCTTCTTCCCGCTTTTCTATTACTGTAATGGCTAATGGGACTTGACTGTTGTTTTTCTTTTCAGAACCCTCTCATGTTCCTGAGCTCGCAGTGAATACACCTATTGCGGAGGAGCTGAGTAATGGTGCTGAAGTTCATGAGCATCTGAACAATGAGGTAGAGGTGGTTGTCCAGGAAGAGGTTGTTGAGGAGCCTCCTCAAGCTCAACCAGTGCAAATTGAAGTTCGACAATTGGAAGAGCCTGCTGAGCCTGTGGTGCAAGAAGATGCTCCAAAGAAGTCATATGCTGCAGCTGTCAGTTCAATTCCAACTTCTTTTTTCTTTTAATCTATGTACTTAGTTCCTCAATGAATCTCATTACTGATATCAAATTTCATACGCAGTTGAAAGTTGCAAAAGGAAATGCTGGGCCTGCTCCTGTGAATGTGCCAACTACCATTGTAAAGGCGAAATCTGCTACTGTCGGGCAGAAGGCGCCTGCACCTGCAGCACCAACTCCAGCACATGGAGCTTCAGCTCCTAATAGCAACAATGCTTCTGCAAATAGTAATGTCGCGGAAGAAGGTAAGTCTCTCATTTGTTTGTTTTCAATGTTTATGACAATGATTTATTATGAGAGATTTTACGTTTATGACAATGATTTATTATGAGAGAATTTACATATGTAGTCTACCTTATCCCTTATGCATTCTACCATTTACATCCGATTTTCTGGGCAAACCTTGTTTTAATTTTGGTTCACTTTGTTTGTTATTCATTATCTCATTTACTCTCTAATGTCCTGCACCCTGTTTTTCATAGTTGAGGGCCACTCCATCTATATCAAGAACCTGTCAATGACTGCAACAGAAGAACAGGTTGAGAAAGAGTTCAAGAGTTTTGGGCCAATTAAGCCAGGAGGCGTTCAAGTCAGAAGTAACAAGGTTTGTTTTGTTCATGCATTCCCATTTGATGTAAAATTGTCAGTTTCTTTTAATCAAATTTAACTCATACCTGATCTGTTTGCATCAGGGATTCTGCTTTGGCTTTGTCGAATTTGAACAGTTGAGTTCCATGCAAAACGCAGTGAAGGTATGAACTCTGCGAAAATTCATTACTTTCATCGAAGATAACTGTTTTCTTTGTGTTTGTTGAACACTAGTTTCACCAATGAAACTAAATCATGTGCACCAATTATTTGTTATGAACATGCACGTGAGGCCTGTAAATTAGAGTGTGACCCCAAACTATATGTTCTGCTTTGGGTATTTTACCTCTGATTCCTATGCTGGAATAACAATACTTATCTTTTTTCACTAGTCGATTCACTGGTACAGCGATGTAAGTCTGTGGAACTAACTCTCTTTGCACAGATGATCACTCTTGGTCCACTTTACGTTAGATTGCCTTAAAAAGTACATCATGAATAAATCTTTTAGGTCAACAGATGAAATGACTTTCTTTTCTTGTTTTTTGTATGTTAAAAATCAATATGATAGATTAAAAGATCTTATTTGATAGGGAGGGAAATAACACTTGAAACCAAACAAAAGCACTTGTGCTTGGATTCTGTTTAATGTTCATGTTAAACACATGTCTTCGTTGTTTTTCAAGAACTGATTATTCTGTATATATTCAGGCTGGGTCAGTCACTATTGCGAGCCGCCAAGTTTACATCGAGGAAAAGAGAACCACAACAAGAGGCAAGTGAACTAATTCAGCAGTTTTTTGTCTATATACGTGGGGTTGACTTTTGTGAAAAACTATCTGACTAATTCCCCTACTTGTTATTGCAGTTGGTGGCAGAGGCCGTGGCAATTTCAGTGGAAGGGGTGGGTTCAGAAATAATGATTTCAGGGGTGGTCGTGGCAATTTCAGTGGTGGACGAGGATACCCAAGAAGTGATTTTGGAGGACGTGGCGACTATTCAGCACGACGTGGTCCATCTGGAGGACGTGGCGAAGGCTACCAGCCAGTGGAGCAGAATGGGAATGGAAAAGTTGCAGGTGGTCGCCAAGGTGGGATGAACCAGGCCACTGCTACTGCTTGAAGATCTTGATGGTGGGTTATGATTTTTTTAAGAGATAGAGCGGCAAAGTTTTCCGTGATCAGTGTTTGATACCTCTTAAAATGAGGTTGGACAATGATGACGATAGATATAATTTCCGACATTGCATAGAAAGTCATTTCTTTCGACTCTGGAATGTAGTATACTTTGAGCTGATGAGAGTTTACTTAGATGTAATTTTTTTTTTTTTTATCCTTTCACTTTTTGGAAATTCCTATTCCAAATTTTGTGTGGTAGCATTGTTCATATTCAAATTGGATGCCCTATTGGTATACCGAAGTATTCTCCTAAGTAGATTTTGTAGGGTTTAGAATTGGCAAGGGTAATTGAAAAAACTTAATTTGTCAAGTACTGTGCGTCAATTTGATGGACCACCCCATTGATTTACAAATCTTCTTTTGTTTCCAGTCCAAAATTGCCTTCTCTTGCTTTTTACATACCAAGTTAGTTTGAACTTTTATAACTGTGCCTTACACAAGGTTTTTTTGCAGCCGAAATGAACTATAAGCATAAATGTATAATAATTACTCCCTCCGTTCCACTTTAGGTGATGTTTTAGGGTTTTTTGTATGTTCCAAGATAAATGATAGTTTAGCTATTTTATCTAAATTCTCACTGATTTACCTCTGTTTTGGAATCACAACATAACATTCATTGCCCTTGTTATCAGTGAGAGGTAATTAATCTAATTTAAGATTTTAAATCTATTCTCTATAATCTTAGAATATTTGGTCATCCCAAGTGGAATTACATGAGGATTCATAATTTATACTAGAATCTACAAACAAAAAACTAGGAGGTTTAAATTTTTAGGAAAATATTAATATGGGCAGACTTGGAAAAAAATTACTCTCTTTGATGTTTCTTAATCTGCGTGAAAAGCTCCACAACATCATCTAAATTAGAACGGAGGGAGTATTATTCAAATACATATTTTTTTTTTTTTTTTTTTTAAAATTCCACACTCCTGGGAAGTCAAGTGGATTTCTGTAAGTTGGATACAAAATTGGAGGCAGCAAATGAAGCTGAACCTCCCAGAACAGAAACAAGAGCCACCAACACCTGCAAGACTATCTCCCATGGGTAATCCTCAGGGACAAGGTAAGCACATACTGGACCAAGAACAAGTAAAGCCAGACTCAGGTTCAAGAGTGTCACCGGAGTTCCTGGATCTGTTGCTGCGGACAACACTCCAAATTCCTCAGCTTTCGAGAGTAGTCCAAGTTTCTCTATCGTCGAGAGGGACAAACCGGCTTTTTCAGCTGTCGACAGCAGGCCAGCTTTCTCAGCTTTCGTTAGAAGTCTAAGCTGTTCTACCCTGGTGAGAAGCTTGATTCTTGTTGATCCTGCTGTAGTGGTCTTTGCTGCTTTGACTACGAAGACCTGCATTGCATCAAGGAAATTCCCCAAGTTTGAAATAATTCACCCAACAACCTTAATCCGCGGTCATGGATCCTCTTAAAGGCCTGGCTCTAAACTAGCTCTTGAATTAGTTTAGGAGATGTCCCCCATTAAAGTGAATTGCACCCTAGCTAATTACTGTAATTCAAAGGTATGATATATGTTCAGTGGAACTCAGCTGCAATGGTTTAGCTTGTTGCAGAACTGAAAATACAAAAAGCTCAAGAATATACATGTTGAAAACCTTGTAATAATTGAACTTACCTTTTTAGAGGCAGCAGCAGGAGCAGTGGCGAAACTTAATTTTTGTGTAGCCATGGATGGAATGAGTAGTGCTGATCTTGATATAGTACTACTACAGCTACAAACTCCCATAGCTATCTTTCTCTCTGTATGATTTCTTCTTCTCTTGAGTTTGGGGTTGAATGAGATGGTGGGAATGATGAATTCTATCAGCATTAGTTGGGTGGACAGGAAGAAAGACAGATAGATAGGTACCAATGGATGTTCACGGTTTGGGTCCGACAGGCACTTACAGGACGTGCTCCTATGTGGTTGGACGATTTGATGAGGAAAAAGGCATGGAGCAGATGTAGCCATACAACGTGTTTTTATATTTTATTTTGGCTTTTTATACTCGCAGCCGATACGTTTTTTTGGGGATATTCCTAAATACCAAATCTTACCGTCCAATCTTAATTTAACTGTTGAAAATTTATTGATTATCAAAGTAGTAGATGGAGTTATAGTTTTAGAATGCGCTCATTTTGTGAGTGTATGTACAAATTTGTAAGACCAACATATCCCCAAATTTTAACTTCAAATATGCTACCGTTAGGTTTTATAAGAAAAATTAATAAAAAACTCTGGCTCATAACACATTTTCATACAAAGCTCTGCGAATCGGGCGATTACCGAGTCAACCCAATGAAAATTTTCGCATGATTTCTCATTAATTTCTATTCGATCTTTTGATAATCTTGATTTCACCTAAATTTTTTCTGCATCTAAATCATAGCATTGTTTACTTTCTTTAATTTTTTTCGTTTGATAATCATGTTATTGTTACGTTAACTATGTTTTGTTCTTGAGTATTTTAATTCTTAGTTATGTCCTGCATAAATTCTTCTCTAGATTTAGCTAATTTCTGATGGATTTCTAATATTCCAGGGCCTCTCTTATTCATCAAAGCATGAGGATCATTTAGTATTGGACTCTAGCCTTCAAAATTCTCCTTCTTCTTCTTCTTCTTCTTCTTCTTCTTCTTCTTCTTCTTTTGTTATGGAGATCAAAGTCTAATGTATCATCAACAAAGTATGAAGCAGTATTGCAAATATCCTACTACTGGATGGATTCACACAGTATGTACCGGTATTACGTTCTCTATCATGTATATGATTTAAATGATAACACCATGATCATTCTGAGTTGTTTACCGAGTCAGTATCTTCCCATAGATCTAGTCAGCTCAAATTTCAAAATTTCAAACTTTACCTCTTTGCATTACCGTAACTCTCAGTCGACTAAACTCATGCCGATAGTCACCCTGTTGACCCTCTTCACTCATATCTCCCAACAATATGTTGTTTATGGAAAAATAATTTTCTTAACAAATTTAAGAGATAAAGATCATTCGGTTTTAACTAATTCTAGTCAAACCAAATCTTATACGGTGCTATATAACATAAAAGTGTTAGAGTCAAAATATCCTTCAAACCCTATTCTTCTTTACCCAGAGAAAATGGTCTCGTCTTCAAACAATCAAATCTCAGCCATCACTGGGAAAATGCAAAACACGCAGATAAGAGATATTTGTGCCAGGAAAATGAGAAGAAATGTTGGTGCTAAATCAGCTATTACCAAAGCTACTGATGAATGGGGTACTACTTTAGTTGGAAAGCTTTTCTCAAAAGAACCTTTAGAGACAGACGCGGTAAGGAAAAATGTTATTCTCTTATGGAACATATTCAGAGTCAAAGATGTTCGTGCTATAGACAGAAACATGTTCTTTTCAAGTTTCACAATGAAGATGTAATGAAAAATATTCTAACCAGAGGTCCATGGAATGTCAAGAAAAGTCATCTGAATCTCCTAAAATATGATGCTGCAATTCCTACAAAGAATTTGGTTTTTAGATTCCAAGAGTGGGATGTTCAATTCCAACACATCTTACCTGAACATCATTCAGTGGAAGTAGTTGATGAAGCCATTGCTGAGTTGGGTGATAAGATCTCAACAGACCCTGAAGATTGCAAACCATCTTTTGGAACTACCATATATGCAAGGATAAAAGTAGACTTAACAAAACCTCTCCATAGAGGAGGTTGGTGGAATACCGCAGCTGGTGATGTCACTTGGATCAGATTTCATTGGGAAAAACAACACCGCAATCTATGTCCTAAGTGCTACACAATTGATCATAATGAAGACGAATGTCTTACAGTGGCAGCTGATTTGATGATCCATAGATTCACTAATGAACAATATATAAATTACCTGCATGAATTAGCTGCTGCTTATGGAGTTGAGATCTGTGAAGATATTGATGTTCTACTAGAAAGGGTTTGTGAATCTAGTAGGAAAAAACTTGAAGAAAAAGCTAACCTTGATGAGCAGCAAGAAGAGGGTGCTTCTAGGAACAATAAAAGAACTAGAAGAGAGCAAGATGATTCTACTGGTGAAAACATGGAAAGTAATACTGGTGCACATACATCCCTGAATGGAAATGATGAAATGGAACATGATCTCATAGAGGAAGGAGATGCAAAAGAAGGAGAGAATCCCCATACGATGAATGAGGCCCCAAATAATCTGGTAATTTATATTTTCTCTAATAATCGATTCTGCTGCATTAAATTTTATTTTCGTCTGAGCATTTATTACAATAATTATCCCAGTTTTTTTTGACTTTGTTTAATACTACATATATTTGGTCCGTTCGTACCCTAAACTTTAACTTGAGTATCAAGTTAAATCCTTTAAAACAATCTTCTAATATGAAAATTCTCAGCTGGAACTACCATGGCATTTTGGAAAAAGATACTAAAGATTACTTACTGCATATAAATAATACTCATTCCCGTAACATCATTTTTCTGTCTGAAACAAAAATCAATGATGATAGGATCATAAACATCACTAGTTTTCTCAAAATGCCAAATAAATGTTATGTCCCTTCTGTTGGACAAGCTGGAGGTATTATCTTTCTTTGGAAAGATGAGTTTTCTTTAGAAATCTTAAATTCTTGTTCCAATATGTTTCATGCCTTAGTGAAGAATGATCCTAGTAAGGGTGAATGGTTTCTATCTTGTGTTTATGGTACATCTTATAAGAATGACCAACCTAGCCAATGGAAGTACATTCAAGACTTAAGTACCTCAGTTAGTATTCCTTGGGTCCTTCTAGGGGGATCTAAATATCACTATGAACCAATCTAAGAGAAACACTAATTCTGAGTCTACTTCTACTGAAGTTCTTGATAGCATTAGGGATTCAGATTTGCATGATATGGGTTATAGTGGTAACCCATTTACATGAACTAGTAATAGTCATGGTACATGTAAGATTAAGTCTAGACTTGATAGATCCTTAGTTAACAGTGAATGGTTTATTAGATATCCTCAAGCTAAACTTGTTCATCTTCGTATTAAAGGATCTAATCATGCCCTAATCTTGTTATCCATGTATGAAAAATATAGTACCTCAGGTAAGTGTTGGAAATTCTTTGAACATTGGTTAAAAAATGAGGCCTGCAAAAATAAAATTTTAAATGCTTGGAAAACTAACCTTACATGTTCTGCATCTTTTCTTCTATCTGATAAGCTCTCTAACACTAGATACATTCTTTCTAAATGGAGTAAAGCAACTTTTGGTCAAATACAATCAAAAATATCCTTCTTCAAGAAGAATTATCTAATCTGCAAGCTCAAGACATCCAGGGCAACAACACAGAAGAAGTTAAAATTCTTGAGATTGAGATTGATAAACTTAATGAGATACAGGCTAGCTCCAACAGGCAGAAGTCAAGAGATCATTTTTACAATGACATGGGCAGAAATTCAAAATACTTCCATATTAGAGTTAACCAAAGAAGATCCAGAAATAGAATTGATTCCCTTCAAGCTTCAGATGGTTCTTGGTGTCAGATAAGTACAATTTTGAGAATGTTTTGGTCACCCACTTCAAGAAGATCAGCACAACCTCTCAACCAACTGATTCTTTTCATTTTCTTCAACATATACCTACTTGTATTTCAGATCAAGATAATCAGGCTCTTATAAGTATTCCAGATGAGGATGAAATATATGGTGCTCTAATGACTATGCAGCCTTGGACTTCTCCAGGACCTGATGGATTCCCACCAGGTTTCTATCAAACTCAATGGTAGACAGTTAAAGATGATGTGTGTAATATGGTGAAGGCTTTTTTTTACTTCAGGTTATTTACTCAAGAAGATTAATAATACAAGAATCATACTCATTCCAAAAGTCAGTGGAGCTTACAAGCCTGAAGATTTCAGGCCCATAGCTCTTTGCAACACAAGCTACAAACTTATTTATAAAATAATTATTCTGAGACTCAAAAAACATATGGCAGATATCATCTCTCCAATTCAATCAAGATATGTTCCAGGCAGATTGATTTCAGAAAACATTTGTTTAGTTCAAGAACTTGTTAAAGCTATGAAGAAGAAGGGAAGAAGAACTGGTCATTTAGCACTCAAAATGGAAATGTCAAAGGCATTTGACAGACTAGAATGGGTCTTTCTAATAGAGGTTCTAAGGCAATTTGGTTTCAGTGAAAGATTTTGTCATCTCATACTTCAATGCATAAGTACTACATCCATTGAAATAATGAATAATGGATCTCCTTCCTTTTCTTTCAAGCCCACAAGGGGAATCAGACAAGGAGATCCATTATCTCCTTACTTATTCATATTGGCTATGAAAGCATTTTCAAGACAACTAAATCATTTTGAAAACACGGGTCAACTTACAGGGATGAAAATTTCAAGATCAGCACCAAAAATCAACCACTTATTGTTTACAGATGATTGCCTTCTGTTTTGCAAGGCTAATTTAAATCAAACTAATAAGCTCCTTCAAGTGATAGAGGAATTCAGTTCATGTTCAGGCCAATTGATAAACTTTCATAAATCAGCTGTTTACTTTAGTAAGAATACAAGTCCCTCATGTGGTCAAATCATTAGTGGTATTTTGTAAGTTAGGCAACTCTGCATTGATGAGGAAAAATACCCGGGATTACCTTTTTTTGTTAGAAGAAACAAAAAGATACCATTCTCTAACCTCATAGAGAAAATGGATACTAGACTCTCAAGATGGGTATCTATAAACATTTCAGAAGCTGGTAGATCAATCATGGCTAAGAATGTCACAAATGCATTACCAGTTCATCACATGATAAGTTTAAATTTGCCAGATGAAACTATCACTAAATTGAATTCAACACGGCAAAAATTTTGGTGGAAAAAAGAAAACTAATAAGGTTAAGCCAGATATTTCTTGGAAAAATTTCAGTAAACCTAAATAAGAATCTAGGCTTCAGAGATCTAAAGTTGTTCAATAGAGCATTACTGGCAAAGTCTGCATGGAAACTGTGTACAAATCATACTTATGTTTGTGCTAAATCACTCAAGGCAAAATACTTCCCTGATGGTAAAGTTTTCAACATTAAATATAATCCTAATTCTACTTGGTCTTGGAGAAGTATAAGCTCTGAGATTCAATTTATTAAAAAATATAGCTGCTGGAGCATTGGAGATGGTCATGACATCTTGATTTGGAGTTATAAATGGATTCCTGATTTAGAAGATCCACTTACTCCAAAAGTTAATGCCAAAAATGTTCAGGACTATACTCATGTTTACCAGTTACCCTCAATCTCTGGAGGATGGAATATTGATATTCTTTTTCTCTCTTTGAAGTTCCAGTGGCAAGGTTAATACTCAAAATGACTGTGCATCCTCAGCAAAAAGATAGAATGGTTTGGACCCTTGAAAGGAATGGAAATTTTTCTGTTAAATCTGTTTATAAGAAGATGTTTAAAGAAAAAAATAATAATCAATCAGTTGGTCCAAGAATGCAAACTATTTTCAAGAAACTCTGGAAGCTGCTATGTTACCAAGAATCACTCAGTTTCTCTGGAAATATCTCAAAGACATTCTGCAAACAAGAGATAAACTGATTATGTTATCCGTAATGGAGATTACAATTGTCCTTTGTGTAATCATACTCTGGAGACTTCTTCTCATAGCTTACTACACTATAATATCTCTAGGGCAGTATGGTTTGCTGTTTTGGGAATTCACGTTCAAAGTGGTTCTGATATGGTTGAGTGGTTCTGCAATTGGTTTGAGAAGCTTTTAAATAAACAGATACAGCAGGAGGAAGTTTGTAAAATTGCCATTGTGGCTTGGTGCATTTGGTCAGCCAGATGTGACACTGTGTTTAAAGGCTTGAAGATATCTCCATAGTCAATTATTCACAGATCAAAGACAAAAATTGAGCTTCTCAGGATAAGACCTATTAGCTCTACTGTTCAAGTTGCTAAACAAAATAGAACTAATCTTCACTGGTCTCCACCTCCTGTGGACACTTATAAAATAAATATTGATGGTTCTTTTCATTATTCTCTTAAAACAGGAGGCATTGGACTTATAGTTCATGATTTTGCAGGTACAAATAGGGGTTCCAAATGCATCTACCTAGAAGTTGCGTGGAGTCCAGAGCAAGTAGAATGTAAAGCTTTATGGGAGGTAGTACAGTGGGCGAAAGAAAGGTACATGGAGTGAGTACAATTTGAGCTGGACTCGTAAATATTTACAGATGCAATAAACAAGGACAAAAATGCAGATTGGAGGATCCGTAATATGATTCTTGATATTAAGAACATTTTCAATAATAACAGTTCTTGGTGTTGTAGTTATGTGCCTAAACAAAAGAACAAGGTAGCAGATATTTTGGCTAAGTTAGCAAGAGTCAGTTGTCTTAGTAGTGTGTGGTTATCTGTCATGTGTGAAGAAATTTTATTTCAAGTTCAGGAAGATGCTAAGTATGTAACCATTGCAAGTTACTCAATACAAACTTTCTTGCTTAAAAAAAAAAAAAAAAAAAAAAAAAAGAAAAATTAATATCCAAAGTGTGAAGAAATGTGAATATAAGAATGTGAGGGGATGCTCCCTAATTCATAACCCCAATATGATTTAAGTTTTTTGTTTTTTCACCGAGGGAAGATCCCTTCACACTTTTATTCTCAAGCTATCACACGTTTAAGACTTTTTTTTTTGAATAAAAACCAAATGGTATCGAACTTGAAGCTAAAATTTTCTCTTGGAAAGTTTTACATGCCTACTAAAAATGAGTGCATTCCGAGACGTATAGTACCGGCATTTGCTACTTTGAAATTGAACCATTGAAAAACTAACGAATTTTTGACCATTGAATTAAGATTGGTCATTTGATGTAGACTTAGAATGTTTCGTATTGATCATTCGATCACTTGAAAATTTCTTCTAAGCTAATAGTTTGTGTGAGACAGCTATTGTCGTCTTCTAAGAATTTTTCAATGATTGAAATGGGAGTTTAGAAAAACTAACCATTCTCTGGATATAGCATAGTATGCGTACACGTATGCAAAAGGTTGCAAGTGTGATTCAGGTCGGAGAACTAAGTATGCATACTCGTATGCGAACGGTTTTAACTGTTAAAGTCCAGGAACTTAGTTTGCGTACCCGTTTGCAAACTATTTCACCCGAGTTCGTCCTGTAACGATAATATGCGTATCCGTTTGCGAACTGTCGGAAAAGATCAAAGTCCGGAACGTAAGTTTGCGTAAGTTTAAGTTATAAAATTGGTTAAGTATGATTTCATACTCATGAACAAATATATTTATATAATAAGGAATGCAATCTTTGCAAACCGTGGCTAAATGTTCATGAATTGATTCTCTTGAATCAAAACCGATTTTGCTTCAATTATGTCTTGTATACTTCTATGAGAATATAAAAAATTGAATAACTCTATGAGTAACACAACTAGATTCATTTGATTATCATTCTTATTTGATTGATCATCATATGTGATCTAGAAGTATTATATGAATAAGGTTAATACAAATGTGTTCATATGGCTAACTTCGGTTAACTATTGTCGAGCCAACTCAATATACATGTTTAGGTACGGTTACCCATATCTAAATAAAAGTATATTTCATTTGTGTGTGACAAGATAAGACCATCTAACGGTGGAAAGATATTGGCTTGAATCTAATAAGGTTTTCATCTAACGGTGAATATTGATTGCTTTGTTACAAAGTTATCAAACCCTGATTTGAAGACTATATAAGGGAGAACTCTAGCAACTGAGAAACCTAATCCCCACACCTCCTGTGTGATACTAGATGCGTACTAGAGTCGATTCCCCTTTAGCCTAGGTTTTTCTAAAACCATTTTAGGTTAACGACTTAAAGACTTCATTGGGATTCTGAAGCCATACCCAATTATTTTCTCTGTAGTTGCGTGTTCTGATCTTACTTGTTCTATCGTATTGAGTACTATCTTCTCTAAGATTTGCTCGAGAGTTATCTCCGATAGGTAAGATATAAAAAGTAATCACAAAGCTCTTCGTCTCATTATTTGTAATTCCATAATAACTTGTTCCACTACCAAATGGTTAAGTTATTGTGAGGTGATTGATATTACTAGGCTATTCTTCGAGAATATAAGATCGGTGTATCAATTGGTTCCTGTTCACCTTGATTTATCAAAAGACGGAACAAAACTTGAAGATATTTCTGTGGGAGACAGATTTATCTATTCATTAGACTTTTCTGTGTGTGACAGATTTGTTTATCAAGTATTCGACTTTGGGCGTAGCAACTCTTAGTTGTGGGTGATATCAGCTAAGGGAATCAAGTGCGTAGAGTCCTGCTGGGATTCAGAGATGTAAGGAACACGACTGTACCTTGATCAGTGTGAGATTGGTTATGGCTCAACTACATTCCAGTCCGAAGTTAACTTGTAGTAGGTTAGTGTTTGTAGCGGCTTAATACAATGTGGTGTTCAATTTGGACTAGGTCCCGGGGTTTTTCTCCATTTGCAGTTTCCTCGTTAACAAAATTTCTGGTGTCTGTGTTATTTATTTTCCGCATTATATTTGTTTATATAATTAAAATATCACAGGTTGTGCGTAGTTCAATCAATTAGATAATCCAATCTTTGTTGTTGATATAAATTGATTGACACTTGAAAATTGGTCTTTGGTACCGTTCAAGTTATTTCTCATATCAATCAGGCTCACAAAACTCTTTCAGTTCGATTGCAGATTGTATTGGGAAATGGAGATATAACTCTTGGATACAGTTTCCTTGATTGAGTCTGACTGTCTAGTTGATTCTCTTGGAATTGTATTGGATTTAGTCCATATAGATTGCCAAACGAATTATTGGGTGTGTTTGTTAGACCGCCGCTTTTTCAATTTTGATACTAGAAATAGACAAATTATGCACTGAGTAAATTTCCCGTATACTTGCCTTTTGCTTGTAGTCAAGCAAACTACCTAACTTAGTTTTAAAGATTAACCCAGTTTCTTAAGATTTATTGTTGCACTTAACATGTGAAATAAGTCTTTGAACCCTTAGCCGGCCCTATTCTGAAGTAGTTATAATCTCGTGAGGGCCTACAAAAGATAAACCCATAAATCTACTCCAACTCGTAAATATGGGGAAGTCACAAGTATTCCTCAAAGCTTTGATGACATTAAGCTTTCTCAATATAAAAAATAAGAAGTTAGAAGTACAAGAGAAAGTTCACAAGTATTGTATGCACTATAGTCATCGAGAGTGTGTGTATAATATGTCTAGCCAATCTAAACGAGTCTTACACCTACGAATTACAGAGAACAACCTTAAAGCAACTAGTAACATTTTACCTCGACTTTGCTTCACTAAGAAAACGATATAAATTAATGAGTCAGTCAAGTGTAAGAAGGAACAAAGAAAAATACTTACAAACTTTGAAATGTGTGCTTACTTTCGATTTTTAACAATCTCAAAGGAAATGAGGTCAATCATATGCGAGGATGTAAACACTTACTCACTTTTCATCTCTCTTACATTCAACATTCCCCTGACCATAATTTTCAATACAAGCAACTTCGTCCTTGGCTTTAGCTCTTGATAATAAAAATTCAAACTTTGCAGAACTTTAAAAATTTTCGCACTTTTTTCAGTTGATTCATCAACTTTTTTTCTACAATTATTTGTTGTTTTGAAACTTTTTCTTTTTTGGGATTTTTTATCTTGCATAGACTTGATATGGTTACCATATAGATAACGAACTATCGCACTTGTTTATTTATACCTTTGGTATTGTTCAATAACACAAACTTCAAAATTTTCACATCTTTTCCCCCCCGGATTTTTCTTTTTCTTTTGTTTTTTTCAAGACTTTGACGACTTCAACTTTCTATATAATTTAATATTTTCTTCACTTGTTTATAATGACATGTTTCTATATATCATCCAATTCAGACTATAATAATGGGGTTAGTAAGAAATTCTAATGACATCCTCATGAACGACAATTGTGAAAACTATTGTAAACGCCTTACTATATGGGTCATACATTAAGAAGCCCCACAAAATGGATCCTTCATTGTCAACTCCATACTTTCAAGATTTGTAACTCCTGGGCCCAAAACTTAAGAATTTAAGGATTGTTAATAAAGAATTTTTTTAATAATACCAATTCTGCACTTTTGTATTTATACTAATAAAATTAGCTATAGATTTCATTTTCTTTTCAGTTTATCTGTTATTTGCTTTTGCACTCTCTCTCGGCGAGAAAAACAGGAAGAGAAGAAACAACTTTTAATCGAGATTTTCAGTAAAAACCGATTTCAAAACCTAGATCTAAGATTTAGAAACAAAGATCGTGATTATCTACATCTAAATTCAACATCAACATCACTTGTTCCTGGGAGATTCAGTGAAAATCAATGGAAAAGAAATGATAATCATCAACAACAAATGAATCAGAATATTCACGTACAAAATCAAATTGAACAGGTAAGTTTCGTTCATCTCAATTCAATAGCTAGATTTAATTCTTTGATTTTCAAAATTTTAAACCATTTTATGTTTTGAAAACTTTTAAAAGCTTGATTCCAGCGTAAATATCTTATTGAAATCATAATTGGAGTTAGATCCATTATCATCAAGATACAGCTGTGCAACCGAGGAGTCATGAAAATGGGGGTTCTGATGGAGAAAAAGTCGATGAACACAGTGAAGCAATCACGTTTGCTAACGTTGCAGGAGTCTATGAGGCTAAAGAGTAGTTGGAAGATATTATGGTATGCCTAAGAACTTTTTTTATAGGTTGTGTAGACTGTAAAAAGAAGTTGCACTAGCAGCTGTTAATTATATACGATGCAAATAGTATATTATATTTTCAGTCGATTAAGAGTCATTTGATCTTATCTTTTGTGTAGACTTTACTGTTTAAAAATCGCAAGTAGCTCTATGTGATGTCCCTGTTTCTAGCACTGATGAAGATAACATATATGCTCTGAGTACACAAGGCGTATTGATGTGTAACTGGAGATTACATAAGCCATATGGATGTGTAACCGGAGATTACACCCATATGGATGAGTAACTTTTTATTACACGATCCATATGGATGTGTAACTGTAGATTACACAAGCTATATGCATGTGTAACTTCTGTTTACAAAGCAGATTGTATCAACTTTATAGTTTGAGTTTCTTGTTCTTTTGTTCAAAATTAGATTAATATTTCAACGTGATTGAATTTCTCATTTCGATTAGCTCTTTTTAGGTACTCTTAAATATAAGTTATTATGTATCTATTTTATGTTCATTTTTGGCTTACTCTACTGGATTTTGTGTTGTTTTGTGCGGGTCAAAGGAATGCTGATGGAGGTCTTAAAGTTTGTACTTCAGAAAACTTGAGTGTTGAAGTTTCAGCAACAATCTGGCTCAAACAGATAATATTTTTTATGATTCTAATTTACTTAAAGTTAAAGTTAAACTAAACTTATATATCTCCTAAGCTGGATACCTAAAAAGCACACCAAGAATACGTAGCTGAGAACAACTTTTGATCCATAATCTGCACATATATAATTTATCATAATATTATCTTATAATGCCTATTTATGCATGAATAACTTTCTGAATTTCAATTGCTAAGACATGATGCAATTTTAATTTATATTGATTTCGGTGAAATGTTGGTGTGATTTGATATCATTCAATGAGTAGACCTTGCAATTAACGGTTTGAGATGTGGTTTTCTCTAGGAGTAAATTTTTTGAGATGTGTGAATTTGAATTATACATGATTTGTTTTTCCAGTATCCCTGGTTTATTTAGCATCAGTGAAGCAAGATACTATTCTTTTTATTAGACTGAATCATTGGTGGTGGTGGTGATCCTCAGTTTATGTTTGAGGATATAGTTTGATCATCAGTGAAGCAAGATACTATTCTATTTATTAGACTGAATCATGCCATATGATGTGTCTCAGTTTATGTAGATGGTGGTTTTTGTCATGTTGTAGACCACTATGTTCTATCAAGGCGTTCAATGGGTATGCTGAAGGGAACAAATCAGACCAAGTATTCATCACATCAGTTCATCTAATTTCAAGATCGAAGGTTAGTATGAGAATAAATACAAAGTACCTTGATACAAATTATGTAACTTGAAAAAGCGGGGGTCTAACAATCACACCCAATATTTCGTTTAGGCAATTTATATGGACAAACTCCAACATAATTCCAAGAGAATCAACTAGACAGTCAGACTCAATCAATGGAAATATATCTTAGAGTTATATCTCTGTTTCTCAATGTAATCAGCAAATCAAACAGATAGAATCCGTGTGCCTGATTATTATGAGAAACAACTTGAACGGTACCAAAGACCAATGTTCAAGTGTCAATCAATTTATATCAACAACCAAAGGTTGGATTATCTAATTGGTTGAACTACGCACAACCTGTGATATTTCAATTATATAGAAAATATAATGCGGAAAAGAAATAACACAGACACCAAAATTTTTGTTAACGAGGAAACTGCAAATGCAGAAAAATCTCGGGACCTAGTCCAGATTTGAACACCACACTGTATTAAGCTGCTACAGACACTATCCTACTACAAGTAAACTTCTGACTGGAATGTAGTTGAGCCCTAACCAATCTCACACTGATCAAGGTACAATCGCGTTCCTTACGCCTCTAGAACCACGCGGATTACTCGCGCACTTGATTCCCTTAGCTGATCTCACCCATAACTAAGAGTTGCTACGACCCATAGTCGAAGACTTGATAAACAAATCTGTCTCACACAAAAAAGTATATATTAAATAGATAAATCTGTATCCCATAGAAATACCTACGAGTTTAGTTGTGTCTTTTGATAAATCAAGGTGAACATGAACCAATTAATATACCATACTTATATTCCCTAAGAACAGCCTAGAAATATAAATCACCTCACAATAATCTTAACCGCATGGTAGCAGAACAAGATATTGTAGAATCGTAAACGATGAGACGAAGATGTTTGCGACTACTCTTTATCTTACCTATCAGAGATTAAATCTCGAGCAAATCTTAGAGAAACTAATACTCAATACGATAAAACAAAGTAACATCAGAACACGCAACTACAAAGAAAATAGTTGGGTCTAGCTTCACAATCCCAATGAAGTCTTCAAGTTGTTAACCTATAATGGTTTTAGGAAAAACCTAGGTTAAAGGAGAATCGACTCTAGTCGCAACTAGTATCACACAGAAGGTGTGGGGATTAGGTTTCCCAGTTGCTAGAGTTCTCCCTTATATAATCTTCAAATTAGGGATTGATAGCTTTGGAACAAAGCAATCAATATTCACCGTTCGATGAAAACCTGATTAGATGCAAGCCAATATCTTTCAACCGTTAGATTGTCTTGGCTTGTTACACACAAATGAAATGTACTTTCATTTAGATTGGCTCGACAATGTACACTTAGTTGGCTCGACAATAGTTAACCGAAGTTAGCCATATGAACACTTTCATATCAACCTTGTTCATCTTAACACAACTAGTTCAAATGAAACTAGTTATAGAATTGTTCAATTGTTTATATTCTCATAGAAGTTTAAAGACATAGTTGAAGCAAAATCGGTTTTGGTTCACTCGAATAAATTCATGAACATTATAGCCACGGTTTGCAAAAGATTGCATGCCTTATTATATAAATGTATTTGTTCATGAGTTTGCCAATTTTAGAACTTAATCACTCAAGTATGCAAACATGTACGCATACTTAGAGTTCCGGGTCTGGCCTGTGTTCGCCAGTATGCAAACGGGTAGGCATACTATAGTTCCCGGATTTCAATTGTTGAATCAGTAAGCATACGGGTATGCACACTAGATTCCCGGACTTGGAATAACTTGTAACAGTTAGCATACAAGTACTCATATTGTGTTATATCCAATCACTGGTTAATTGTTATAAACTTCCATTTCAATCATTAAAACATTCTTAGAAGACGACAATAGCTGTCTCACACAAACTATTAGCTTCAAAGAAATTTTCAAGTGATCAAATGATCAATACGAAACATTCCGAGTCTACACCAAATGACAATTTCACACAAATCATATAAGATGTTACCAGGAGATTTCCACATGATTATCTTTTTACTCTCATCAAGAATATAAGATGAACTTGATTAAATCGAAAGCTTACCAACACATAATTCGAGAAATATGTAAGCGAGTTAAACTCAGCTCAAAATATCAAATGTGTATAATTTGAAGTATATATAGCTATACAAATTTTGTCTCAAATAGGAGATAGAGTAGAGATAGACTTTTGAGTGATAGATGAGTTCAAGTCTCAACATACCTTTGTTGATGAAGTTCCACAAGCTCCCCTTAGTAGTTCTTCGTCTTCAATCGATGAACGCCGTGAAGTCTAAAGATCAACTACACATTCTATCCTAATCCGAGACTTAGCTATAAGTAGACTAGAAAGAAAGACTTATAGTTTTGGAAACTAAACTTGAAAAACAAGCTTGAGATAACAACGCTTGCGAGTTCAACCAAGAAATGCTCTAACATAACTATTGATTACACAATCTAAATTCATGTGTAGCTACTAGTTACACATGCTAATTGGATGTGTAAATTTCAGTTACATATTCCAGATGCATGTGTAATTTCTGATATCACATCTCTCTTCGTAGTTTCTTTTTTCTGATTACTTTAAGTTGGTTTAAATGGTATACTCCTGCGTTTTTTTTTCTTCATCCCAACCTGATCCCATGAGTGTTTATTTTGTTGCAGAGATCCAAGCATTTTGGAATCGAGGAAGACAAGAAAGGAAGAGAACATTTCTATTGTAGGATGTCTTGGCTTATTCTAGGATTTCGTATTGTATTCAATAAAAACTGATTACTATAATTGATGAAAAGGAAATATATTGTAAATGAATTTTAAAGCAATTCATGTATTTTTTGGATGTTTCTTTTTGATGTGTTACTGCTAAGTTCACATGCCATATGCAAGTGTAGCTTTTGGATACACATGCCATATGGATGTGTAACTTCCAGATACTGAGATGCCATATTGATGTGTAACTTCTGAGTACACATCCATATGTAAGTGTAACTTCTGTACACACATGCCATAGGAATGTGTAACTTATGGATACACATCCATATGCAAGTGTAACTTCTGGATACACATGCCATAGGCATGTGTAACTTCTGGATACACATCCATATGGAAGTATAACTTCTGGATACATATACCATACGATGTGTGACTGATAATTACACATGTCATATGTTGGCGAAGGTGGACGAAGGTGGCGGCGGCTGTGTTTTGCGGTAGTCGGTGGTTGTGGCCAGCGATGGTGGTGGTCGGAGGTGGTGGTGGTTGTTGGGCGATGGTGGTCAGAGGTGGTGGTTGTCGGCGATGGTGGCTGGTGGTGGTTGTCGGCGGTGGTGGATGGTGGTCGTGCTGGTGGTTGTCGACGGCGGTTGGTGATGGTGGTTGTCGGCAGTGGTGGTTGGTGGTGGTGGTGGTTGTCGACGGTGGTTGGTGGTGGTGGTATATGGAGGTGGTTGGGGGAACAATCATTTTACTATATTTTAATAATTTTGGGATTAAATATAAATTTTATTTAATTAGGGGCTTCACAATATACAACATAAGGGTATGAATGTCTTTCAAAAATTTGGGGCCTAGATTTAGGCCTGTCAATATTTGTCCGATATCCGGAATCCGTTTCCGAATATTCAAGATCCTATAGGATTTTATCCGTTGTATCGGATATCGGATATCAGATCGGATATTTTATCGGATATTTCTTCCTTAACATATCGGAAACGGATTAGACCCCATTCGAAATGTTAATATCCGATATCCGATAGTATAGGAACTTATTTATAATTTATCCTAATTTCGAGTCTAGTATCGGATATTATCGGATATTGTCGGATAAATATCCTATAAGTGTCAATTATGAAAATGTTTTACAAGGGTTTTTAAGCTTTTTTGGTATAACCGGATATTATCAGATATTTATCGGATATCCGGTAGTGCTTAACCTGTCGGATATCGTATTTCTAAATATCCGACGGATATTCTTCCATTGACAGGCCTACCTAGATTTATACTTCTTTTAATTAAGGGCCTAATATTATGGGTAACCCATAGGTGAGGAATTAGCCTAATTTTCCCAATTGAATTACTAATTAATAAATTCTCGTTTCATTAATTTTTCTTTTCAGAAGATATTTTAGAATTTATTTGAAAACTTGCCTTCTTATTGTGCTCTGGTCATCCTCAAATTTTCATTAACTTTTCGGCACATTGGTCGGAAAATAATCGAGTTCTGTGTTACCCCAATGAGTTCTTTTTTGTACACACAATTCCTCGCATATTACTCCAATGAATGAGGATAATATTGAACTGCATATATGGATAATGTTTGGATATAAAAATGTTAAATACCATATACATAATTGAAAACGCGGGGGTACAACAACCACACCCAACTATTTCGTTCGGAAATCTGTATGAACTAAACTCCAATATAATTATGAGAGCACCAAGTTACTGAGTCTCAATCAAGAAATATATCAAGGAGCTTTATCTCTTTCTCAACACAATCAGTAAATCAAATGAGATAGAAATTCGTGAACCTGATTTTTATAAGAATAACTCGGATGGTACCAAAGACCAATGTCTGAGAGTCAATCAAGTCTTATCCAACAAACAAGGTCGGATTTATCAACTATGACTGAAAAATGCACAACCTGTGATATTTGAATATATAAAGAAAATAATGTGGAAAAGAAATAACACAGACACCAAAATTTTTGTTAACGAGGAAACCGCAAATGCAGAAAACCCCGGGACCTAGTCCAGACTTGAACACCACATTGCATTAAGCCGCTACAGACTCTAGCCTACTACAAGTTAACTTCAGACTGAAATGTAGTTGAGCCCTAACCAAGTTTCACACCGATTAAGGTACAGTCACGTTCCTTACAACTCTTGAATCTCGCAAGACTCTGCGCACTTGATTCCCCTAGATGACGTCCTTTACAGCCTAGAAGTTGCTACGAACCAAAGTCGACGACTTATAAACAAATTTGTCTCCCACATATAAGTCTATTCTATTTGTTGTTTCCATCTTAAGATAAAGATCAAGGTGAACAGAAAACTCAACTAATAATCCGGTCTTATAATCCTGAAAAGCAGCCTAGAAATATTATTCACCTCACAATAACCTAACAGATTAACAGAAGAAGTTATTGCGGAATCACAAGAGTCTGAGGTGAAGAAACTGTTGTGATTACTTTTTATATCTTACCTATACGGAGATAAATCTCGAGAGAATCTTAGAGAAGATTAAACTTAATACGATAGAAAATTTAAGATCAGGATACACAACTACAAAGAAAATAGTTGGACCTGGTGATAGACACATTATTGTGTCTGAATTGTCCCCATTGTCTCTATTGTTGGTCTCGATTTTTGTGCTAATTTTGGTGTTTTTATGTGTGTGTAGGTGTTTTTGGAGAAATACACTTGTGCGGAAAAAGTTGCTCAAAAAGTGTTATTTGGACCCCCGGGAGAAAAGTGATAAAGGCACCCTCATTTTGGATAAGGGCACCCCTCAAGGCATCTACTATTCGCACCCCCGGCTTGGTTAGGGGGACACCATCTTCTCCATTTTGAAATTCACTTTAGGCGGGAAAACCGGACGAAATTAGGGCTTGAATTTTGAGCTTGTTGTAGTGAGATTCAATGGTGGTATTCATTAGGAAGACTTGATTTATCGTAACGGAATGGTATGGTCTTCAAAATCACCGGATTTGGTTGGATAATCGGCGGTGAAGAAAACAGGGAGTCTCGGGTTTTTCTTCTCCTTCCCGAGTTCAACAGAGGATGGCACGAGTTGTAAGGTGTTCCTCTTGAGTTGGAAACGTGTTTAGAGCGTGTAAGAGTAAATAAGTATGTCATATGTCAAGACGCGTGAAGAACCTAAACATGGAAATTATTCGCATGTTACTTTATAGTGAAGAATAATGAATTAATTGAAGATATTCGCGAAGATTTATTGCCCCGTGTCGTGTATAAAAGAAGTTACGGGAGGTCATAGAAGAGTTACGGAGAGTTTGGGAGGTTTTAGAACGCGAGAAAAGCAAAAAAATCGAAGTTGCATCGCCATTTTTAGCTCGTTGCTTCTCGAAGAACACGAAGAACGGACCAGCATAAACAAATCGTTCTTCTGGCGGCGTCTGCGACACATAGACGTGGGTCGTAATACGGAGTGGGGCGGACTTACAAGACGAAGCACTTATTCTCTATCGTAGTTTGTAACAGTGTTTGCAACATCTATAACTGTTGCAAACCCGATTTTCATCATTTCTCTTTTTGTGCATCATTTGTAAACCATTTTTGAGCAATAATAATGAATTTTGAGCGCGTTTACACCATGATGAGCTAGAACCCATCACTGGGACGACGGAGGAAGACGAACTTCATACATGGGTAATTTTAATTAATTCTTTTCATGACTTTTGCAACCGATTAAAAATTGAATTATGATTTGATTAAATTAGTTATTATTTTATTAGATGGGTCATGCTTGCTTAAATGTTTGATGTCCCATGCTTACGATTTATAACTAATATTTTGAGAATTAACTTTGGCAAAAATAAGAGTCCATGTTTTTATTTGTTGAGCTATAATTGTTAAAAGAATTAATATTTGAACCTTTTGTTATGAGTTTGGCGGAATCCTGAATCCCAGTAACTCTCTCCGTCTTGTGACATAAATTGTATATATTTTGTATTTTTATTATTTTATTTTATTAATTCTTAAAAATCGATCTCGTCAAGTCCGAGTGAACGACAACCTTACTACCACTTTCTACAACATTATTGAGTCACATCACCTGGCTTCACGAATCGCAAGCGAATTCTTTAAGTCGTTAAACCTAGTAATGGTTTTCAGAAGAACTGGAAACCTAGGTTAATGGAGAATCGACTCTAGTTTGCAACTAGGACACACGAGAGTGTCGGTATTACGTATCCCAGATGCTAGAGTTCCTCCTATAGTCTTTCAAATCAGGGTTGCTTACAAACAAAGCTAAGATAGCTTACTAACAAAACAATTAATATTAGCCATTAAATGAACACCTGGTTTAAGATTCAAGCTAAGTTTTCTTAGAAAATAAGCAATCAATCTCCACCTTTAGATAATGTTAGCTTGATACACACAAATGAAATATACCTATATTTGAATATTGGTGAACCGTACCTAAACGTGTATAACAAGTTGTCTCAATAACAGTTAATCGAAGTTAGCCATATGAACACTTTTAGATTAGACATATTCATCTAACACTTCTAGATCAAATGTGATAATTAATCAATCATGATAGATAATCCAATGAATCTAAATGTGTGTTTCAAGAGAGTTGTTTAAATGTTCACTATCTCATATAAATATTCATGAATAATTTGAATCATATTCGGTTTGGTTTGTAAGTGTACACAGTACTTATACAAGAACCAATTGATGAACATAATACCACGGTTTGCAAAGCAAGCTCGCATACCTTAATACATTAAAGTCCAGGGACTTCAGTTCGCAAACAAACCTGAGTTCATGAGTATAGACAATAGTTACCATACGAGTATGTGAACAAGTTTTCATACCTATCGATTTTAGAAATTAACCACTGAGTACGCGAACCACAGTTCCGAACCATGCCTAGTCTTGCGGTTTGCAAAACTTTTCGTAAACCACAATCCGGAACCTATCACAGATAAACCCGTTCGCAAATAAGAGTTCCAGACCTGAACTAGTACTTCACAGTTCGCATACTGTGTACGCATACTATGTTGTATCTAGACATTGGTAGTAGTTCTAAAACTCTCATTCAATTATTGAAACATCCTTAGAAAACAACAATGGTAATCTTACACATACCACTATATTCAAGTAGTTTTCGAACGATTAATTGATCAATACGAAACATCCCAAGTTAACATTAAATGATTATCTCACACAAATCATGTAAGATTTTCAAGGTCATTTTCACATGATCATCATGACTTAATATTTAGTTTCCAACAAATAAATTGTTTACAAATAAACTTGTCAAGTAGATGATGAAGCTTTCTAAGCTTTAAACTTGTATTTCGAGAAATATATAAACGAGATAAACTCGACTTGATATTTCAAATGCGTATAATAAAAAGTCTATATAGCTATACGACTTAATCTCATTAGTAGATCGAATTGAATAGACTTATGAGTGATAGATAAGTTTTAGTCTCCACATACCTTTTGTCGATGAAGTTCCTCCAAGCTCTTTAGTAGATCTTCTTCTTCAATTGGTGAACTGATGTAGTTTTGAAATGGTAAGAATAAGGTTCGTTGCCCAGACTTGTAGAGATTGGTTTTAAGATTTAAAAATAAAATAAAGAAAATATTTTTACAAGATTGTCACAAATATCGAGTAGTATTGAGACTAAGGATTCCACCATTAATCAATATCGAGTGATGCATATATTGATTCTTAACGATTATAGATCTCTTGTGGATTCTATTTATTTTGCCAAGGTATATTTCTAACATATTAGAAGTAAATCACAAGCATGGTAATAAAAAGCTCGTACGTCTAAAAATACACCATCAAACGAAATCACAACTAATTAGTGAAAATCATAAATCAATTCAATTTTAGTGCAAAAAGTCATAAGGAATCAAATATAGTTACCAAACAATTGTGAAATAAGGCTTCCTCTGTCGTCCCAGTGATGGGGTTTAGCTCATCATGCTAAATGCACTCTCAAAAGATAGAAATATGGCTCAAAAGGTGTTTTTATTGAAGAAATATTTGAAAAATAAGAGAGCAGCTCAATCTCAACGCTTATAAGCGTTGCAAACTATCTGTTACAACGATTACAGTGGTAATAAGACTGCTTAGGGAACGACTGTGTTATATATCGTTTAATTCGAGACTGACTCTGGCAGGTATATGTTCTTGAATTCCTCTTCTTCACCTGCAGCAGTGGGAGAGTTACTGCAGCTCCATGAACTTCTCTTCTCCGCCTATGTTCGGTTCCAATCGACCCCCTACTCTCGATAATCCTCATGGGACTCGTATCAACCCTTTTTATACGTAACATGGTCCAAAATCCTGAGAAATCTTCCACTTTCCTCCTCCAACAGTCTCGGACTTTGGTTTCTCATTTTATTCTCTTACACGTCTCTGCCTTGTTCAATTCTTTCTCCTAAACTCCGTCCAGACTTGATAAAAATAATTATAGGGGAATATCTTCTCCATACCTTCACGTACCTTCCATATATATCCACTATTCGCGAAAATATTCTTTCCCTGTATAACTCTAAAGAAAATTTCCTATTCTTCTAACATGCCATCTTCCCTGTATAGTCACAACAGATCAATCCTATTCCGTGCAAATAGAAAGTCCACCAAATTCTCGTCCAAAACTCTTCCCAAATCTTCCAAATATAGAACAGACAAATTCCTAGGAAATCAACATGAATAACCCCTTCTTATTCGAATCAAAGCTCATCAACAAGCCCGTTTCAATGTAACATTCCATTCCAAGTCCAGTTCTAACAACAACTTCGATTAAATCTTCATGAACTACAGCCAAACAATCTGAGAAAGATTCATTCCCGTTTGTTGCCGAGATCCGATTATCTAGTCCAATATACGCTATTAAATCACTTATACCAGCCCCCTTAACCACTAATAGACAATATACGCTATTCAATCACGTATACCAGCCCCCATGGGGTGTAAATAATATATTTCTGGGGCGCCTCTGAATACTTTAGGGGTGCCTTTAATATGTCTATGGGTGCCTTTAGTACTTTCTCCCATGACCACTTTTCGAGCCAATGTTGCCGCAAAATCTTATTTCTCCAAAAACACCTACAAAAACATAGAAAGCCAAGATAAGTACAAAATGAGCACTAACAATACACATAATTGAGATCAAAATAGACACATAAATGCGTCTGTCAAATACCCCCAAACTTATTATTTGCTAGTCCCGAGCAAATCAAATCTAGAAAATAAAATAAAATCCTAACTCACTATCGCAGGCATCGCGATTGCGCTTAACGTGTGCAAAAAGCCTTTAAACCCCTAGGTGGCCCTAGTGACCGAGTTATAGTCTCGGGAGGGTTTACTAGAGATATACCCACAAAACCTTCACTACAGACCCTAGCTATCTACGCAGAACCTTGAAAGGCACTAAAGAATCTCCTTGGTTGTCATACTCTCATTGACTACAAGAGGAAGTACCCTGATGCGAAATTCCAATTGTTGTACACGAGTTTGCACTCACATACTAAAATTCATATATAAGTGACATAACTCTACTCACATAGTCACACTATGGAAATCAATATCTGGAATCAAACAAATCACATGAATAGATTAAGAAGATGGAAATATAAATAAATGGTTGCGAATGGACGGCAATGCCAAGATGAATCCTATGACCTAATGGATTGAGATACTGGTATGGACTAATATCAACACAGCTGGCATATACAAGGGAACCAGTGGTCGATAATTCTAATTCTAGATCAACTCGTCTAGCATATACAAGGGAACCAGCAGTCGATTTTATTGAACAATTTATTAAGGTTGGTCTGATGGTCTGGTCTCATTTTTTTTTTAAATTAGTAACTCAATCACCCTATTTTAACCCAGCAGACATCAACATAAAAATTGTGCAAAAAATAAAAACAGAAGTAATAAGATGATTCCGAGATACTGTGAAACTATCATGTTATTTCTAACACCTGAGCTCTGTGTTTTTATGAATAGACTCTATTTAGATGTTTCCATCCACTCGGATTGGTTTCTCAACTCCTACAACCAAGATGTTTCCATCCACTTAGATCGGTTAGTGTCGTCCTTAATATGCATAAATTTCTAGGCTTTGGAGTTTAACAATACAACTAAAAAGTTTCTCCCATACCCCCAAACTTAAATCTAACATTGTCCTCAATGTTCTAAAGATAAAATTAAAAGCATGAACAAGGAGAAACTGTTACCATTTGAAGCAAAAGAGATAAGTAAAGATATTACCGTGTTGCATGAGCATGGGTTACCTCCCAAGAAGTGCTAAGTTTAATGTCTTAGCCACACATAAGAAAGAATTAATCACCTCATATCATAAAGCAATAGCCGGAACAACTGTGGGTCATCTGCATCAAAAAAATGTTATCGCAGACAAAAGGAAACTGCAACAAACGAAGAATAAACATAACACACCCTTTCCTAATTTCGTGTTTAAGACAAATACATCTAGTTGTGGTTCAGGTTCTATAAAGGGGTCTAAATAAATTATTTTCATGGAAAACACCTCATCATAAGTAAGATCCGATGTATCAGGTTGTAAAGTCTGAAAAAACTCAAATTAGAACTTAGAAGCACATAATAATAACCATAATAATTGAGGATCCTCATAGTCAATAATACTTGACTCAAATAGTTGACCACAATGAAAGTGGCGGTCAATTTTAAGCAAATGTGTCGATTCTAATCTCCTAAAGTACTTAGGTCTAGTCTCAAAACTTAATAATTGACACAGTCGAAATTCATATGTTCCCACATGTGGAACAAAAATATTTAGTGGGAAAACAAAGTCAATCTGGGTATCATAACCTAGGTAAACCACATCGACAAGATGATGGGTTTCTAACAACTGGACGTCTTTATGGACATCACTAGGTCGGGAAAACGTGTATGAAGATAATCTTTTAAAATGGTTGAGGCACATATGTCAAGTCCCAAGTGAGGGACCTTTCTAAGAGTTAAACCACATGGATAATGATAATCACCCCCAAACTTAGAGTTTTCGGTGTCTCTAGAAAGACTAGTCACAACTTCCCTAATTTCTAGGTCATCGGATTCCTGAAAAATGGTCAATTAATTCTTCTAAGTCAGGTACATCCTCACTCATATCGACGAGTTCATATTCTTTTTCTAAGTCTATTGTTTCTAAATCGCTAGACTCAAAATATACCTGTTCCTCTAAACCATCATTGGCTTCGTAATCAAAAGGAAATACTATATCATCTAAGGAAGTGTTATCTTTAGTCAAATCCTCGTCATTTTGAATAGGTGAATAATCATTAAAATTATTTGGATTTGAACTAGAAGTTACATTATCATTATAAAACTCAATTGGAGTAGCAAATTCCTGATCACTGTGCCTACATATTTCAAATTCTTCATCAATACTATCCTCATAGTACTATCCTCATCATCATAGTAATATGAAGATGGTCGAACCTTATCTAAAGTATTGCTTCCAATTCTAACCTCGTCATCTTGATTATGTAAATAAAAAATTTCCTCATTTTCAAGGGTGATTTTTGAAGCAATGTATTGGCAATTCAGAGTGATTCGAGCAATTCTTTCTTCCGTATCTAACTCAAACCTACGTGTTGACTCAGCAAACTCACGTGTTGACTCAGTTAACTTACTTGTTGACTCAACTAACTTCCTGAGGTTATCTTCTAAAGAAGGTTCACTCATTGTGACAGTTCTTTCGTCCATAACTAAGTCATTTGTGTCCGCTAACTTATGTGTTGACTCAAGTAATTTACGTGTTGACTCAAGTATCTTAAGTGCCTCTTCTAGAGGAGAAGTACAAGAATTTTTCTCGTATGACCGGTATGCATGTGAATACTAATTGGGCTCACCATGGTATGACCCATATCCTTTAAAAGGATGACATTCCCAACCACTATTCACATTATGGTCATAAAAGGAATAATGTCCATGTTGCTCAGTCGGATATTCATTATATTGGCTATTATAATACCAGTTCAACATAATTTTTGCACATGAAAATGCAAGGCTAACTAAAATGGGTAAGCTCAGGTTACCACAACAAAATATACCTATAGTCAAAGACTGGTCAAAGGTACAAGGCTGAGGTTTGTGGACTTTCAGCTGGTAACTCCCATAAGGCCCAAGGCACGGGTTTAGCTTACTAATCCACGAGTTTTCCTAAAATCGGTAGTCTGACGATGCAATTGGTGTGTGCACGTTTTTTTTTAAATAAATAAAATACTAAAAAAAAACAAACAATATATACAAGTCCAAAAATAAAGAAAATAAAAACTAACAAAAATAAATAAAAATCTTGGATTTTTTGTACTTTTTAGGCAAGTCCAACTTTCGACTTTTAGCTTCAAGCAAAACCTGCACACCAAAAACAAAAATACCCAAATTAAAATCTAATAAAAGAAATAAAATAAAATAAAATAAATAAGCCTAAAAAATAAAATCTAAAACCTAACCTAAAAACAAGTCCGCGTCGGCGGCGCCAAAAATTGATGTAGATTTGAAATGGTAAGAATAAGGTTCGTTGCTCATGCTTGTAGAGATTGGTTTTAAGATTTAAAAATAAAATAAAGAAAATATATTTACAAGGTTGTCACAAATATCGAGTGGTACTGAGACTAAGGATTCCAATTAATCAAAATCGAGTGATGCATATATTGATTCTTAATGATTATAGCTCTCTTGTGGATTCTATTTCTTTTGCCAAGGTAGATTTCTAAAATATTAGATGTAAATCACAAGCATGGTGTATCAAAATCTCTTACGTCTAAGCATACACCATCAAACGAAATCACAACTAATTAGTGAAAATCATAAATCAAATCAATTTTAGTGCAAAAAGTCATAAGGAATCAAATATAGTTACCAAATAATTGTGAAATAAGGATTCCTCCGTCGTCCCAGTGATGGGGTTTAGCTCATCATGCTCAAAACTCCCTCAAAAGATAGAAATATGGCTCAAAAGGTGTTTTTATTGAAGAAATATATGAAAAAGAAGAGAGCATCTTAATCGCAACGCTTATAAGCGTTGCAAACTATATGTTACAAAGATTACAGAGGTAATAAGACTGCTTAGGGAACAATTGTGTTATATATCGTTTAATTCGCGACTGACTCTGGCAGATATATGTTCTTGAATTCTTCTTCTTCACCTGCAGCAGCAGGAAAGTTACTGCAGCTCCCTGAACTTCTCTTCTCCGCCTCTGTTCGGTCCTAATCGACCCCTACTCTCGATAATCCTCCTGGGACTCGTAAAACCCTTTTTAATATGTAACAAGGTCCAAAATCCCGAGAAATCTTCCACTTTCCTCCTCCAAAAGTCTCGGAATTTAGTTTCTCATTTTATTCTCTTACACGTATCTGCCTTGTTCAATTATTTCCTAAACTCCATCCAGACTTGATAGAAATAATTCTTGGGAAATATCTTCTCCATACCATCACGTACCTTCCATATATATCCACTATTCGCGGAAATATTCTTTCCCTGTATAACTCTGAAGAAAATTTCATATTCTTTCTAACACGCCATCTTTCCTGTATAGTCACAACATATCAATCCCATTCCATACCGATAGAAAGTCCACCAAATTCTCGTCCAAACCTCTTCCCAAATCTTCCAAATATAGAACAGACGAATTTCGAGGAAATCAACATGAAAAACCCCTTCTTATTAGAATCAAAGTCCAACAACAACCCTGTTTCAATATAACATTCCATTCCAAGTCCAGTTCTAACAACAACTCTGATTAAATCTTCATGAACTACAACCAAACAATCCGAGAATGCTTCGTTCCCCTTCATTCACCTATACAAGCCCCCTTAACCACTGACGAGGTGTCTTTAGCATATGCCCTGGGGTTGCCCCTTATCAACAGGGTGCCCCTTATCCATTTGAAGGGTGTAAATAACACATGTCCTGGGGGTGTAAATAATATATTTCTAAGGCGCCACCGACATACTTCAGGGGTGCCTTTAATACGTCTCTGGGTGCCTTTAGTACTATATCCCATGACCACTTTTCGAGCCAATTTTGTCGTACAAGCTTATTTCTCCAAAAACGCCTACAAAAACATAGAAAGCCAAGATAAGTACAAAATGAGCACTAACAGTACACGTAATTGAGATCAAAATAGACACATAAATGCGTCTATCATGAACGCCGTGAAATCTAATGCTCAACTATACACTTCTATCCTAATTCGACACATAGTTATAAGTAGACTAGAAATCAAGTATATGTATATAGTTTTGATCAACTAAACTTGACAAACAAGCTTGAGATAACAATGCTTGCGAGTTCGACCGAGCAGTGCTCTAACAATAATATATATACATAAGGATTATTGATGTTTGGCGATCGAGTTTTGTCCAAAATAGTGTGGGGTCTAACAATTGTCCAACTTACTGGTTGATACCTGGACTTCACGTTAACCCCCGTTGACTCTGTTAGGTGATGAAAAGTTTAACTTTCTGTCACTCTTGATTTAAATTTTTTTTTTTGAAGTATAGATTTTATTATAAAAGTTTAATTTACAACTTTTCGTGGGTATGTGGTACCCACAGAGTCTTGAAATAAAATGTGACCGATAAAGGATGGGATTTCCTAGTCCCGGATTTTGGTTGAATAGTTTCCTGCTTTTCTTCCATCCGCTGCATGGTTTGCTAATCCGTCCGCTACTTGATTTCTTTCCCTGTAGTTGTGTTGTATAGCGACTTGTGGGATTTGCCTAAGTCTACTTTTTATCTCTTCAATCATTCCTACTATGTGCCAAGGTGGAGAGGTAGATGATGTGATGAAAAGCAGGAGGTTCTTCGAGTCTGTTTCAAAGAGGATTCTAGGCCATTGTCTCCCTGATGCTGTTCTTGAAGCCAATAGTAAGGCCCATGTTTCTGCAGTTAGTTCTGTCGTAATTCCTAGTGGTTGAGCCATAACTATTAAAGTTTGAGCATCAGAGTCTCTACAGACGAATCCAGCTCCTGCAAATCCCGGGTGGCCTCTGGATGCTCCATCCATGTTAATCTTAATCCAGTTGATATTTGGAGTGGACCAACCTACCGATATTGTTGCTATTATTTTATATGTTATCGTGTGGTTGAATGTTGGTGCATCTCCTGGTATGATAGGTGGTGATGCGTGTAGTGCCCAAAAATATTATTGTTGTAGTTTTTGTGCCCGGGCTACTATTTCTTCTGAAGTTGTTTGTTTTTGTTGGTAAATTAGGTCATTTCTGGATAGCCATAGGGTCCAGAATAGAAAACAGAATGAGGAGATTATAGAAGTTGATGTTGGATGCTGCAGGATTTTGGATATGGTTCTTTGTGGAGTTAAGGTGAAAGTCGGGGTAGGGTTGGTGTTTGGTGCATTTGAAAGTTGATTGAATAAGATGTTCCAGGGAAAAATCTCCGTTGGACAATGAATTAAAAGGTGGCATGCTAATTCCGTATCGATATTGCATCTTGGGCATATGTATGAGTTGGTCAATTGGATTCGATGTAATAGAGAGAAGGTCGGTAGTCCTTCATTGATGGATTTCCACAAGAAAAGCCGAATTTTTGGTGGACATGGTAAGGTCCATAAGAATTTGGTAGGTGGTAGAAGTGTGTGGGTTGGTTAACCATGGGTTAGACATTTGTATCCCGAAGATGTGGTGTAGTTTCCAGATTTTGAGTGTGGCCAGATAATTTTATCTGGGGTATTGTTTTGGGGAAGGTGGATGTTGATGATTTTATGAATTGTTGGATTGGGAATGGTGTTCAATTTTTCATGATTCCAGGAGTGGGAGATTGGGTCGATGATATCTGCTACCATTTGGATTGGGTAGAAGTGTGTTGGATCTAGATTGGGAGAGTGTGGAATCCAATTAGCCTCTATCGGAGTTGATAAACCATTTCCAATACGATGGAAAATTAAATTTCACATGGTAGGGATAATTGATGCGAGTTGTCTCCATTGAGGACTTGAAGAAGAGGGAATTGAAACGTTTCCTTGTAGAATTGGTTGTTCATTAAGGTATTTTGCACTGAAAAGACTTCCGCATATGGAGTTAGGTTGTTCATGCAAATTCCAGATTCTCTTCATGAGAAGGGCTGTATTATGATCACTGCTTTTTCTTATTCCTAATCCTCCTTCGGCTAATGACTTTGTTGCTTTAACTTGTCTCCGCCCCCATATAGTAATCTTTTCTTTAAATAAACCTCAAAAAACAATATAATTTTTTCCCCCAACTCCCATATAGGTTTTCGTTTTCTTATTACATCTTAATAGCTACCTTCATCTTCCTCAAACTCAAAAGATGACCAATACGAAAAAATCCAAACAATAAAACGAGATAGATAATAAAAAACAACAATTTTTTTTATCAGGATTACCAAATAATCTCTCATTGCTTTGTCTTTATAAAGTAAATAAACCAAATCTTATTACAGTGTTTGCCATTCATGAAGAAAATTAATTTAGTCAAATTTTCCATCTTTTATATCTCTTTCTTCAATTATCTGACCAGTAAACGATACCCATGTTTCAAATTTCATCATTTCCAAAACTATTTCTTCTACATCACCCATATTTTCTTCTCGTCAATTTCCAATCCAATATGGTACTCTTTCAAATACTCTATTTTTCATATTAGGTACTATAATGACGGTAATAAAAGCTAATTCTGCCCCGTTGATTTTTAAGCCACTTTTGAATCAATGGAGTTTTAGCCCGCTGATTAATTACCCGTGTAGATGGTGGTATGCCTTTGGTGTATTTGTAGTGCTATTTACATTTCTTCTTATGTTGGGGGATCATTGTAATCATGATGTTGCTCAATCTACATAACATGGTGTTCATATGATAGTAAACATTGTTGGGGAAATTTTAGAGCAATCGCTCGGTCAGACTCACAAGTTTTGGTATGTCAATCTTGTTGTCAATTTTGATCAAAACTTTGTGTTGATTTATAGTCCACTAAAGCGAGTCACGGACTAGGAATAAAGCATGATAGTTGAGTATCAAAAATCCGACCTTGAAGACTGAAGACACCGTCAGCGGAAACTTTATCAACAAAGATATGTAAAGACTGGCTATCATATTTACTCATATTATCTACCATTCTATATACTAAGACATGTCATATGACTTTAATATAATGATACACATTGCAAAGAAGAATTCTAGCAATAAGGAGTAGTCAGGTTAGTTCTTAAAGTTCACAAACTGTTTTACTCAGTTAACGAATTTGAACTTATAAAAATAAAGACTTCATTAATTAATAAACCTCAATTAACTCGCGTACACGAACTGATTTGCTGAGCTCGCGAGCTAGTCAATTTTGAGATAGTCCTGGATATTATTTAATTCAAAGGTACATGAACTGATTTTTACAGTTTTTGAACTAGATAGTTTTGAATGTTTCCCGTACCTTTTGTTTCCAAGTACACAAATTGTTTTGACAGTTCGCAAACTTACCAAAATCAGAAGGTTCTTAAGTTACGAGATGACTTTGAGTTCACAAACTATTTTCAAAGTTCAAAACTAAAAGAGTTACTTGTTGACTCAGCTAACTTCCTGAGGTTATCTTCTAAAGAAGGTTCACTCATTGTGACAGTTCTTTCGTCCATAACTAAGTCATTTGTGTCCGCTAACTTATGTGTTGACTCAAGTAATTTACGTGTTGACTCAAGTATCTTAAGTGCCTCTTCTAGAGGAGAAGTACAAGAATTTTTCTCGTATGACCGGTATGCATGTGAATACTAATTGGGCTCACCATGGTATGACCCATATCCTTCAAAAGGATGACGTTCCCAACCACTATTCACATTATGGTCATAAAAGGAATAATGTCCATGTTGCTCAGTCGGATATTCATTATATTGGCTATTATAATACCAGTTCAACATAATTTTTGCACATGAAAATGCAAGGCTAACTAAAATGGGTAAGCTCAGGTTACCACAACAAAATATACCTATAGTCAAAGACTGGTCAAAGGTACAAGGCTGAGGTTTGTGGAAACTTAGAATCAAGCGTATGTAAAATGAATTCTTGTAATTTGTTTATCCATATGTAATAAGAGTTTTGTCACTAAAATTGACAAAGGGAGAGATTGTTAGAGCATAGCTCGGTTGAACTTACCAAGCGTTGATATGTCAAGTTTGGTTGTCATATTTTAGTGTATCAAAACTCATCTAAAGTCGCTTGATTAAATATATACTAGAGTCAACTTCCGCATACAAGTATTACTCCGAAGACCTGAAGAATGTGAAGAAGAAGCGAACTACAACGACGTCATCATCCTTCCTCTTGAGGTTAGTAATATTGACTTGAACTGTTTCATTCCTAACGCATCTTTCAAGTCGTGCTATGTTGAAAACATAACCGCGAAGATGTATATACTGTACATATTATATAATACTCTAGTGATGTGACATGGTCATATTTTTATGATCATAGTATTAGGGAATTAGAATACGAAGTATAATGCTTATCTTTTGAACTTCGTAGATATGACATCGACATAATCTTGTATATACTATTATGATTATGTGAATGGGTTATGGTGAAGATTTCATCCTAGGAAAAAATGTTTTACATTTGTTTAAAGGAAGTATATTCATGAACTTGTTTATGAATCGAAAGGGAAATCGCTAGGCTTATTGGTACAACTATTCATTGCAAATCTTTGGATTACCATTATGTGTGAGATGGTAGAACCGATAGTAACCTTGTTATGTATCTTGGTATAACTAATCACAATTCCTGACTTATGATTTGGTATGACTAGTTTTTATTAATTGGTGTAAACGATCCTAAGTAATCACCATGAGATGGCATGACCGGTCCTAGTAACTGGTGTGTCCGTATCTAGTAACTGGTGTGACCGATCACATAGTGTGTGTAATAGATCCTTGTAATTGGTAACCGGTCCTAGTAATTGGTGTAACCGATCCTGGTAACTGGTGTGACCGATCACAAGCAATACCATGAGAATATGGTAACCGGTCCTGGTGATTGATGTAACCGACCCTGGTAACCTATATAACCGGTCCTGGTAACTTGTGTGACCGATCACAAGTATTTCCATATTAGGGTATAACCGATCCTACTGATTGGTAGAACTGATTAAACTCATGTGTGTGATTTGATATGATCAATCACATAGTTATCTTGGAATATAGGTGAATCAATTCTAAACTTATTTGGAAGTGTGGTATAACCGATCCCAAGAATGTAAATACGAATAAGGATTTACAGTAAAGAGATGTCAACATTCATTGAACACGAACAATAACTCTTATCATTTATTGTTCAAAGATATTCCTTAGTACTCAAGGAGATCCTGTGCCAAAATAAATTTAAGAATCTTTTAATTAAGGTTGTTAGTTTTATATACATTAATTACCAACAATTAATGTGTAGCTCTAGAAAATAAAAGTTAGTAAATGTGCATTTAATAATTGGAGATTTTATATTGAGAGATTTCAGAAATATTGGACAAGCATTTATTGGAATTAGGAAAACCGAGTTTTGTATTCATTGCATATCTTGTGAATTTTTTCAGTTTTGGAAATTCCTTGGTGTCCAAACATCCTTGGTCTATAAATACATAAGTTTGCATTTCTAGCAAACTATCCTAAGACCCAGGAAAACTTTATTTTTTGTTGTTTCTGGTGGAGCCGTCTATTCAGAGAGGAAAGTATCCAAATTAGGTGAAATATCTTACGACCGCTTGTTTAAAGATTTCTATGGGATAAAGAAGCTTTACGAGTACCGTTGGTGGGAAACTAGATAATTGCAGTGTTATTAGTTTTCGATTGATTTGATTGACTAACGGTTGTTGAAAATTTGATTGCACCTAGTTTGTTTATTCTTGAGAATATTCTTTCTGATATAAGATTCACTCAAACTAGATCGAAGTATCGACGGGATCTTTAGAACTGTTTGTAAATCTAAAAACATCTTGTGATAATCCATTGTTAACTGACTCGGTTTTGTGTGTGATTGATCACAAGAGATTCAAGTGGTGTTGTGCATGTGTTTATTGAAGATTAAAGAAGATTTAAAGATGAAGAAGATTTCTTATTGTTTCTCATATCTTTGTGTGCACAAACCTTAATCGGCTGGGATCCAACTAGAATCGGATTTATTCGATTGATTAGTTGTGTGAGATCGCCATTCTCAATATATCTCTTTGAGATTTATTTTGATTGAGTATGAATCTAAACTTGATAATTCGGAAGTTATTGGATAGATTGATCTAGCCTTTGCGTATGACTTAAGATATCTTCATCTTGAATGAATCGAAAGAGTTTTTACCAAACAAATTTGTTGTTCCTTTACTGTTTGGAATACGATCCAAACGAATTGTTCCAGTGCGTGCACTCATCGAAGTCGGAAGCGCAGGGATACCGAGGAAACTAAGTGAACTAGGGGTAGTTTCTTGGTCTCAACTATACGAAGTTGGTGTAGATTTTGTATAACGGCTTAACTCTGAGAGTAATCAATTCTAGACTTGGTCCCGGGGTTTTTCTGCATTTGCAGTTTCCTCGTTAACAAAATCTTGCTATGTCCTTTACTTTTCTATTTCCACAATTATAATTGTTTATTATGATTAAAAGCAAAATACACAAACGTTAACTCCGCATATACTTGATAGTGATCCTACAAAGTTTGGTTAAGACCGAACCTATTATCAAGTATCATACTTCATTATTGTATTATCTCGATCTTGTATCCATAGTCAATCACACAAGTTATCTTGTTGTCGTATTGTCTCGATCTCGTATCTATAGACGATCACACGAAGTGTGAACCGATTTGTTGTATTGTCTCGACTCTGTCCATAGACAATCACTTTTGGTAGAGGACTTATAGGTAGATAAATAAAAGATTTTGGTATCTTTGGGTACCTTCGTCTTTTCACATTTGTTTCTCCGATTTCCATCACTGCCTGATTTGTATGAGACATGTTTGGTATAATATATAAATTTTTTTCAATTGGGTCTCCATTTGATCCTTATTTACATCTCTTGAAAATATTTATAAAATAGTATAATCATTATAAAATAATTTCCCTAATCCACCAACCATTACATGATGATCATCCCCGGTTCAACCGAACGAACATCAATGTAAAATCAAGGATTTAATGTTTGATTTATCAAATTCTCGGAATATATTTGATTTTTGGGTTGGATGCTTTTAATTTTTTCAAATCCAATACGAGATTTTCATTAATTCTCGGATTTATCTCGGCCGATTTAAATGAGATTTCTCGTCTCGGCGAAATTGTAAAAATCGTATACTCTTACAGTGAAATCGGGAATTTCGCCGGAATCTTAGCCGAGACCGACTACATTGGTTGTGTTAGAGCACTGCTCGGTCGAACTCGCAAGTGTTTCCATCTCAAGCTTGTTTTTCAAGTTTAGTTGCCAAAACTATAAGTCTTGATTTCTAGTATACTTATAGCTAAGTCTCGGGTTATGATAGAATGTGTAGTTGAGCTTTAGACTTCACGACGTTCATCGATTGAAGAGGAAGAACTACTAAGGGGATCTTGCGGAACTTCATCAACAAAAGGTATGTGGAGACTTGAACTCATCTATCACTCAAAAGTATATCTACTCTATCTCCTATTTGAGGCAAAAGTCGTATAGCTATATAGACTTTGAATATACACATTTGATATTTCGAGTTGAGTTTAACTCGCTTACATATTTCTCGAAATATGTGTTGGTAAGCTTTCACTTTAACCAAGTTCATCTTATATTCTTGACGAAAGTCAAAAGATGATCATGTGAAAATCGCCTGTTAACATCTTATATGATTTGTGTGAGACAGTCATTTGGTGTAGACTCGAAATGTTTCGTATTGATCATTCGATCACTTGAAAATTGCTTTGAAGCTAATAGTTTGTGTGAGACATCTATTCCCTAAGAACAATTGACCATTGGTTGTATATAGAACAATATGCGTACTTGTATGCTAACTATTGTAAGTTATTCCAAGTCTGGGAACCATAGTATGCTTACCCGTATGCGTACTGGTTGGTTAGTTGAATTCCGGGAACTTAGTATGCAAACACGTATGCATACCGACATAAGTTCAAGTCCGGGAATTCAACTGAGATTGGTGGTGTACGATAGTATGCGTACGCATACTGGTAAACCCAGACTAAGTCCTTTACTTAGGTATGCGTACTCGTTTGCATACTTGCGGTTTGTTCTTGAACTAATACATTTATAAAATAAGGAACACAATGTTCATGAATTGATTCTAGGTTTTTGCTTCATGTTCTTGTAAAATATAAACGGTTTGTTCATGAACTATACTTGAGAGTTCATGAATTGATTCTAGAGAATAAAACGATTTTGTTCTAAAATAAACAAAGTTTTTATAGCTAAATGTGTGCTTGGCTTTAACAACTCTTGATAATGCAACTACCTAACTAGTTTCATTTGTAAGGAAGAAAATTCTTGTTTTGTTCATTTTTTTTACGCATAAAGCTATTACCACACCAAATCCTGAAATAAGCAAAACAATAAACTTTTCATTCGATGTGCTAACTAATACGTTTATAAAATAAGGAACACAATCTTTCATCAACAAAATGTATGTGGAGACTAAAACTCATCTATCACTTGGTTTTGGAAAGTCTAATTTAAAAAATTGTCCATGACTCTTTCCATCTCCTTTCCCATATTGAGACAAAAGTCGGAACTGCTTATTCACTATATAATGTTCATGAATTGATTCTAGAGAATCAAAACGATTTTGCTTCAATTGTGTCTTGTATACTTCTATGAGAATATAAACAATCGAACAACTCTATAACTTTCCAGTTTCATTTGAGTCATTTGAATACATGTTTTTATCAATTAATCAATGGGGATAATGGTGGTTGAAGATGATGAAATAGTAAATACACCTTAACTTAGTGATTTGTTGAAAAGCGTTTAGTCATGTTGTAATCATAGAGCACAACATCCATAAAATTTTGGGAAGATGATGATAAAAATATAAACCTAAACCCTAAGTGCCTTTAAAACATGAATTTTTCAATCAAAACGTCGAACTTCTCAAATTATTCTTCATATACGACAAGCGTTGCTATCTCAAGCTTGTTTGAAGTCTACTTGATATAGTGATGTCTAACAAATATGATTAAAAAAAAAAAGCAGTATCTATAGAGAAAATCAATAACAGAGATCTTTGAAATCGAAATCAGATCCATTCTCTAGATTGTGTAGTTGAGCATTAAAAATTCTTCCGACATTCACCAATCAATTTCGTACGAAGAACTACTAAGGAGAGCTTGTGGAACTTCATCAACAAAATGTATGTGGAGACTAAAACTTCATCTATCACTTGGAAAGTCTATTTCTACTCTATCTCCTATATTGAGACAAAAGTCGTATTACTATATAGTTGTCGATTATGCACATTTGAGATTTCGAGCCGAGATTAACTCGCTTACATATTTCTCGAAATTTGTATTAGTAAGCTTTCGCTTCAACCAAGTTCATCTTATATTCTTGACAAAATTCAAAATATGATCATGTGAAAATCGCCGAGTAACATCTTACATGGTTTGTATGATGCATTTGGTGTAGACTTGGAATATTTCGTTATGATTATTTCAATAACTTGAAAATTGCTTTGATGCTAATAGTGTATGAAAACGGCTATTGTCATCCTCTAAGAAAGTTTCAATGATTGAAATAGAGTTTAGAACTATTGGATTATGAACATAGTATGCATTCTTGCTTGTATGTGATCCATGACCGGAACTAGAGTATGCATACCCGTATGCGTACTTTTAGTTGTGAAATTCCATGTACCAAGTACACGTACCTGTACGCATACTTGCGTAAGGTATAGGTCTGTGAATTTCTGCTGGGTTTTGGAAGTGTACTAAGGTATGCACACCCGTTCGCATACTGGCAAACCCATACTCAGACCGGCTACTTAAGTATGCTTACCCATTTGCATACTTGAGTGGTTAAAGTTCTAAAATCGGTTTGTTCATGAACTAATACATTTATATATTAAGGATGCATTCTTTGCAAACCGTGGCTATAATGTTCATGAAATGATTCGAGTGAATCAAACCGATTTTGCTTCGATTGTGTTCTTGTATACTTCTATGAGAATATAGCAATTGAACAACTCTTTAACTAGTTTCATTTGAGTCATTTGAACTAGTTATGGTTAAGATGAATAAGGTTGATATGAGAGTGTTCATATAGCTAACCTCGATTAACTACTGTTGAGCCAATGATAGGAGCTTAAATTACATCATTTGAATATCATTTTCTTGTGCTTTTCTTAGCTATTTTTCTTGTATTTTTGTATATTACGCTTCATTTGTATTTTATAGGTGTTTTGGAATCATGCGAGAAGAAATAATGGAAGTATGAGCAAAATTCATACTCGATAACAGATTTGAAGCACATGAAGAACATATATATCTGTATTGTGTCTAAAGTGGATAATTAGAAGAGACAGGGCCTGGATTCGTTATGAGGCAGCCACTTTATTAAGATGTGATGTTATTAAAGACATGCAGTTTCTCGCTGAGGGCCACCACCCTCTCAACCTAGCAGCTGAAACTTGAGTCGAGCAATTCTGTTTCATGACAGTTCTCTGCCAAGGTTTCACTCCTTTGTTGCTGCAACACGTTCTTCTTGCCGGCTCGCCTAGGGTTAGGATGGTTCGTCTTTTTAAGCCAAGAGTGGAGTGTGTTGTACAAGCTGTGTAACAAGAGTCCGAGTTCAAGTTTTCAGCCGAGGAAAATCAGGATTAGAGGATGAGTTACTGCTGTTGATTTTGGTAGTAAATAAAGGTGATTGCAGTGATTTCAGAGTTTACAAAGGCCAAGGAACAATGGGTTGATCTCCGATTCGTATTGGCAGCAAAGCAAACTCGAGTTCTGAGAAGGTATTTGGGTTCAGTTTGGCCAAGAAATGGAGCAGATTGATCTCACGGTGTGTGTATGAATTCTGATTTGCAGGGAAGAAGAAACTTGTGGTGCCATTGAAATGATGAACGGGGAGATTTAAAGAGAGGTTTGAGTTCTGAATGATTGAGTAATGGGTTTGTGCGAATTTGTGTGGAATGTGAATGCAGGGAAGGAGTTGTGCAATCTTCAATATACAGCAAGTGCCCAGCCATGGCCAGTTTGCCAGACGCACAGCTGTTCGACAAAAAGCCTGAACCACAAGTCAGGTCTCATAGCAATCAGTTCACGTTCCTGTTCTTTGACAGCTATTAGCCATGGTTCTTGTGGCTGCTTATCAAGGGTCCAGAGAGAAATTCGCAGCCAACAAAGAGACAGAGAAGTTAGGTTGTGGAAAGAGTTTATGAGCTTACAAAACAGGGAAGAAACTGATCTCAACTGAACCGAGAAAGATGGAAGTGAACCTGAAGTCACTGAGGTTGCTGTTGTGGCTCGTTTGGAAGTGTAAGAGATATGTAAGAGGTTAGGAGAGACATGGCACTGAGTACTACGAGTTTGAATGGTTTCGATAGTTTCTTGGCCTGAAATTCAGCCGAAGATAGTGAGCTGTTGCCAATGGGCCAGGGCCATGTTTGGAGAAGTTAGGACTCGAGTTAGAAACCGGAAACAACACTGAGTCTGGGCGCAATGCTTCCCTGACTTGAATTTGCCGATAAGTCAGGGAAGTAAGATTGAATTGTTGCCGTAGATTGAGACTTGTTAAGAAGCTGAGAATTAGGAAACTGGATTGGCGTAGGATGCAAGTTCGCAGCAAGGAAAGAATCTATAAAAGAAGGAGAAGAAGCTACAGCAGAGATCTATCCCAATACCCCCTCTGCGACTGGAACACCACCTCTAACAGGGAGGAGCTGTAGCTCCTCTCATCATCATCACCACCACCAATTCGCACTGCATACCACCTGTATCATCACATCTTCTCCAGCCATCATCACTTCCATTCCATACAGATCCACCTGCACTATCACCATCCACAGCATACACTATCACCAGTCTTTACCACTTCACCTGCATTTGTAGTCGCAGTTTACCACACCATCATAGCAGCAATACAGCCACCATCGGAGCACTGTTAGGCCTGAGTTCACGACTACAGCTTCCATCTATCACCAGTTCCATCGCAAGCTACAGCGGACTGCCTGAATTGACGACCAACAGCAGCAACACAACAGCTCCATCATCCATCTCCGCAGTCAACATCAGTCGCAAGACAATAACCACCAGTCCATACACCCTACCTCTTGCTGCTGTTTGGTTTGAATTTTAGTGTTGTTTTTCTTTGTTTGCCATGAACTCCATGCGTAGCTAAATTCTTGTTTGGTTAGGGATATTTTAAAGCTACGTGACATGAATTTGCATTGATTTATTCAAGTTCTTCACAATATTGTGTTATTGTTTGTCTTTTACCCTGTTTATGACCATTGATTGTTTGCAGGGAATTTGAGTGGCCAATCAAATAGCTTGTTTGCGATACTAATGCTAGATTTTAGATTCTTAATCCGTAATTGTTAGGATGATATAATCATAAGTAGCAAAACATCGACATTGCAATGGGATGTTGTGGATTTTGATGTGTATTTGAAAACCCTAAGTTAACATGTCGAACTTACGAGCATGTGGTTAGGATCAATTCGACTCATAGAACATATAGGTTGGTTAAGTTACACTAAAAAGCTTATTCAAAGTGGCTTGATTGACTAGACACGAGTAGAGAACTTATTCTACGAAGTGACTTTGGAGTTTAATGGACTTGTTGAACTTATAACTTGTCTAGGATTGTTAATAAACGTATTTTGAAGAAGATTCATGTTCACTAGTGGAGAAAGATCCCTAATCATTCTCATTTGCATCATTCATATTTTCAGAAATTAAATCGACAACTTTAGCTCAACTCTCCCTTAGGAACGAACCTGCTTATTATTGTGCTACTTATTAGTGTAAGAAGAGTAAGGAATATATTTTTTGTGAGTTTGACACCTCATCAGCCAACATGGTGTACACGTTTAGGTACGGTTAATTAAACCTAAATGAAGGTACATTTCATTTGTGTATAACAAGCTAAGTTCAATCTAACGGTTGAAAGATATTAGCTTGAGTCTAATCAGGTTTTCATCTAACGGTTAATATTGAATGCTTTGTTACCAAGGTAACTTAGATTGCAAACCGTGATTTGATAACTATATAAAGGAGAACTCTAGCAACTGGGAAACCTAATCCCCACACCTCCTGTGTGATATTAGTTGTATAAGCTAGAGTCGATTCTCCTTTAACCTTAGGTTTTTACGAGACCCCCGTAGGTTAACGACTTAAAGACTTCATTGGGATTGTGAAGCCGGTCCAACTATTTTCTCTGTAATTGCGTGTTCTGATCTTACTTCTTCTATCGTGATTGAATATTATCTTTGCTAAGATTTTCTTGAGATTTATCTCTGATAGGTAAGATTAAAAGTAGTCACAAACATCTTCGTCTCATCGTTTGTGATTCCACAATATCTTGTTTCGCTACCATACGATTAAGATTATTATGAGGTGATTGATAATACTAGGCTGTTCTTCGGGAATATAAGTCTGGTTTATCAATTGGTTCCTGTGCACCTTGATTTATCAAAAGACAGAACAAAACTCATAGGTATTTCTGTGGGAGACAGATTTATCTATTCCAATAGACTTTTCTGTGTGAGACATATTTTTTTATCAAGTCTTCGACTTTGGGTCGTAGCAACTCTTGGTTGTGGGTGAGATCATCTAAGGGAATCAAGTGCGTAGTATCCTGCGGGGATCAGAGACGTAAGGAGCGCAACTGTACCTTGAATCAGTGTGAGATTGATTAGGGTTCAACTACATTCCAGTCCGAAGTTCATTGGTAGTAGGATAGTGTCTGTAGCGGCTTAATACAGTGTACACTAGTGGAAAATGGGGTTTTCGTGACCTACATCCCCGACCCTCAATGGCGGTCAACGGACCGTGGACTGATCAAGACGGTCCTACATTTAAAAAAAATCCGGAGCACAGTCTAGAGCGCCTAAGTTGGTTGTTGAATTATTACAATTTTTCCATCCCTCAACGACCGATTGTGTGACCGGTGTGCCTAGATTTTTCTATGATTCGATTTTCTAGGCACCCATTTCTCCCCATTCTCCTTATCTTTTCGTATCTCTATTATTTCTCTCTCACCTCACCTTACCTCTTCGTAGTAACCCCTCACCTCGTTCTTATCTCAAAATGGGAAACTATTCTGTTCATCTTTCTTCTTTCTCTTGTTTTTTCTCTCTGCAGCACAATTGCTCTCGATCGGCATCTGCAAGAAGAAAAAAAAACTTTTTTGTTTCCATCTTCATCGTCCACAATGGATCCATATCCGGAAGGTGAAATAGAAGTGAATACCCTCAAAAAAATAATCGATTTCAATGACAAAATCTCTTGAGATTAATTGGGTAATTATCTATGACTCAATCTTCTTCATCATCTTCAATTAGAGAAATCTAATTTTTAATATTAGGGTTAGGGCTAATTTTGAAGCTCTTGCTTTTCTTGGAATAGTTTTCATTGAAGTGTTATTTTTCTTGATTAGGGTTGTGATTTACTTATACTGGTTCATATTGTGACTCCTGGTGATGGTGTGGTGGTGGTGATGATGTAGAAGATGGTCAATTTTCTAAGAAGATTTCTTATTCCACGGCTTGTTTGTTTTGTGATGTGTGGTTATTAATTGTGTCTTCAATTTGGGTTTCAGGGGTTTTCTAATATCATGAGTTGATAGGTTTGATGACTGTTTTAACAGGTAACAATCTTATTTTTATTCATTCTAGTTAGGTATACGCACTACGGGAAAAATCATCATTTACAACACTGTATTAGGGTTGTAGTACCCCTACTACAACGCTTTTTTGTGTATTTTGTAGGTGGGGTATTGTAGAAAGTCCAAGCTGTTCTACAATACTTGACTAAGTGTTGTTAAGGGTGATGTGATTCATGGTTCGACAATATTTTGCCAAAGTTGTGATTCTCTTTCGATTTAATACATGAGGTTAGTGGTGTAGACTTCCATACAGGAGGTTGAGGATCAAATCCCCCCATCCTCATTTCTTCTAATGTTCTATATTTTTACTTCAACAACACTTATAAGTGTTGTTATACATTTTTATTAAAAAAAGAAAGAAAAAAAATCCAAAACTTGTGAACGGTAAGGATGGTTGATGAGCTAGACGTCCATGCAGTAGATTCATGTTCGAATCTCCCTATAACCTCATTTTTTCCAACATTATATATTTTTACTTCAACAACACTTATAAGTGTTGTTGTAGGTTTTTATTTAAAAAGAAGAAGAAAAAAACCGAAACTTGTGAACTGAAAGGGTGGTTGATGAGCTAGACTTCCATGCAGTAGGTTCATGTTCGAATCTCCCCTCTAACATTTTTTTTATTATCATATTTTTGTGTTCTTCAACAACACTTGTCAGAATTGTGATAGGCTAAGTCACCACATATATGGAACATTATATATTTTTACTTCAACAACACTTATAAGTGTTGTTGTAGGTTTCTATTTAAAAAAAAGAAAAAAATCAAAACTTGTGAACTGAAAGGGTGGTTGATGAGCTAGACTTCCATGTAGCGAGTTCATGTTCGAATCTCCCCTCTAACATATTTTTCATTATCATATTTTTGTGTTCTTCAACAACACTTGTGAGTATTGTGATAGGCTAAGTCACTACATATATGGAACAACGTTGTTATAGCTAAATGTCGTCACAACTGTTTTGCTTAAGGAGTTGTCGTTTGTTTTCTTAGCGCAACCCCTTGTTTCCTAAGGGTTGGCAGTGATGATATACGACAACTCTTCCTTTGAAACCAGTTGTAAAACATAGGACTTTCTACAATACTTAGCGAAGCGTTGTAAATCTCCAGTTGTAGATGTATATTTTTCCTGTAGTGACGTAATTCATTTTTTTAGTACTTTGATTGAAGATGGAGATGTTGTGTATTTTTTACAACACCCTAATTAGATCGGATAGGACCGCAGAGATTATTTGCGTTATAAGGAGGCGATGATTCATGACTTTGAATTGAGGGAAGTTGATCTTGATTCAGTTGTTTTTGGTCCAATTTAAGCTTAAATATGAGTTGGTAGAATCTGATATTCAAATGTTCTCTGAAAACGGGTATCATTGATGTGTTGAGTTCAAATTTTGATTTCATTATTTTTATTGAAATTTCCAGTTTGTTTATATCTTCTGGATTGAATTTAAATGGGTTATATGCTATTTTCAGGGCTTAAATGATTTCTGATGGATTTAATATTGGTGGCGAAGTGTGTTGGTGGTGTTCGTGATGATGATGGTGATGTTAGTGATAGTGTTTGGTAAAAGGTGGTGGTATTTCTGCTACCAAAAGGTGGTGGTGGTATCTTAATAATTAACATAAACATTGATGTAAGTGATAAATCTTGCAGATGGGTTATGTAATTCTGGATTTGTTGCTTTGATTATTGAGGTATATATTGGTTGTTTGTAACTGGTAGCAAGTGGCAGTACACTTTAGGATGATGATGATGATAAGAAGGTGATGTGAAAATGAGATTTTGTTTTTTGTTAGCTGTTTTAGCAGTGTAGTGTTTGCCTCAACTGTTTAGTATTGTGTTAATATTGATTGGTTTTATATAGATTGTTGGTTAATTATTTTATTTTTCATTGTTGATTACATCTTAAGGCTGATGGATACACGAATGGCATTAATGTCTATTACAGGTGTAGATAGTAGACTCATTTTATTCTTGATTGATGTAATTACTTATATGTTTCTTCGGATGTAAACTGATTGTGTTGTTCCATTTAATCAGTGCGCAGAGGGGAAAACCAATAAGAGAGCCAGGATTTGCCTTATTAATTGGGACAAAACAAAGTATAACACCTATAAGTACCATTTTGATGTTTGTTTGACCTACAAAGACATTATGCAACTGCACAAGTATAATACAAAGGTAAAAATTGATTACTTTTGTTTAGTGCCATGTGCTCTAAAGGTAAATTTAGTTCCTGATAATTTTATGCAGTGATGTTTTCCATATGTATGTCTTTTTGCCCCTAGATGATCCCCAAATGTATTTTTTTCCATTTTTGTTATTCTTTCTCACACTGCCTCATATATGGTACATGTTCTGGAACAGGGTGGCATCGGGATCAACTTATTGGATATAGGACTACTCTGAACCCCCTCGACTGGTGAGTAACAATTGTGTTTTTTTTCCCTAATTACCATCTTATTCAGTTCATGAACAAAATGTATCTTTTTTTTTCCTTTTTCCATTTTTATTATTCTTCCTCACAGTGCCTCATATATGGTACATGTTCTGGAACAGGGTGGCATCGGGATCAACTTGTTAGAGCATCGCTCGGTCAAACTCACATGCGTTGCTATCTCAAGCATGTTTGTCAATGTTAGTGATCAAAACTATAAGTCTTGATTTCTAGCCTATTTATAGATGTCTCGGACTAGGACATAGATAGTGTAGTTGAGCTTAAATCTCTCGACGTTCATCTCTTGAAGACGAAGAACTACTAAGGGGAGCTTGTGGAACTTCTTCGACAAAAGATTTGTGGAGACTTGAACTTATCTATCACTTGGAAAGTCTATTTCTACTATCTCCTATATTGAGACATAATTCGTGTTACGATATAGTTTTCTTTATACACATTTGAGATTTCGAGCTAAGTATATATCGCTTACATATTTCCCAAATATGTGTTGGTAAGCTTTAAACCCGACCAAGTTCATCCTATATCATGAGAAAATTGCAGAGTAATATCTTACATGGTTTGTGTGATACAATCATTTGGTGTAAGACTTGGAAGGTTTCAATAATGATTATTTCAATATCTTGAAAATTTCTTTGATGTTAATAGTGTGTGAAAACGGCTATTGACATTATAGAAGAATGTTTCAATGATTGAAATAAAGAGTTGATGATGTAACCATCTTTGGATATAAGCATATATAGTGTGTTCGCACATTAGTGTGTAAGTCCATAAACCGGGAGCCAAGAGTATGCATATGTGTGTATACGAAATTGGTGAAGGAGACAGGTTAAGTATGCGTACACGTACACATACTAGCGGAAGTTCTCAAACCGAGAATTTCTGCTGAGTTTGGTTTTGGGAAAACTCTTAACTAGTCACCTTAAGTATGCATACCCGTATGCATACTGGCGGAAGTTTTTGAATCGAAAATTTCTGCTGAGTTTGGAAACTTTACAAACTCAAAAACCAGTTGCTTAAGTACGGATACCCGTACACATACTTAAGCTGGTTACTTTGTCAAATCGGTCAAGTCCATGAACTTAAACATTTAAATCATAAGGAATGCAATCTTTGCAAACCGTGGCAATAATGTTCATGATTGATTCAAGTGAATCAAACCGATTTGATTTGAATTGTGTTTTCTAAACAATTGAACAACTCTTAACTAGTTTCATTTGAGTCATTTGAACTAGTTATGGTTAAGATGAATAAGGTTGATATGAGAGTAATCATATGGCTAACCTCGGTTAACTATTTGTGAACCAACCTGGTGTACACGTTTAGGTACGGCTACACAAACCTAAATGAGGGTACATTTCATTTGTGTGTAACAAGCTAAGTTCGATCTAACGGTTGAAAGATATTAGCTTGGTTGAATCAGGTTTTTCATCTAACGGTGAATATTGAATGCTTTTTTACCAAGGTAACTTGGATTGCAAACCCTGATTTGAAAACTATATAAAGGAGAACTCTAGCAAATGGGAAACCTTATCCCCACACCTCCTGTGTGTTACTAGTTGCATAACTAGACTCGATTCTCCTTTAACCTTAGGTTTCTTCTCGAGACCCCGTAGGTTAACGACTTGAAGACTTCATTGGGATTGTAAATCCAGACCCAACTATTATCTTTGCAGATTCGTGATCCGATCTTGTCAAGTTTCTATCGTGTTGAGTGCAATTGAAATAATTGGCTCGAGATTTTATATCTCCGATAGGCAAGATAGAAAAGCAATCACAAAAAAACTTTGTCTCATCGTTTGTGCGTGGTTCCACAATAATTTGTTTCACTAGTCGATTAAGTTTATTGTGAGGTGATTGATAATACTAGGATGTTCTTCGGGAATATAAGACCGGCTTATCAATTAGTTCATGTTCACCTTGATTTATCAAAAGACGGAACAAAAACTCTTGGGTATTTCTGTGGGAGATAGATTTATTCAATCCTATAGACTTTTCTGGGTGAGACAGATTTGTCTATCAAGTCTTCGATTTTGGGTCGTAGCAACTTTTAGTTGTGGGTGAGATCAGCTAAGGGAATCAAGTGAGTAGTATCCTGCTGGGATCAGAGACGTAAGGAGCGCAACTGTACCTTGAATCAGTGTGAGATTGATTAAGGTTCAACTACAGTCCAGTCCGAAGTTAATTGGTAGTAGGCTAGTGTCTGTAGCGGCTTAATACAGTGTGGTTTTCAATCTAGACTAGGTCCCGGAGTATTTCTGCATTTGCGGTTTCCTCGTTAACAAAATTCTAGTGTCTGCGTTATTTCTTTTCCGCATTATATTTTGTCATATAATTGAAATATCACAGGTTGTACGTTAAGATCAATCAATTAGAATATCCAACCTTTGGTTGTTGATTTACATTGATTGACACTTGAACATTGGTCTTTGGTAGCGTTCAAGTAACTCCTCTTATATTCAATCGGGCTCGCAGATTTCTATTTGCTGATTACGGATTGAATTAAGAGTTAGAGATATTAAACTCTTTGATATACTTTAATCTAGATTGAGTCTGACTGTCTAGTTGAGTCTCTAGAAAGTGTATTGGAGTAAGTCCTCTCAGATTGCTAAATGAATTGTTGGGTGTGGTTGTTAGACCCCCGCATTTTGAATTGGTATCAGAGCAGGCAAACACATTAAAGACCTTACAAGTCCGTATTTGTAGAAATCTGTGTACTGAGGACCTAAGAAGTATTTCTTAAGATACCGCATATTTTATGTCTTCCAAAGGTTCGGATTACCCCAAATATCTTGGGTTTGCCTCAAGGGATAACTCCTTAGTAGATTCTTCCGAATCCCGAGGGAAAAACAAGATTTGTGAGATTGTGTCTGAATCCGAAATGGAACTCACCAGATCATTAAAAAAATCGGCTGATATCATTGATGTTCAAGTTTCTGAAATTATGAGTATTGAAGAAAAAAATGATCTTCTTATTGATGAACTTGAGAAATCCCTTGAAAGAGAACGTGAACTCTATTGCTATATTGAATATCTCTGACAATTTTGACAAACTACTTCAAGAAACTACTCTACAGCGTGAAAAGATTAGTTCTCTTGAAGATACTGTTAAAAAAGACTCAATTAGAAAAAGCGTTTAATCAAGGATCATTCATCAGAAATAAACAACTATCGTATTGAAAAAGAGAAACTTGTTGCATCTCGACAACTTTCCCGAGAACAGTGTAACGCCTTGAAAAAGGAAAACTCTGTTTTGATGATTGAGTCATCTTCTACACCTTCTCCCGATACTCACAAGGTGTTACCTAGTGTAAAGAAAAATTCCTACATGGAAGTACCTACTGAGAATCACTTGCAAAATGTGCATGTGAAGGATGAAGGTTTGAATCAAGGCAATCATGTCTCTATTCCACGATGTTGTTCCTTCTGTGTGAAAAGGAATCACTATGCTCTTCATTGTTTTATCAGAAGGAAGCAGATTTCTAATCTTCATAATTTGCTTCTTTCTACTGTCAATGGAGTAAATCGTCTAACGACATCTACAGTGAGTTACTTACCTACATAAAACCAGAAATATTATAAAAATGATCTCTTGTCTAGAAATCATTATAGGCTACATGTTCCTCATTATGGTGTAAATCCTTCTGCCCCCAATGAACACTTACCCTATGTTTATAAGAACAAGTCTGGTAAGTCTAGATCAAGTAAATGGAAATCCTCCAAACTCCTCATAGTGGAGCCGATTTCTAGAGGTCCTAGACTCAGTCCTCAGAAAAATCCTTTAGATGGACTTTTGAAAACTTTTATGACAAATTCCTCTGGAATACGTTATAGTCGATGGAAAGAAGAAAATATACAAGTAAAACAGTCAAAAAACGTATATAAATGTTCTCCCATGTTTAGTAGTGAGATTATTTTCACTTTGTTACCTAACTCTAGGTAATCTCATCCTCGAATCTATCTTGAGAGGTACAAGGATGATGACTATGGGAGTCTCAAGATCTGTTGTATATCTGTTGTGAGCTGTTGTCAATCAATCTGAGTCATGCAAGCCTACTTCATGATTCATGCTCTAATTTTTAAGAATTATTGAGCAATATTGGCAAAAGATTTTTTTTTCTGCTTAATAGCTTTCGCTAAAATCCATTTCTCTCTTGTGAGCTAGACAACTTGCTCGGGTTGTTGATCGAAGGTTTGTGTTCTAACTCTTGAATATGGTGTGTCAACGGTCAAGAGAGTAAAGGAAATCAGTGATACCTTTCATGATGGATTCATTGAAAGGTATGAGGTTCTCAAAGAACTTTGATTGTCTAGTAAATCTACTTTGTTATGTTTTTAGAAGAATAACTAGGGTTTGGAATAGCCATTATTGTGAGTACACATAGGTATGTCCAACGATTTTCATCTTCATTGTTTTTAGATTTATTTATTTAAATTCTAAAGTATTTTTTGGAAGATGATTTTTGTAATTTTAATCTTTATGATTTTATATATTGCAAACTGTTATGGGATATGTTTTTTATATCCGTGAACCTGTGACTGTCCCATACTTGTTCAAAAGTTATCTCGATTATGTCGATATGAAAGTATTGATAGAAGATAGAATGAACTTTTGACATTACAAAACTTAAAGCCCTTTATGTCATGTTTTGATAAAAAGAAAGGATAAATCTTTTGTTTACAAGGATTAAGTCTATTATATGTCATTGTGCAAATAGTGATGGAAAATAGAATGAATCCTTGTCTATTCCGCAGTATTTGGTCGATCTCCGATCCACAATCTTTTGTGCATATACTGTGTTGTTCCGTAAGGTTTCTTATGTTGAGCACAATCGACTGAGTTGATTATTCTCTTATGATTAACTGAGTTCTTGCTTCGTGAGGTTCCCTATGTCGAACATGATCAACTAAATTAATCAGTTTCTTTTGGTTATTTTAGTTATTGCTCTGTAAGTTCGCTTATGTCGAGCATGACCAATTAAATTGATCGCTTTATGTGGTTAATTTGGTTGTGTATTTCAATTGAATTAATCATGGGTTTTCTTGTGATTAATTTGGTTGTTATTTTTCGATTGAACTAACTATGGGTTATCTTGTGGTTATTTCAATTGAATATTTTTGGATACAAATTCATGTTTTCATGTGATTTGTTTGTCCGAAAGAAATCATTCTTTTCTTGTGAAAGTAAGGTCTCCTTTGTTGTTCCTTCGGGGATGACATTTTATGGGGGAGAGTTCTTTTGAACTTGTGCTTAATTGCCATATCTTTGTGGGGAGTGCGGCTGTGGAATTTTCAGCGGTTATCTTGTATCTTCATAACTCCTTGATGAATGCATTTAGCTTCGGCTTTATGATTGCATCTAAATTTGTTGGTATGTTAATACACCTTTTGGTCATGAAGTATCTCCGTGGAAATTTCATTAGGATCCCACTAATTTTCGTACCTTTGCCAATTTTTTTGACAAAAAGGGGGGAGAATTAATGTGTAGTTCACACTACAAATACATATGGTTTACGGATCACTATGTAAGGGGAAGTGGTTTTCATGTTGAGATATGTATTTACTAAGGGGGAGTGATGCATATCACCATAGTGTTATTGTCAAAGTTGTGATACAATTGAACTTTGATGCTGCGTAATAATACTATGACACTGTATAACAATGATTGAGAGCATTTTGTTTTCTCATTGTTATAGCTACGGATCTTCAAAAACTGTGATGCTGAACTTACAACCTTTAGGATCATGGAGTACTTGGAAGTGACGAATATTTCGAGTTGCGTTGAAGATGCCATGGAAATCAAGCATGTGGATAAGAAGCTTATTTTTTACCTTTTTTGTAATCCATATGTATTGATAGTTTTGTCACTAAAATTGACAAATGGGGAGATTGTTAGAGCATTGCTCGGTCAAACTCGCATGTGTTGCTATCTCAAACATGTTTGTCAATGTTAGTGATCAAAACTATAAGTCTTGATTTCTAGCCTATTTATAGATTTCTCGGACTATGACATAGATAGTGTAGTTGAGCTTAAATCTCTCGACGTTCATCTCTTGAAGACGAAGAACTACTAAGGAGAGCTTGTGGAACTTCTTCGACAAAAGGTATGTGGAGACTTGAACTTATCTATCACTTGGAAAGTCTATTTCTACTATATCCTATATTGAGACATAAGTCGTGTTACGATATAGTTTTCTTTATACACATTTGAGATTTCGAGCTAAGTATATATCTCGCTTACATATTTCCCGAAATATGTGTTGGTAAGCTTTCGCTTCGACCAAGTTCATCCTATATCATTAGAAAATGGCAGAGTAACATCTTACATGGTTTGTGTGATACAATCATTTGGTGTAAAACTTGGAAGGTTTCAATCATGATTATTTCAATATCTTGAAAATTTCTTTGATGTTAATAGTGTGTGAAAACGGCTATTGACATTATAGAAGAATGTTTCAATGATTGAAATAAAGAGTTGATGATGTAACCATCTTTGGATATAAGCATATGTAGTGTGTTCGCACATTAGTGTATAAGTCCATAAACCGGGAGCCAAGAGTATGCATATGTGTGTATATGAAATTGGTGAAGGAAACAGGTTAAGTATGCGTACATGTACACATACTAGTGGAAGTTCTCAAACCGAGAATTTCTGGTGAGTTTGGTTTTGGAAAAACTCTTAACTAGTCACCTTAAGTATGCATAAGTTTTTGAACCGAAAATTTCTGCTGAGTTTGGAAACTTTACAAACTCAAAAACCGGTTACTTAAGTACACATACCTGTACGCATACTTAAGCTGGTTACTTTGTCAAATCGGTCAAGTCCATGAACTTAAACATTTAAATCATAAGGAATGCAATCTTTGCAAATCGTGGCTATAATTTCATGAATGATTCAAGTGAATCAAACCGATTTTATTTTAATTGTGTTTTCTAAACAATTGAACAACTTTTAATTAGTTTCATTTGAGTCATTTGAACTAGTTATGGTTAAGATGAACAAGGTTGATATGAGAGTAATCATATGGCTAACTATTTATGAACCAAACTGGTGTACAGGTTTAGGTACGGCTACATAAACCTAAATGAGGGTACATTTCATTTGTGTGTAACAAGCTAAGTTCGATATAACGGTTGAAAAATATTAGCTTGGTTGAATTAGGTTTTTCATCTAACGATGAATATTGAATGCTTTGTTACCAAGGTAACTTGGATTGCAAACCCTGATTTGAAAACTATATAAAGGAGAACTCTAGCAACTGGGAAACCTAATCCCCACACCTCCTGTGTGTTACTAGTTGCATAACTAGAGTCGATTCTCCTTTAACCTTAGGTTTCTTCTCGAGACCCCGTAGGTTAACGACTTGAAGACTTCATTGGGATTGTAAAGCCAAACCCAACTATTATCTTGGTAGTTGCGTGATCTGATCTTGCTGTTTCTATCGTGTTAAGTGCAAATGAAATAATTGGCCTGAGATTTTATATCTCCGATAGGAAAGATAGAAAAGTAATCACAAAAAAATTTCGTATCATCGTTTGTGCGTGGTTCCACAATTATTTGTTTCACTAGTCGATTAAGTTTATGGTGAGGTGATTGAAAATACTAGGCTGTTCTTCTGGAATATAAGTCTGGTTTATCAATTGGTTCCTGTTCACCTTGATTTATCAAAAGACGGAACAAAAACTCTTGGGTATTTCTGTGGGAGAAAGATTTATTCAATCCTATAGACTTTACTGTGTGAGACAGATTTGTCTATCAAGTCTTCTATTTTTTGTCGTAGCAACTCTTAGTTGTGGGTGAGATCAGCTAAGGTAATCAAGTGCGTAGTATCCTGCTGGGATCAGAGACGTAAGGAGCGCAACTGTACCTTGAATCAGTTTGAGATTTATTAGGGTTCAACTACAGTACAGTCCGAAGTTAATTGGTAGTAGGCTAGTGTCTGTAGCGGCTTAATATAGTGTGGTGTTCAATCTAGACTAGGTCCCGGGGTTTTTCTGCATTTGCGGTTTCCTCGTTAACAAAATTCTGGTGTCTGTGTTATTTTTTTCCGCATTATATTTTGTTATATAATTGAAATATCACAGGTTGTGCGTTAAGATCAATGAATTAGAATATCTAACCTTTGGTTGTTGATTACATTGATTGACACATGAACATTGGTCTTTGGTACCATTCAAGTAACTCCTCTTATATTCAATCGGGCTCGCAGATTTCTATTTACTGATTACGGATTGAATTAAGAGTTAGATATATTAAACTCTTTGATACTTTAATCTAGATTGAGTCTGACTGTCTAGTTGATTTCTATAAAGTGTATTGGAGTAAGTCCTCTCAGATTGCTAAGCGAATTGTTGGGTATGGTTATTTGACCCCCGTATTTTTAATTGGTATCAGAGCAGGAAAACAAATTAAAGACCTTACAAGTCTGTATTTGTAGCAATCTGTGTTCTGAGGACCTAAGAATTATTTATTAAGATAACGCATATATTATGTCTTCCAAAGGTTCGGATTACTCCAAAAATCTTGGGTTTGCCTCAAGGGATAACTCCTTAGTAGATTCTTACGAATCCCGAGGGAAAAACAAGATATGTGAGATTGTGTCTGAATCCGAAATGGAACTCACTAGATCATTAAAAAAATTGGCTGATATCATTGATGTTCAAGTTTCTGAAATTATGAGTATTGAAGAAAAAATTGATCTTCTTATTGATGAACTTGAGAAATCCCTTGAAAGAGAACGTGAACTCTATTGCTATATTGAATCTATCTCTCACAATGTTGAAAAACTAGTTCAAGAAACTACTATACAGCGTGAAAATATTAGTTCTCTTGAAGATACTGTTAAAGAAGACTCAATTACAGAAAAGCGTTTAATCAATGATCATTCATCAGAAATAAACAACTATCGTATTGAAAAAGAGAAACTTGTTGCATCTCTGCAACTTGCCCAAGAACAGTGTAACGCCTTGAAAAAGGAAAACTTTGTTTTGATGATTTAGTCATCTTCTACACCTTCTCCCGATACTCACAAGGTTTTACCTAGTGTAAAGAAAAATTCCTACAAGGAAGTACCTACTGAGAATCACTTGCAAAATGTGCATGTGAAGGATGAAGGTTTGAATCAAGGCAATCATGTCTCTGTTCCACGATGTTTTTCCTTCTGTGTGAAAAGAAATCACTATGCTCTTCATTGTTTTATCAGAAGGAAACATATTTCTAATCTTCATAATTTGCTTCTTTCTACTGTCAATGGAGTAAATCGTCTAACGACATCTACGAGTGAGTTACTTACCTACGAAAAACCGAGAAATCTTATAAAAATGATCTCTTGTCTAGAAATCATCACAGGCTACATGTTCCTCATTATGGTGTAAATCCTTCTGCCACCAATGAACACTTACCCCGTGTTTATAAGAACAAGTCGGGTAAGTCTAGATCAACTAAATGGAAATCCTCCAAATTCCCCATACTGGAGCCGATTTCTAGAGATCCTAGACTCAGTCCTCAGAAAAATCCTTTAGAAGGACTTTTGAAAAGGTTTATGAAAAATTCCTCTGGAATACGTTATAATCGATGGAAACAAGAAAATATTCAAGTAAAACAGTCATACAACGTAGATAAACCTTCCCCCATGTTTAGTAGTGAGATTATTTCTCACTTTGTTACCTAACTCTAGGTAATCTCATCCTCGAATCTATCTTGAGAGGTACAAGGATGATGACTATGGGAGTCTCAAGATTTGTTGTATATATGTTGTGAGCTGTTGTCAATCAATCTGAGTCATGCAAGCCTACTTCATGATTCATGCTCTAATTTTTAAGAATTATTGAGCAATATTGGCAAACGATTTTTTTTTTCTGCTTAATAGCTTTCGCTAAAATCCATTCCTCTCTTGTGAGCTAGACAACTTGCTCGGGTTGTTGATCGAAGGTTTGTGTTCTAACTCTCGAACATGGTGTGTCTACGGTCAAGAGAGTAAAGGAAATCAGTGATACCTTCCATGATGAATTCATTGAAAGGTATGAGGTTCTCAAAGAACTTTGATTATGTCTAGTAAATCTTCTTTGTTATGTTTTTAGAAGAATAACTAGGGTTTGGAATAGCCATTATTGCGATTACACATAGCTATGTCCAACGATTTTCATCTTCATTGTTTTTAGATTTATTTATTTAAATTCTAAAGTTTTTTTTGGAAGATAATTTTTGCAATTTTAATCTTTATGATTTTATATATTGCAAATTGTTATGGGATATGTTGTTTATATCCGTGAACCTGTGACTGTCCCATACTTGTTCAAAAGTTATCTCTATTATGTCGATATGAAAGTATTGATAGAAGATAGAATGAACTTTTGACATTACAAAAGTTAAAGACTTTTATGTCAATTTTGATAAAAAGAAAGGATAAAACTTTTGTTTACAAGAATTAAGTCTATTATATGTCATTGTGCAAATAGTGATGGAAAATAGAATGAATCCTTGTCTATTCCGGAGTATTTGGTCGATCTCCGATCCACAATCTTTTGTGCATATACTGTGTTGTTCCGTAAGGTTTCTTATGTTGAGCACAATCGATTGAGTTGATTATTCTCTTATGATTAACTTAGTTTTTGCTCCGTGAGGTTCCCTATGTCGAACATGATCAACTAAATTAATCAGCTTCTTTTGGTTATTTTAGTTATTGCTCCGTAAGTTCGCTTATGTCGAGCATGACCAATTAAATTGATCGCTTTATGTGGTTAATTTGGTTGTGTATTTCAATTGAATTAATCATGGTATCTGAACCATTTGCGGACTCCGAGTGAGGGTACATCGTGAGATGAAAATTGAAAAATTGAGAATTCAATTTTTTGCAACCGAGAGATCAACCTCCCACTGTTGTCGCCAATTGTTTATGGGTGAAAACTATTCCTGCAGAATTTGGTAATTTGGGGTGTGGATGAGGAATGAATATAAACCTTAAACAAATGCACTGCGCGGTGAGTGCTTGTAGATTCGAGAGATCAATGCATGTGCAAGTCCGGCCTAAACCAAGAAATGGCCGTTCCAGACTTGTTTCGGTCACAAAGTGAATGAGATGGGGTTGATCTTAGGGAGGGAAGCGAAGAAGGTGTTGAGATTGTGAAGGTGTTGGCTTTCTTATGACTTGTAACAGAAAGGTGAGCAGGCTTGTGGTTGATGCAAGCAGGCTCGGGTGTTGGAATACGTTTTGTATTAACACTTGGTTTTCTGTCTCGTCTGGACTTGTGTTGTCGTTTGAAATAGGGCGGAGAACCTATTTATACAAGTCATTGAGCCTTATTCACGTCTCTCGTGGGAAGTGGAGGAAGTGGAGTGATGAAGTAGTGGAGTTGTGCGTTGGTGATACACGACCAGCCTTGCCCACTTCTCCTGTTCATCTCTAACCGTCCATGACTTCCTAACACGTTCTTGTGATGGCACGTTGCACGCTGCACGCTGTAAACCGCTAGACCAATACCCCAGATGTATCCCCACGGTTTGTGACATGATTGATGTCCGGAATGTGTGGATCGTGGATCCACGAAAGATAACATGTAATGTCAATTGAATAACTGCGTTATTCGGGAAGTCGATACTTGTGAAGTATCGTGTGTATTTTATCTTAGTCTTGCATTATGGTGTGGTAAAGTGATGGGTAATGACTCCTCGCTAACCAAATAACTCCCGACCAGGGGTTGTATAACCAAGTCTGGTGAAGTTGGACGGATGAGATGATCTTTGAGACACTCATCTGCGACCGTAAATGAATATTAGGGTTTTTTGAAGAGGTGCGCAAGCATCACTCTTCGACTTGGTCGAAACCAAGCATGGAAAGGGATTTGGAGAGGACCGACCGGGCATGTGTGTAGACAAAAGCATGCCGTGTGCACGTCCATACCTCACCGTCCCATGAAGGCGCGATCTAGGCCACTCAATTTGACCGGTAAAGTTGAGTGGTTGAGATCGGTTTGCGCGCAAATCCATTGCCGCAAAGGAGTTGGAAACCGCGTGACATCCCTAGTTTGGGCACGCGTTTCAAGACGACCCATCTTGGTCGAGTCTTGGTCGATCATACCGACTTGTAGGTGGTAGGTCATGTTCACAACTATGCTGACTATCCCATGAAAACGTGATCTAAGCCACTCAAATCGTCCGGTGAAGTTGAGTGGTCGAGATCGATTTGCAATTTGGGAAGTGTAACCACGCAAGTTTGGGTGGACGGTTTGGGATAGCCAGGCAAGGTATGCCTTGGCCGACCACGTGAAGAGATAGATGGGCCCACGGTGGTCATGCTGGTATGACCGGACCTGTTTAATCTAATCTCGGACCCTCCATCCGTGCCGGAGAAGATGGACGCTCATGATGCTCAAAACCCTAATTCTGGGTTTCAAAGCCGCGCGTCACTCCTTGTTTGGGCGTACGAATTTGTTACAACCATGCGTGGTTGGTCTTGACCGATTGGTCAAGTGTGTAGGCGCCCCACGGTAATCGTGTTGACATGCTCTCTGGGCCCTTTGAGTCTACATCTACACCCTCCATCTATACCTGCGAAGATGGATGGTTGAGACTGTTTTGCGACACATGTAATATGCCGCAAACCCTAATTTAGGGTTTTCCGTCCATAATGCTTGGTATGAACGGTTTCTTGGCAAGCTAGGCCAATGACCGACCATGCGGGGTCGGCCGGGGTATTCCATACCGCTTTGGGGTGATGGAATTGATATGGGGTCATCCAATCATGCTTATGGAGTTGGATGATCGCGATCGAATCATATCCGGACCGATATGGTCGGTCCGGATGCTCAATCGGGCTAGTATAACACACCGAGAGGGGCTCAATCGGGCTAGTATAACACACCGAGAGTCACACATGCGGGTATTTCGTACATGGTTTCATTATAGTGCTTGGAGGTTCATGTTACTCTCAGTAAGAGTAACACTCGATCGTCATGCCACACCGATAATGAGTACTGAAATACAAAGGGCGATATGAAATTCACGGATGGGATTGTTGCTACATGCTCCAACCCGGAGGAATTTCATGTATTCACGAGAATGGGATTGTTGCTTTACATGCTCCATTCTTGGTGAATTAAGTGAGGAGTATCAACACTTATAAATGGCTTTATCTTTTACAAGATGTCAGCGCATGATTTTTTTTCTGGTTTTTTACAAATTTAACCTTGAACGAAAATCCACCATCAACACTTGTATCTTCATAACTCCTTGATGATTGCATTTAGCTTCGGCTTTATAATTGCATCTAAATTTGTTGGCATGTTAATACACCTTTTGGTCATGATGTATCTCCTTGGAAATTTCATTAGGATCCCACTAATTTTCGTACCTTTGCCAATTTTTTTGACAAAAATGGGGGAGAATTAATGTGTAGTTCACACTACAAATAATATGGTTTACGGATCATTATGTAAGGGGGAGTGGTTTTCATGTTGAGATATGTATTGACTAAGCGGGAGTGATGCATATCACCATAGTGTTATTGTCAAAGTTGTGATACAATTGAACTTTGATGTTGTGTAATAATACTATGACATTGTATAACAATGATTGAGAGCATTTTGTTTTCTCATTGTTATAGCTACGGATCTTCAAAAACTGTGATGCTGAACTTACAACCTTTAGGATCATGGAGTACTTGGAAGTGACGAATATTTCGAGTCGCGTTGAAGATGCCATGGAAATCAAGCATTTGGATAAGAAGCTTATTTTTTATCTTTATTATAATCCATATGTATTGATAGTTTTGTCACTAAAATTGACAAAGGGGGAGAATGTTAGAGCATTGCTCGGTCAAACTCGCATGTGTTGCTATCTCAAGAATGTTTGTCAATGTTAGTGATGAAAACTATAAGTCTTGATTTCTAGCCTATTTATAGATGTCTCGAACTAGGACATAGATAGTTTAGTTGAGCTTAAATCTCTCGACGTTCATCTCTTGAAGACGAAGAACTACTAAGGGAGCTTGTGGAACTTCTTCGAGAAAAGGTATGTGGAGACTTGAACTTATCTATCACTTGGAAAGTCTATTTCTACTATCTCCTATATTGAGACATAAGTCGTGTTGCGATATAATTTTCTTTATACACATTTGAGATTTCGAGCTGAGTATATCTCGCTTACATATTTCCCGAAATATGTGTTGGTAAGCTTTCGCTTCAACCAAGTTCATCTTATATCATGAGAAAATTGCAGAGTAACATCTTACATGGTTTGTGTGATACAATCATTTGGTATAAGACTTGGAAGGTTTCAATAATGATTATTTCAATATCTTGAAAATTTCTTTGATGTTAATAGTGTGTGAAAACGGCTATTGACATTATAGAAGAATGTTTCAATGATTGAAATAAAGAGTTGATGATGTAACCATCTTTGTATATAAGCATATATAGTGTGTTCGCACATTAGTGTATAAGTCCATAAACCGGGAGCCAAGAGTATGCATATGTGTGCATACGAAATTGGTGTAGGAGACAGGTTAAGTATGCGTACATGTACACATACTAGCGGAATTTCTCAAAATGAGAATTTCTGCTGAGTTTGGTTTTGGAAAAACTCTTAACTAGTGACCTTAAGTATGCGAAAGTTTTTGAACCGAATTTTTTTTCTGAGTTTGGAAACTTTACAAACTCAAAAACCGGTTGCTTTCGTACGCATACCCGTTCGGATAGTTAAGCTGGTTACTTTGTCAAATCGGTCAAGTCCATGAACTTAAATATTTAAATCATAAGGAATGCAATCTTTGCAAACCGTGGCTATAATGTTCATGATTGATTCAAGTGAATCAAACCGATTTGATTTTAATTGTGTTTTCTAAACAATTGAACAACTCTTAAATAGTTTCGTTTGAGTCATTTGAACTAGTTATGGTTAAGATGAACAAGGTTGATACGAGAGTAATCATATTGCTAACCTCGGTTAACTATTTTTGAACCAACCTGGTGTACACGTTTAGGTACGGCTACATAAACCTAAATGAGGGTACATTTCATATGCGTGTAACAAGCTAAGTTCGATATAACGGTTGAAAGATATGAGCTTGGTTGAATAAGGTTTTTCTTCTAACGATGAATATTGAATGCTTTGTTACCAAGGTAACTTGGATTGCAAACCCTGATTTGAAAACTATATAAAGGAGAACTCTAGCAACTGGGAAACCTAATCCCCACACCTCCTGTGTGTTACTAGTTGCATAACTAGAGTCGATTCTCCTTTAACCTTAGGTTTCTTCTCGAGACCCCGTAGGTTAGCGACTTGAAGACTTCATTGGGATTGTAAGGCCAGACCAACCTATTATCTTTGTAGTTGCGTGACCTGATCTTGCTGTTTCTATCGTGTTGAGTGCAATTGAAATAATTGGCTCGAGATTTTATATCTCTGATAGGCAAGATATAAAAGTAATCACAAAAACACTTCGTCTCATCGTTTGTGCGTGGTTCCACAATAATTTTTTTCGCTAGTCGATTAAGTTTATTGTGAGGTGATTGAAAACACTAGGATGTTCTTCGGGAATATAAGTCCGGTTTATCAATTGGTTCCTGTTCACCTTGATTTATCAACAAACGGAACAAAAACTCTTGGGTATTTCTATGGGAGACAGATTTATTCAATCATATAGACTTTTCTGTGTGAGACAGATTTGTCTATCAAGTCTTCGATTTTTTGTCGTAGCAACTCTTAGTTGTGGGTGAGATCAGCTAAGGGAATCAAGTGCATAGTATCCTGCTGGGATCAGAGACGTAAGGAGCGCAACTGTACCTTGAATCAGTTTGAGATTGATTAGGGTTCAACTACAGTCCAGTCCGAAGTTAATTGGTAGTAGGATAGTGTCTGTAGCGGCTTAATACAGTGTGGTGTTCAATCTAGACTAGGTCCCGGGGTTTTTCTGCATTTGCGGTTTCCTCGTTAACAAAATTCTGGTGTCTGTGTTATTTTTTTCCGCATTATAGTTTGTTATATAATTGAAATATCACAGTTTGTGCGTTAAGATCAATCAATTAGAATATCTAACCTTTGGTTGATGATTTATATTGATTGACACTTGAACATTGGTCTTTGGTACCGGTCAAGTAACTCCTCTTATATTCAGTCGGGCTCGCAGATTTCTATTTGCTGATTACGGATTGAATTAAGAGTTAGAGATATTAAACTCTTTGATATTCTTTAATCTAGATTGAGTTTGACTGTCTAGTTGATTCTCTATAAAGTGTATTGGAGTAAGTCCTCTCAGATTGCTAAGCGAATCGTTGGGTGTGGTTATTAGACCCCCGCATTTTCAATTGGTATCAGAGCAGGCAAACACATTAAAGACCTTACAAGTATGTATTTGTAGCAATCTGTGTTCTGAGGACCTAAGAAGTATTTCTTAAGATAACGCATATATTATGTCTTCCAAAGGTTCGGATTACTCCAAAATTCTTGGGTTTGCCTCAAGGGATAACTCCTTAGTAGATTCTTCCGAATCCCGAGGGAAAAACAAGATTTGTGAGATTGTGTCTGAATCCGAAATGGAACTCTCCAGATCATTAAAAAAATCGGCTGATATCATTGATGTTCAAGTTTCTGAAATTATGAGTATTGAAGAAAAAAATGATCTTCTTATTGATGAACTTGAGAAATTCTTAGAAAGAGAACGTGAACTCTATTGCTATATTGAATCTCTCTCTGACAATGTTAAAAAACTAGTTCAAGAAACTACTCTACAGCGTGAAAAGATTAGTTCTCTTGAAGATACTGTTAAAGAAGACTCAATTAGAGAAAAGCGTTTAATCAAGGATCATTCATCAGAAATAAACAACTATCGTATTGAAAAAGAGAAACTTGTTGCATCTCTGCAACTTTCCCGAGAACAGTGTAACGCCTTGAAAAAGGAAAACTTTGTTTTGATGATTAAGTCATCTTCTACACCTTCTCCCGATACTCACAAGGTTTTACCTAGTGTAAAGAAAAATTCCTACAAGGAAGTACCTACTGAGAACCACTTGCAAAATGTGCATGTGAAGGATGAAGGTTTGAATCAAGGCAATCATGTCTCTATTCCACGTTGTTGTTCCTTCTGTGTGAAAAGAAATCACTATGCTCTTCATTGTTTTATCAGAAGGAAACAGATTTCTAATCTCCATAATTTGCTTCTTTCTACTTTCAATGGAGTAAATCGTCTAACGACATCTACAATGAGTTACTTACCTATAAAATACCAGAAATCTTATAAAAATGATCTCTTGTCTAGAAATAATCACATGCTACATGTTCCTCATTATGGTGTAAATCCTTCTGCCACCAATGAACACTTACCCTGTGTTTATAAGAACAAGTCGGGTAAGTCTAGATCAAGTAAATGGAAATCCTCCAAATTCCCCATACTGGAGCCGATTTCTAGAGATCCTAGACTCAGTCCTCAGAAAAATCCTTTAGATGGACTTTTGAAAAGGTTTATGAAAACTTCCTATGGAATACGTTATAATCGATGGAAAGAAGAAAATATACAAGTAAAACAGTCAAACAACGTATATAAACCTTCTCCCATGTTTAGTAGTGAGAATATTTCTCACTTTGTTACTTAACTCTAGGTAATCTCATTCCGAATCTATCTTGAGAGGTACAAGGATGATGACTATGGGAGTCTCAAGATTTGTTGTATATCTGTTGTGAGCTGTTGTCAATCAATCTGAGTCATGCAAGCCTACTTCATGATTCATTCTCTAATTTTTAAGAATTATTGAGCAATATTGGCAAACGATTTTTTTTTTCTGCTTAATAGCTTTCGCTAAAATCCATTCCTCTCTTGTGAGCTAGACAACTTGCTCGGGTTGTTGATCGAAGGTTTGTGTTCTAACTCTCGAACATGGTGTGTCTACGGTCAAGAGAGTAAAGGAAATCAGTGATACCTTCCATGATGGATTCATTGAAAGGTATGAGGTTCTCAAAGAACTTTGATTATGTCTACTAAATCTTCTTTGTTATGTTTTTAGAAGAATAACTAGGGTTTGGAATAGCCATTATTGTGAGTACACATAGCTATGTCCAACGATTTTCATCTTCATTTTTTTAGATTTATTTATTTAAATTCTAAAGTATTTTTTGGAAGATGATTTTTGCAATTTTAATCTTTATGATTTTATATATTGCAAATTGTTATGGGATATGTTGTTTATATCCGTGAACCTGTGACTGTCCCATACTTGTTCAAAAGTTATCTCGATTATGTCGATATGAAAGTATTGATAGAAGATAGAATGAACTTTTGACATTACAAAATTTAAAGCCTTTTATGTCATGTTTTGATTAAAAGAAAGGATAAAACTTTTGTTTACAAGGATTAAGTCTATTACATGTCATTGTGCAAATAGTGATGGAAAATAGAATGTATCCTTGTCTATTCCGCAGTATTTGGTCGATCTCCGATCCACAATATTTTGTGCATATACTGTGTTGTTCCGTAAGGTTTCTTATGTTGATCACAATCGACTGAGTTGATTATTCTCTTATGATTAACTTAGTTGTTGCTTCGTGAGGTTCCCTATGTCGAACATGATCAACTAAATTAATCAGCTTCTTTTGGTTATTTTAGTTATTGCTCCGTAAGTTCGCTTATGTCGAGCATGACCAATTAAATTGATCGCTTTATGTGGTTAATTTGGTTGTGTATTTCAATTGAATTAATCATGGGTTTTCTTGTGATTAATTTGGTTGTTATTTTTCGACTGAACTAACTATGGGTTATCTTGTGGTTATTTCAATTGAATATTTTTGGATACAAATTCATGTTTTCATGTGATTTGTTTGTCCGAAGGAAATCATTATTTTCTTGTGAAAGTAAGGTCGCATTTGTTGTTCCATCGGGGATGACATTTTATGGGGGAGAGTTCTTTTGAACTTGTGCTTAATTTCCATATCTTTGTGGGGAGTGCGGCTGTGGAATTTTCAAGGGTTATCTTGTATCTTGATAACTCCTTGATGAATGCATTTAGCTTCGGCTTTATGATTGCATCTAAATTTGTTGGTATGTTAATACACCTTTTGGTCATGATGTATCTCCGTGGAAATTTCATTAGGATCCCACTAATTTTCGTACCTTTGCCAATTTTTTTGACAAAAAGGGGGGAGAATTAATGTGTAGTTCACACTACAAATACATATGGTTTACGGATCATTATGTAAGGGGGAGTGGTTTTCAAGTTGAGATATGTATTGACTAAGGGTGAGTGATGCATATCACCATAGTTTTATTGTCACAGTTGTGATACAATTGAACTTTGATGTTGTGTAATAATACTATGACACTGTATAACAATGATTGAGAGCATTTTGTTTTCTCATTGTTATAGCTACGGATCTTCAAAAACTGTGATGCTGAACTTACAACCTTTAGGATCATGGAGTACTTAGAAGTGACGAATATTTCGAGTCGCGTTGAAGATGCCATGGAAATCAAGCATTTGGATAAGAAGCTTATTTTTTACCTTTTTTGTAATCCATATGTATTGATAGTTTTGTCACTAAAATTGACAAAGGGGGAGATTGTTAGAGCATTTCTCGGTCAAACTCGCATGTGTTGCTATCTCAAGCATGTTTTTCAATGTTAGTGATCAAAACTATAAGTCTTGATTTCTAGCCTATTTATAGATTTCTCGGACTAGGACATAGATAGTTTAGTTGAGATTAAATCTCTCGACGTTCATCTCTTGAAGACGAAGAACTACTAAGGGGTGCTTGTGGATCTTCTTCGACAAAAGGTATGTGGAGACTTGAACTTATCTATCACTTGGAAAGTCTATTTCTATTATATCCTATATTGAGACATAAGTCGTGTTACGATATAGTTTTCTTTATACACATTTGAGATTTCGAGCTGAGTATATCTCGCTTACTGGTAGGCCTGGAAGATGGGTAAATAAATTGGCCTACGGTAATACCGCAAGTGCACGGTGTCTTGGTTGTAGAACTGGGCACGTACGAGTCGAACCACAGAGACGAGGGGTGCTCTGATTTGATCTAAGGCTATGCTAAACTGACTTCAAGTGGTGGTAACAAAGTGACGGAAGATATGTTGTGCCGATACGGCTAATGTTGAGCTAAGTGAACCTAAACTAAGGTAAAAACAGTGATAGAATGGTGATACTAGGGTCTTTGAATCCACCTTCACCTACACTATGTTCTCAGCTCACAATATTATTCTTGTCTTTATGACAAATAGGGGAGAGGTGTCAACTCTGCTCTATGTCTAAGATGTTTCTCCATTTGCTAGATTAATCACAACTAATGTATCTTTCCCAAGTATTACCTGTCTGTTTAGAGTACAGCTAATCTGAGGATTGAATCAATCTAATTAGGTTTGAGTTGCAACATAATCACCACAGGGGTATTCTAACTACAGTGCATCCATGGCATTGGCATGCACTGTGAGAGCAAAGCAATGACATGCTTAGATTAAAATCTATCTGAGGAAATATTTAAGCATTCAAGAATAATACATGAGCATGAAAAACACAGTTGCAAGTTAGGGTTTCATCTCAAACCCTAGCAACTAAATTAAAACATGAAAAACAGAAATTAAATCTAATTGACAAAGATTTGGCTAACCCAGGCGTGTCTCAATTCGTCTTATCCCTCTTCTATTTATACATGCAACTCTAAAAAATATCAAACCCTAAATTTATTTTAAAATAGAAATTAAAATGAAAATAAACTCTCACCCACGCACTCATCTCTCGAATCACGTTCCCCTCTTGTCAAATCAGCTCGCATCGACTTCTCTGGCTTCCCCTTGATTTATCAATGAAACCCTACCTATCTCTGTCTAGTTCTCTCTTAGCTCCTAGGAGAGAAGCTACAAAAGGACTAGAAAGTGATGAGGTGAGGTGGTGCGGCTTGGGTTGTCGGGGAGATGGTAGAGGTGGTGGTTTTGCGGTACGGGTATGGTCGGGGCGAGAGAGGGAGAAGGGTTTGCGAGAGGGTTGTTCTGTGAAAGTGACGGGAGAGGAGAAGGGAAGAGAAATGAGTTTAGGGTTAGGCTTAGGGGCTTATATAGGGGCTATGGTGTTGAGCAGGTACATCGAAGATCGATGGGAACGCCGCACCGAGCGTAGGATCTTGCGGGAGAGATCCGAACGGTCGAGGTTGGTAGCCTGTTCGTTTGATATGGTGTTGCGCGAGTGCATCAAGAGATGATGTATAGTGAGGGCAGCGACCGTAGGATGTGGATGAGAGAGATCTCAACGGTTTGGAGTGGACGGGCTCGGATCGGGTCGCGGGTTGCTCCGAAGCTCAAGCCCATGTCTTGTAGATGAGTTGCTACTTGTTGGGTTGCAACTGTTGCGCGCGGGCTTTGGCTTTCTGCTCCATAGATGCTCGACTCCACTTCTTCGCTCTTTTGGCTCCTCAGATTCTCCGAACTTTATTTAGTACCTAAAAATACAAAATTAATTAATACAAATATTTATTCTTGAAAACAAAGAAAACACAGAATCTGGGGATAATATCGATTCTTGAGCACAAAAGATGAGTAAAATGCCAATAAAAAGGTGTATAAATATGCACTATTTGGCACTCATCAAATACCCCCAAACCTGAATTTTACTTGTCCTCAAGTGAAACAAAATGAAGAAATCCTAACTATACCACCATCGCCGGTCTCTCGAATGCATTTAGCGTATGCACTAAGCCTTTAAACCCCTAGGTGTCCCTAGTGGACGAGTTGTAGTCTCGTGAGGGTTTACAAGAGGTGTACCCACAAAACCTTCTCCAACTTCAGTGTAAAGAGTCTCAAGCATCCTAGAAGCTATGAGGACATAGAGTTTCGCATGCTAGTAATGGGGTTAGAACTATCGAAGAACGCATTCTCATCCTTAAGAGTTGAGCGAGAAGTAACCATACCATATGCAAGAATTCGGATTCGATTGTGATCATAAGTCTCAACTTCTGCCTCACCATTAAGGTTTTATGATAATTGCACTCAAAAAGATCGCTTTTTAGTCTCTCATGTGTGCAAAAGTGAGAATAAAGAGAGAAATCCCGCACACGTTGTAGGTAAGAAGGATAACCTTCCGAAATAAAATCTGAGACTCCACGTAAAATGTGGACAAAAAGAATCTTTTTTCCTGATGATCTCTAAGAAAGGAAAATCAACCATTAGCAAGGGGTGGGAATACTCACTCACTTCTCATCCGATCGGCAATTAATATCACTCTCATAAGAAACCATAGAAACGTCTTCAATCTTCGGTCTTCGGTCTTCAATTGTTGATGACGAACTTCTAAACTTCACAAACTTGACAATTTTTAACTTTTCTACTCAAATTCCTTGTTGTTTGGATTTTTCTTATTGAACTCTCTTTACCATGGTGGTAGCAAAAATAAGAAAATAAACTACAATTTTTTTTTTTTTTTTTTTTTTTTTGAATTTACAATAAGTGAAAATAAAAATACAAATAATGAAACAACTACTCCATGGACAAAGGACTTTATCACTCAATTTTTCCACAACTTGTATTGTCTTAATTTTATAAATTTTATTAATTCTCATCCTATTTTCTTTTCTTTGTTGCACATAAACCTTGGACTATATCAATTTTTCTTTCAATATTCGATTCTCCGCTCCGCTTTGTTGACGATGATGTGTTTCTATGGGTCTTGCTGATTGAGAGAGAGAGTGATGCTAACGGCAAATCGGTATTTAGAAAGAGTTTTCATCTTTAGATGTCACCCTCATGATTGACAAAAACTAGCACTCAAGAGATCAAAAGTAGTGCTGAAATGGTGCGAAGTTGGGTAGCTCACCATTCCTACCCTAATTTACGTATGGTGACACACACTCTAACAGCTTTTCTAGAAAGTTGCAAAAATTGAAGGTTGGTGCCTCACTTGATGTAAATTGGGTAGTCTCCACTATGGGTGATCACAATTCTACTACCGAATATCTAAATGAAGACCTAATTCGCCTCCGGTATGGTTAAATCCAACTTTAACGCTCTAATCAACTAAGGAACCCGATTGTGTTCTCCCAAGCACTTCCAAGTTCTCATTATTTCGGTCAGAATCTCTATGTAAACATAGCTAGAAGCATGCTAGTGACTCTAAAATCTCTAAAGTTGGAGGTTTTTACAAAAAGAGTTTTTGAAATTTGATTTTTTTTTTTTTTTTTTTTTTTTTTTAATAAAAGGTAAAATAAAAGGCTAAAAACTCTAAATGCAAATGCAAATGTACCCCCAAACCTAAATCAAACATTGTCCTCAATGTGTCTTCATATAGAAAAAATTTAAACAGTCACATACCGAGAGAACTATGCTGATAAGAGAAAAGGGAAGAGATTACCGGATGTCGGCGGGAGCAAGGTTGAGCTTCATTCTTCAAGGCAAAATCCAACATTCTCAGTGGTGATTATATCGGATTAGCACAAAAAAAAAATGCACAAGAAGACTCAACCGATTCAAGAAAGAAAAAAAATAACAAGTCCTACAAAAATTTACTAACAATCTAAAGAGTTGCGGGTCAACCCAATAGAAAATATGTACATAGAACATGAAAATGGGCTTTGGTTTATGTGGGAATTTGGTTTATTGGGCTTCATTTGGTTTATGTGGGAATGCAATTTGGTTTATGTGGGAATGCAGATTGTGTGGGCTTTAGCCCAGGTTATGAAAATGCACAGCCCAGTTATGAAAATGCACAACCGAGTATGAACATGTGCAGCCCAGTTGTGTTGAGTTGGGCTCAGTTCGGTTTGTTTCAGCCCAGATCGGGTTCAGTGGGCTGGTTTGGTGTAAGCCCAGGTTCAGTCAGCCTAGTGGTTGGGCTTCATGTGTAAGCAGCCCAGTGGGTGGGCTTCAGTGAGACCAGCTTGTCAGTCGAGCCCAGACTATGAAGGCTTCGGTTTTGGGTGTGGGCTCTAGGTTATGCTCAGCCCCCGGGTTGAGGGCTTCACTGAGCACACAACTCCACGGAGTTTTCACAAAAATTGACACGGCCAAAAATTGACACAACTGAGCCTGGTTATGTGCAGCTTAGTTTATGCACAGTCTAGTGAGGCACAATTCACAACACAAATCACACACAATTTCTGAGCACTCAGGGGTGCTTTGCACATCACAGCTTAGGATGGCAAAGAGCAACACAACACACAACTCACAGCAAGGATTGGCAGATCACAACACAGCACAGCTATAGATCAACTCACAGCTTGGGGTTTGGATTGAGCACAGGGTAAACATGCATAGAGGTACAGAGCAATTATAGCTGGGCTTTGTGATCACACACAACATTCAGAGTTAAGCCCTCATGGTAATTTGCCAATGAAGAGCAACAATTCAACAAATCTATCTAAATTATCACAGGGGAATGAGCAAACTACAAGGATTCAAATGAGCAATGTTGGTTGACAGGGCTGATCATGCGAAGGGGTTGTCGCAGCTTGGCTCCACAAACTTCTTGGTCATCACAGTTTGGCTTAACAGGCTCAACAAGCTAGTTGACAGCAGGTCTGTCAGCAGGGTTGTATCATGCAATCATGCCAATAACTTTAAGGTTCACAAGGTCATGTCAACTGGGTTACAATGGTTATGCGGCTAGCTTCAGGGTTGACAAAAGTTATGCGGCTACACTAACCTAGGCTAACCAGGCAGCACAAGCTCAACAGCTTCAGGGGCTGGAGCTGTGCACAATTCACAGCTGAACTACAGCTCAATTCACCCAAAACACAGATTTCATGTATATTTGGCACAGCAATTGAATTATCAGGCAAGCAAGGTGGTTACTCTGTCATGCAATGCAATGGGTCTATCAGGCATTCATGGGATGGTTATAGCTCAAACTCACAGGCTAGTTCACACAAGCTTATGCTCAGGTCTCAGGGTTACACACAAAACAAGTCAACAGAGTCTCTACAAGGTTTGCAGCTGAGGCTCAACAGCTTCAGGGGGCTGGAGCTCAGGGTTTTCTCAAAGCACAGGGCAGACAATGGCTCAAAGGGGAAGTTTAGGCTTACCTCAAGAACTGGGCTTTTCCCTTGGGTTGGCTCAGCTTTGCCACTTACACCTGCTAACTCAACAAGCAAATTTTAGTACCCAGAATTGCTCAACAGAATCATTACAAAGTCAGCTAACCTAGATGAGGGTTTAACAATGATCACTTTCCGAAAGTCACAATGAAGTCGGGTTGTTGACAACTCAAGCCAGTTAAGTGCTAGTGCTAGTCACTGTTCTTTGGACTGACTGGGGTCAAAAATGACAAGTGATACTAAGCTGCAACCACAGATGCTTATAGCTCAGATCAAACAGCCAAGATGCAGATGAGATTAATCAAATGCAAGGATACATGGATTATACTAAGCTACAAATGTAAATAAGTGACACTACTAGTTAAGTACACTATAAGTTATACTACGCTAAAGCTAAGTTACACTATGATGCATATATACAGGGGAAGTAGAAAAACAGTGAAGTTAAGCCAAAAATCACAGGGCATACGCCAAGTCCCCGGCAACGGCGCCAAAAACTTGGTAGGCCTGGAAGATGGGTAAATAAATTGGCCTACGGTAATACCGCAAGTGCACGGTGTCTTGGTTGTAGAACTGGGCACGTGGGGTCGAGACCCACGAGAGACGAGGGGTGCTCTGATTTGATCTAAGGCTATGCTTAACTGACTTCAAGTGGTGGTAACAAAGTGACGGAAGATATGTTGTGCCGATACGGCTAATGTTGAGCTAAGTGAACCTAAACTAAGGTAAAAACAGTGATAGAATGGTGATACTAGGGTCTTTGAATCCACCTTCACCTACACTATGTTCTCAAGCTCCAATATTATTCTTGTCTTTATGACAAATGGGGGAGAGGTGTCAACTCTGCTCTATGTCTAAGATGTTTCTCCATTTGCTAGATTAATCACAACTAATGTATCTTTCCCAAGTATTACACATGCATTTGAAAAGTACAGCTAATCGAGGATTGAATCAATCTAATTAGGTTTGAGTTGCAACATAATCACCACAGGGGTATTCTAACTACAGTGCATCCATGGCATTGGCATGCACTGTGAGAGCAAAGCAATGACATGCTTAGATTAAAATCTATCTGAGGAAATATTTAAGCATTCAAGAATAATACATGAGCATGAAAAACACAGTTGCAAGTTAGGGTTTCATCTCAAACCCTAGCAACTAAATTAAAACATGAAAAACAGAAATTAAATCTAATTGACAGCACTGGCTAATCCAGGCGTGTCTCAATTCGTCTTATCCCTCTTCTATTTATACATGCAACTCTAAAAAATATCAAACCCTAAATTTATTTTAAAATAGAAATTAAAATGAAAATAAACTCTCACCCACGCACTCATCTCGAATCACGTTCCCCTCTTGTCAAATCAGCTGCATCGACTTCTCCGGCTTCCCCTTGATTTATCAATGAAACCCTACCTATCTCTGTCTAGTTCTCTCTTAGCTCCTGGGAGAGAAGCTACAAAAGGACTAGAAAGTGATGAGGTGAGGTGGTGCGGCTTGGGTTGTCGGGAGATGGTAGAGGTGGTGGTTTTGCGGCGGCGACTGGTATGGTCAGGCGAGAGAGGGAGAAGGGTTTGCGGGGTTGTTACGTGAAAGTGACGGGAGAGGAGAAGGGAAGAGAAATGAGTTTAGGGTTAGGCTTAGGGGCTTATATAGGGGCTATGGTGTTGGCAGGTACATCAAGATCGATGGGAACGCTGCACCCAGCGTAGGATCTTGCGGGAGAGATCTGAACGGTCGAGGTTGGTAGCCGGTTCTGTTGTGATATGGTGTTGCGCGAGTGCATCAAGAGATGATGTATAGTGAGGGCAGCGACCGTAGGATGTGGATGAGAGAGATCTCAACGGTTTGGAGTGGACGGGCTCGGATCCGGGTCGCTCGTTGCTCCGACTCAAGCCCATGTCTTGTAGATGAGTTGCTACTTGTTGGGTTGCAACTGTTTTAACGCGGGCTTTGGCTTTCCGCTCCATAGATGCTCGACTCCACTTCTTCGCTCTTTTGGCTCCTCAGATTCTCCTAACTTTATTTAGTACCTAAAAATACAAAATTAATTAATACAAATATTTATTCTTGAAAACAAAGAAAACACAGAATCTGGGATAATATCTGATTCTTGAGCACAAAAGATTAGTAAAATGCCAATAAAAAGGTGTATAAATATGCACTATTTGGCACTCATCACTTACATATTTCCCGAAATATGTGTTGGTAAGTGTTTATGGGTGAAAATTATTCCTGCAGAATTTGGTAATTTGGGGTGTGGATGAGGAATGAATCTAAACCTTAAACAAATGCACTGCGCGGTGAGTGCTTGTAGATTCGAGATCAATCTGTGCAAGTCCGGACTAAACCAAGAAATGGCCGTTCAGGACTTGTTTCGGTCACAAAGTGAAGGAGATGGGGTTGATCTTAGGGAGGGAAGCGAAGAAGGTGTTGAGATTGTGAAGGTGTTGGCTTACTTTATGACTTGTAACAGAAAGGTGAGCGAGGCTTGTGCAAGCAGGCTGGGTGTTGGAATACGTTTTTGTATTAACACTTGGTTTTCTGTCTCGTATGGACTTGTGTTGTTGTTTGAAATAGGGCGGAGAACCTATTTATACAAGTCATTGAGCCTTATTCACGTCTCTCGTGGGAAGTGGAGGAAGTAGGATCATAATATCGCAACGGACAAGGTTCGCGGGATTAATAAACGACGGCGTCGCGAGGAAGTCGCGAGGGAGCTAAAATAAACGACGCGATGAATAACGACCAACAAAACAAATGGAAGACATAAAACTCAGCGAAGGCTAAGAAGTGTCGCGAGAATAAATATTTGTGCATTTGCGACACTTCGCGAGACATTCCCGAAAATAAAGGATAGCTTAGTTGTCAACCACTATGTATTACCCTATATAAAGGGCTAAATGAGTCTGTTGAAAGGGGGGATTTTTTTTGAATTGTGAAGCAAGTCATTAGGAGAGAGAAAGTTCAAAGAGCGCTTTAATTTCTAAGTGTAATTCTATTGTATTGTGTAAACATTTCATGAAATCAATTAATAAATATTCTTGATCACACATCTTTCAATGGATTAGTCAAGCAAAAACTGAGTAAGGGGTGTAGTGTGGGATTTCACTACTACATATGCGCTAGAAAGCAGGACTGAGCGGATTGTGAAGAAATTGGAAAGAATTTGGATTAACGAGAGAAAAGGTTTGGAGAGATACTCAAGAATTCATTGAAAAAGAGAAATGGCTAGAAGAAGAAATGTACAAGGACAACCAACGATTGTAAGAAGAAGTGGGAGACTTACTTTGGAGAAAGGAGGAATGAAACCGAGAATCATCAAGGATGAGTATGAGAAATGATGGAGAAAATCAAAATCAGCCACCGATCTCACCGGTAGCAAACGCGGTGTGGATTATGATAGAGTAAGTGTACATACTTGGAGGTCGATTCGAAGACGAGAGAGAAGAGGAGCAGCGAGATGGTGAGTAATGGACAAGGAGGAGAAGAGCAAGGAATGAATCGAGAAATGAATCCGAGAAACGAAGAAATCGCGAGCATTAGAAAGATTGAGACAAACAATACACGAAGAGAGACGACTAGAGGCGGAGAGAACGAGCAAACTTGACAAGACATAACCATGAATTGAGAATGGAAAATATGAGATTGCAAAATAGGAGATCAAGAAGTAGTGCGAGATCAAGTTCAAGGTCGACTAGGGAAGAAAGAAGGAGAGTTTTACCAATAGAAAGTACCGAAGAAGAAAACCAACAAGAAACACAAAATCCAAACACGGAGCGTGGCGAGAGAAGAGGGAAATGGAAGATCGTTATATTCCTCGGCCCAAAAATCGTCAAGATGAGCGGAATAGGGAGAATCAAGGAAACATGCAACTCCAAGGGCCGAATGACCCAATTCTTCAAGGAAGAATGATCTTGCACGGGAGAGAAGAATTGAGAAGAAACCGAGAAATTGAGGATGACATTGAGAGGCACTACATTGAACAAACGCGACTAGCTCGCGAGAGAGAAAGGATAAGAGCAGAAGTGGAAAATCAAGAGATGGAAGAAGCAATCCGGCAGAATAACCATGACAACCGGGAAAGAAGGAGGGAACAGAATCGTACCAATAGAAATATTAATGAAGAATATGAGAGGGCGCAGATGAGAGCTGAGAGACGGCCAAGAAGAGAGAACAACCGATATAATGGCGTGCGAATTGAGGAAAGAAACGAGGAAGAGCGTCGCAGGGAAAGGAGAGAAGAAAATAACGAGCAAGAAGGTCAAAACAGGCACGAGCGAAGAAGGAGGGAAAGCGAGCTAAAAAGACCAATGGAGTCAAACTACGAGGCAAATGAACAAATCTTAAGAGAAGCTGAAGTTGAAATGAGAGGACTAATGAACAATAGAAGGGAAGGAGGAAGGAAACAATTGGACGAAGCCATCGCGAGAGGCTGCGAAGAATCCCTTCACATTAGAAGTACAGATGGGAGGAATACCTCCTAAGTGCAATCTACACTGCATTAACCAACATCTTTGATGGAACAACTTTGTGCGGTACAACATATCAAGGCTTATATGAGATGTATGTTGCGGTGGGAGAATCATGATGCTATACTATGCAAATATTTCGCATCAAGCCTAATAGGAGAAGCACTAAAATGGTTTGAGGGTCTGCGCAAGGAACACAATCACATCATTTAACCATTTACAAGCCACATTCTGGGCGCATACATAAGTAACAATTCTTCACGACCAGTATTGAAGATGTATTCGGGTTGAAGCAAAGGGTTGGCGAGAGCTTAAGGCAATTGACAATAAGATGGAGGACCATGTGTAGCGAAATGGTAGGACGGGTTGAGGAAAGATACCTCATTCTCTCATTTGTGAATGCTCTCTTCGCGACTAACTTATTATACATTCAAATTTTTAGAATCAAAAATACAATCACGATGGCGAATGCGAGAGTTACGGGAAGAATATATCGCCTTAGAAGAAAGACGGAGAATGAAATGAATTCTTATCCGATCGCGAACACAAGCTCGAATGCTGCGAACGCAAGCTTGTTACCTCAATTCATAAATACGGTGGCGAGCACTTCGCAAGGACGACAAGTAGGGAAGGGCTGATGAGGGACAGCGGAAGATAGTAGCCATGGGAAGCCACGACCGGGAGGAGTTTGAACAGAAAGGAACTACTACAACCGTAACGGCAATAATAAGATTCAAAGGCTAGATCATGTGCAAGAAACATACGGTGGACGAAGGCAATATAACCATGGAGGGCGAGAGAAGTCGCGAGAATAGTATGGGAACCAATTAAGATGCCTCCACCGAATGCTAGTGTGGAAAAGATCTGGGAGGCTATACTTGTGATGGAAGATGTACCGGCACCTTGGAACGCGGAATGGAACCACCGCCGAAAGCGAAGTCATGAGTTTTGTTCTTACCATCGCTTCCATGGACATCAAACAAACACCTGCGAAACGTAAAGAGAATTATTCTCGGGATGATTGATCAAGGAAAATTTGAATCACTTTCTAAAGGGAGAAGAAAAAGGCCGGACATTACCACCACCACCGAAATGCACGGAACGAGTGTCAGCGAAAGGAAAGGAAACATTTGTGATAGAAGTCGGAACAAAAGCTAAAAATTTGAATTGCAACTCTATTGTCCACTCTTATCGCACAATCGAAGATTTTCATGACAATGTACTCAGTAGAGTCTTTGCGAGAGATGCTAACGATAAAGAAATAATGAGTCTGGCGAGAACGACGTGATTAGAAAAGTGGCAAATGAAGACTATTTCTTTCTCTGCAGATGAAGTGCCAAAAGGAAGAGAAACACATGATAGCCGTTGGTTGTGAAACTAGAGATTAACCCGAAACCAGTTGATGGGGAAGATGATGAAGCGAGAAGCTTGTTTGGCGATCAACCGAATCCTAATCGACACCGGAAGTTCGGCGAATATTCTCTTTTACCATACTTACAAGACGATGGGAGGAAAAGATGAGGATTTGATCCCCTCGACATACAAGATATATGGCTTTAATGGCACGCAAACAAACCAAAGGGAGAGGTTCACATGAGAATACCTCTACAAGGATTATCAAGCGATATTTTATTACGTGTGGTTGACGTGGAATCTCCATATAATGCGCTGATTGGGAGGCCATGGCTTCATGAAATCTTGGGAGTCGCATCAACCTATCATCAATGTATAAAATTTCCACATCCAAATGGCATTGGTATTATACAGGGAGATTGGAAGGAGTCGCAACAATGTCATGAGGTCGATGTAGAAAGCTGCGAAGAAAGAAATGCCAAAAGAAAAGGTTGGAAGCAACATGTGAGAGATGAGCGGAGAAAGGAAAAATTGATGGTGGATGCTATAGAAGTAAGGACTGAACATACCTCGCGAGGTGAATGCCTAGAGACAGGCGAATGTTATGATAACAAAGAAACGAAGGATATGAGGAACAAAAGGCATAAGAAGTGAATAATCAACAAAATCATGAGGAAAAGTAGCAGTTGAAGTAATGATGTGCGAGAATCTCGCAGTCAAGGATAAATGAGAATTCGGTTAAGAAAGAGATAAAGACACAACAAATGAAATGGAATTTTGCGAATACTTCGCAAACAAATGTTAACAAATAATGAAACATGAATGATTGAATGATTTAACAAAGATGAATGAGTAAATGAATGGGACGAACCTTTATGGCGTGCACCCTAGTTCGCGAATAACATTTCGTAAGAGGCAAATGTAAGACCTAAAGTGCATCATATAAGGGGGTATCTCTCAACATGGCTCGGGGAAAGGTTACACCGCTCCCGAAGCTGAGTCATGAAAATTTGGGGCCCATGAAAGCCTATCCTAAAGAGGTACCTTGGATTCCCAACTATATATATAAGGTTATACCCTGGTTGGGCGACCGAGGTCTCTTCTTAGGAGTCGAGTGTATGCTCAAGGCGCCGAGGTACACGGTTGAGCCAGAGTGCCGGGATGGATGAACCTACCCTGGCCATTCTTGGCAAGTCTTGGCATATGTTGCACTCTCCCGAAGAAAACTCCACTTAGGGTGCAGCCTCGTAACCATAAACCCTATAGGTATAAGGGATAAGAGGTTGCGAAAACAACTGGTTGTTGTTAAGACCGGGATGGGAGGAGCTAGTCTTGTATGGCCGATGTTTCGCCTCCTTGAAGGGGAAACCGGGGAGATGATAAGGGCGACGCTCTCCATTAGGGGGTGTCAAAACAGACGCAAATGTCATGAGGCTATGTTTTCAAGATAATTTAGGCTTGTCATATTTGTGCAATTATCCTGCAGAGGCAATAATACTAACGCGAAGGTAAGGCGAGATCAATGGGTCTTTACACGAAAGTGTACGGACGTCTGCGATTTCGTCGCACGACCAACAATGTCATGGGGCTTTATGTTCGCAAGGATATCTAGGCCTGTCATATTGTCGCAACTAAAACATCTGTGAGGCAAAAATACTTGGAAAATGATAAGACAAGATCAATGGGTATTTACATGCAAGTGTAAAGACGTCCTGCGATTTTGTCGCGATGAAAGGTGGCGGGGAAGACCTCTAATTAGGGAGGTCGACTTGGAAGACCACACAAAAATGATAAGGCAAGGTCAATGGGCCATTGCATGAAAGTGTAAAGGCGGCTTGCGACCTTGTCGCAACAAGAAGAGATAAAATAAAGACTACCGAAATGATAAGGCGAGATAATAAGGAAATCCCGCGACCTCATCGCAACGATATATTTCAATAACAATAAAATAATTATCCAACAAAATACATGATGACAACTAAAATCTTCCATCTGAAGATAAATAACGAGAGGCAAGTATGGGAATGGAAAAGATGAAATATTGTTATTCATCTTCTGATGAAAGAGTTATACGTCAATAATGTTGGCCAATTATATTACAAGGAAGAACTACTAAAAAAAAAAAAAAAAAAAAAAAAGGGAGGGAGTGAAGATCGAAATGTACAGATATTACAAGCAGCGAAAGAAAACAAAAAGAATTATCTCTTTGGTGATTCTTCTCCTTCATCGATTCTTGATCGATTATTCTCATCGCGAAATTTTCTTCTTCGCCGCCTCACTATCGACCTCACTTCTCGGGAACCTTTTCAAGAAACGAATGCGAGAGGGATATTATGGTCCTTACAAACATACTCCATGGCTCCATTACAAAAAACGACATCATTGTTAAAGTTCTCCACATGTCGTTAGAAATTGTTTCTTCAACTTGAAATATTTATTCTCGCGAAGGAGAGACTCTTTCTGCGAGCCGTTCTTTTTCGATTTCGAGTTCTTCAATTCTCGCTTGGAAAATTCCGTGAGTTGTTCTTTTTCGATTCAAGTTCTCTAATTCTAATCAAGCCTCTTCTCGGATTCTCGCAAATAAGCAACAACAAGTTAATAATTTACAAGCAATATTACAAAAGTAAGAAGCGATAAGGTATAATAGATAACCTTCTCTATCGGATATCATATCCTTAATCAAGGAAGTATGCTCGGCGTGAAGACTAACATCAACACCTAGGTTATTCTGGCATTATCTAAAACTTTCGCAGCCAGTGAATTCATCATCACTATTAATAACAAGAAGAGAACGAACTTGCTCTTCTCGCTGCTTAAGTATGGTATTTTGATGAAGGAGTTCATCTCGTTCAACTTGTACACCAAGAAGAGATTTGTGGAATTCTGCTAACGCCTGTGCACCTCTGTTAGTAATGCGATCGTTCTCATCTATGAGATCACTAATTTTCTTCCTTAAAATCTTGATTTTCTTCTCAGAATCAAGGTACATTCGTTTAAAGCGATTAGTTAAATTTAAACTAGATCTGTGTTCGATTTCTAAGAGATGATGCTTGGATTGAAGATCCTTTAATGAAAGGAGATTAGTTTTATTTGAAGAACTACTTAGAGATTGATTGAGGCAAGTAAGAAGGACATCATCATTCATAGGCTCGGGAAATGAATGGAGAAGAATGGATTCTTCGGAGAGATTATATACGTCTGCGAGAATAATAGTCAGACAAAGAAAGATAGAAGATAACATGACAAGGATTTGAGAATTGAAAATTACTATACCGTAAAGTTCTTTGATTTGAGTTACAAGAGTAGATACTCTATCCTTTTGGAGTCCAGATCGGCTTCTAATTTTTGAACCCTATCGCGAGATGACGCGACTTCAGCTTCCAGCTCTTGGGTCTTTTTGTTCAGTTGTAAATTTTTCTTTTCAAGAATGTTGCGTCTTCTCTCGAGATCTGAGGCAACAACAAAAGAAGTTTTTCCAACCTATGAAAGGAGATAGAGAAGTCGTTAATATATATATATATTTAAAAATTTGAAATTAACAGGGAAATAGGACTGCATACATACCAAGGAACCAAGTGCATTCAAGAAGTCGGGAGACACAATTCTAGAGGCTCCCTTGAAAGAATTATTGCCCTCTAGTAAAGCAAAGATTACACACATTTGCGAGAGTCCCGCAAAGAGAAGCTAGGGAGCATCTCCCATTCCTTGGAAAAGATCCGAGAAGATGCTAGATAACCGATCCATAGAAGAAACCGGCCAATGGAATCTCTTTAGAGAGAGAGATTTGAATCATGGTTATCTTCGTCGAAGATTCGGAGTTTGAATCGAGGCGAGAAGAAGACTGAGTCTTTCGCTTCTTAGTTAATGGAGCGAAAGAACTACTCTTGCGAACGCGGTTTTACCCTTACTTTTAACCTTCGCGGCAACGACTTCTTCAACTCCAACCTTCGCAAATAATTAAAGATAAGAAACAGAGGCAACCTTCGCACACGGTTAAAGATAAGAAGCGAGAGACAACAATATTGTTTCAAATAACAAAGGAAATGTTTCTTACTTCACCCGTAAGCGATCGAAGCAACGTCAGAGTACTCTCCAACGGATCGTCCTTATAGCTTCTTCTCAATCTGGCGATCTGAAAAATTCCACAAACTCAGCAAATATAAAAAGAAATTTGTGAGGGCAAGATTTGGAGTGGAAAACATACCTCTTTTGCTTTATCAGGCAATTTGAATTCCCAAGGATGATATCCTGCGAGATTCGCAGGAAGAATATGCGAGCCCGCGATGTAAGGGCCATTTAAAAACAAGGGTACAACCCACCACTTCTCATCCTTGGAGTGGCGAGGAGAAGTGTTATTGCCCGGATGCCAGTCAATATCTTGCATGAGTAATTTATCCTCAGGGACATTATCCTTCTTTTTTTGGGCGAATGCCCAACAGATTTCGCGTTTCTCATCTTTATCACTTTGAATAATTTTCAAAAAAGTTCTCTACAGTGTATTTCTCAGCTTCTATTTCCAAGTTTGCGAAATTGGGGTTTCTAACAGTATTAGGGTATAAAGATCCTTTGCCAGCACCACGATTCGCGAACTCAAGCATTAGGCGAATGCAATCGCCACATAATTGATAAACAGCCCGAGAGAATTTTTCATGGGCCAAGATTTCATAAAATAAGGGCATCTCAGGATTGTATAAGGGAATGGGAAGTCCTGCGAGAAGCTGACCTAGCGAGACTATAATTTTTTGATCATCACATTGATGATCAAAAAACAACTTTGCAGAAAGAATAGATGAAGGTTCTTCATCAGGAATGGTTGATAGAGTAAAACCTTTCTCGAGCAACTTCTGTTGAACTTCTTCAAAAGAAGCTTTGTATGCACGACTGATGAAAGCCATTATCAGTATGGGAATGGATGGGAGATTGGAGATTAGGATCAGCGTTAGAAGGGATGAAGAAAAGAGTTACAGTAGCAGGAGCGCAAATTGCGGAAGAAGAGAGTAAAGAAAAGTTGCAGAGAGAGAAATTAAAAGAAGGAAAGAGGAGGAAAAGAAAGCTATATATAGAAAAATCAAAAAAGATTCTTGAGAAAAACGAGGGCATTTAATGCGAGAAGAGACATGAACGGACGAGAGTAAATGGGTGGAAGAGACGTGTCAAGAAAAGACTTTAATAGTCAAAATCTGTGTAATTGCACGGAGCTGAAACAGATAAAGATAAGTAGTTGCGGCAAATCAAAATATTGATTCTCATAATATTCTTCCCCTCGCAGAGGAGATGTAAGGAGAGACAGGAGACGGAACTTCATATATATACTACAAATAAGCTTCGGAACTTCGCTAAAAGAATAGAGGCAAGTACGTACTTTTCAAGAAAAGTATTCTTTCGCTTGTTCCTTCACCAATTGCGACCAAGGATTATGACAACAATGAATTTTTCCTTCAAATTGCCTTTCAAGCAATATTCAAGGAAAAAGAGGCAAGATGTAGGATCATAATATCGCAACGGACAAGGTTCGCGGGATTAATAAACGACGGCGTCGCGAGGAAGTCGCAGGGAGCTAAAATAAACGACGCGATGAATAACGACCAACAAAACAAATGGAAGACATAAAACCTGGCGAAGGCTAAGAAGTGTCGCGAGAATAAATATTTGTGCATTTGCGACACTTCGCGAGACATTCCCGAAAATAAAGGATAGCTTAGCTGTCAACCACTATGTATTACCCTATATAAAGGGCTAAATGAGTCTGTTGAAGGGGGAGATCTTTTTGAATTGTGAAGCAAGTCATTAGGAGAGAGAAAGTTCAAAGAGCGCTTTAATTTCTAAGTGTAATTCTATTGTATTGTGTAAACATTTCATGAAATCAATTAATAAATATTCTTGATCACACATCTTTCAATGGATTAGTCAAGCAAAACTGAGTAAGGGGTGTAGTGTGGGATTTCCTGCTACTACAAAAATTGAATTCACAAGAACCCCTTCTATGATTCTTCTCACGAGATTCACCACATCGAATCTCAGGAGCATCTAACAGCGGCAACAAAGGAGAGAAGAAAGAAAGGGAAAAATGAACCTTAGTTCTTCCTTCTCGGCCAAAATAAGGTCATTAACATTGGGACAGCTATTTGCACCCCAGAAATGGATACAAGCCACCCAGTAGTATCCCCTTAACCTGTGACTGTCTCCAGATAGCACCTGCCTGTGGAATGATAATTTTTCCTTTTGCACTTTTGTGAAATTACTGGCGATCTTTTCCTTCTTTTTCTCATAATGACTCCAAAGCACCTAAATAACTCAAAAACAAACATAAGATACATAATTTACAAGAAAACTTGCGAAGAAAGCATAAACAATAGATAAATATCAAGGTGTTTACAACACCTATCAGCCACCATCACCATTTGAAGCCAAAGTTCCAGCGTTATCATCACCGTTTGGTAGCCAAAGTTTCAGCACCATATTTTCACCATTCCATGGACTGAAGCCAGTTTCCACCATTCCATGTACTGAAGCCAGTTTCCACCATTCCCTGACCTAGCTAGCGCCATCTTAGCCGTTCAAAGCATTGCCATCCCCACCAGCCAAGGAAGCGCCATCTTGGCCGTTCAAAGCAGCGTCATCCACCGTTCCACGAATCAGGAGCCAGCCGTGCCATCTCTGCTTCTCCGTGATCTATCCACTCAAGTGCCATCCACCGCTTCACGGACCTAGCCAACAACACCGATCCACGGACCTAGCCAACAGAGATGCTCCGCGGATCTAACCAGCAGCACCATTCCATGGATGTAGCCAAGCAAGCAGCGCCGTCCATCATTCAAAGCCAACAGCGTCATCTACCTTTCCTAGCTGGATAGCAACATTCGCCGTTCCGCGGACCAAGTCGCAGTACAACCTCTGCCAATTAGTAGCCAAAGTCGCAGTGCTGAGGCCAGCACCCCATGGCCAAACCAAATTTATGCGAAGCCGCCGATGCAAGGATCGCAGATTCTTCGTGCCTCCTGACAAAGGTTAGCCAAATCTTCTTGACAATCTCTTCATGACTTGTTGTTTCGATTTTATCCTCGTTTGTCACCATCTCATGCTTACCCCGCAACAATGCCACTTGTTCCGAGCTAAGCGGGGGACTTAATGTTGATGGTGGTTTTTAGATTAGGGTTAAAATCGTAAAACCTTGCATCGATGTGACGTCACTCGCAAGGAAACAGAGCCACGTGTGCTAACCTCTCCACTGGCATATTTATTGAGCCGCTCAATATACTTACATGAAATTTATCCAGACTGGCGAATCCCAGATGTTCTATAAATTTCGGCGCCTCGCGTATATAAGTTCTATAAGTTCCTCTGAATGCCTTATATGCTATGTTCTCCGGCTGAACTCTTAATATTGATATGGCATGACGATTTGTGTTCACTCGCAGCAGAGTAGCACGAATCTCCAAGTATCAAGAATAAGTTTTTGCATAAGGTATTCAATCAGAAAAGCATGCTGCTCTCTGGAAACGAACTTAAAAGAGCTCTGTGTCGACATATAGAATTCAGTCAATCGTCCCGACTAACTTTCAGAAGTTAGGGTTTCGCGCCTCGCGCAATATACCAGACCTTGCTTGTCAAAATTAAGCCTAATCAAACTAAGTAATTAATCCGCCATGGATTAGCAGGTGCAGAACCTCGCTCAGAATAAGAAAAACAGGGAGCCGCAGCAGCAAGAAGAGGCGTGGCCATGCCCAAGGCTAGCTAGCGCCATTGGCCATGCCCCGACCCTATTTCCTTAACCAATCAGGTCGCTCTAAACTCACCACACTCTAACCAGAAGTATAGTCGCGCCTTATGTTTGGCCGGCCCCTTTTTGGGCCAATCAAGTTGCTCTGAACTTGCCACCATACATTAAAGGCCAAACGCACCCTGCCGCGCCACCATACTCACTGGCAAGCCAAACGCGCCCTACCACAACAACATATTGGTCGGCATGCGAACATGCCACTCTACCGCGGCAACTTCGCAAACATGCCACTTAGTGGCAACCTGCCATAGATATCCACCCACGACAATTCCTACTCCCATGGCCGTTTCCACACTATGGTCTTGTCATAGTTCCTTTGGCAAAGCCATGGCGCCATTTGCACAAAAGTAGCGTCATGCCGCAGCCGCACGCCACATGCACTAATTAGGGTTTCGACAGGCCAAACCCTAATTTGAGCAAATTGCTACCAAAGCCAAATAACGTCCCCAGAGCAATGGGATTGGCATGGAAACATGGCCAATGTTGCCACGCCACATGTGGGTCCGACTCCACGGAGCCTTGGCCACGCCAAGCCCTAATTCTTCCACGGCGAATTCTTCCACGGTGCCTTGGCCACGCTGTTGATGGTGGATTTTCAACAAAGGGCAAAACCGTAAAATCATGAGGCATGTTTCGACGCGGCTTTCAGGTATGCAAGGATTCATATTTTACGAAGCCATGATGAATATGTTTTCGAAAAGCCCCACTAGCTGAGCAATTCGATCCCTAGCATTTAATCATGCCCTCTATGCAGAATAACATAATTGGGCGGTTCTCCGTAGATTGAGAGCTTAACGCCTTCAGGATGTCGGTGACACTCACTGTTCCCTGACTGCAGGAGAGAGACCCCCTTATACATAGAAGAATAGTTGAGCGGCGGACGCCTTCAGGACGTCGGTGACACTCACCGTTCCCTGACTATGTGGAGAGACCGTGCATAGATTCAGGCGGTTCTCCGCAGATTGAGAGCAGTAACGCCTTCAGATCATAAACAACACCCGTGACTCCCTGACTATGCACCATTCAGAATGGATGTGACCCTTTAACTGGTTAATATCTTTTCTGTAATAGATTAATTCTTCCGTGACATTCACCACAGAATTCCCAGAATGATCTGTTATTGATCCTATTCCATGGTCGAATCCACGGCCTGATCCCATGGAATGGCAATAACAATTTCTCTTATTCCATGGTCGAATCCACGGCCTGATCCCATGTAATGGAAATAAAAATTGTTCCGATTCCATGATCGAATCTACGACTTGATCTCACAGAATGGCAATAAACTACTATATTATCTCATTATTCCAATTTCATGATCGAATTCACTTCTAATCTCATGGAATGGTAATAGATAATTTTATTACTCCGATTCTATGGTCGAATCCACGATCCCATGGAATGGTAATGTCTGCTTTATTATTCCAAGTTCATGGTCGAATCCATAGCTGATCCTATGAATTGGTAATAAATGACTACTCATTTTATTGTTCCGTTTCATGAACTATTCTACACTGAATTTCATGAATTAGCAATAAATACCCAACCAACGGGCATCTGGATCATCACTGAGTAAGCCCCACAAAAATGGTGTAAGTGTACTCGACAATGATGCACGACTGAGCACCCGGATGCACAAACGAGCATCCAAAAATATGGACAAATGAGGAATCCTACGCAAAATAGGAGAAAGCAACAAATAATAATAAAATAATAAGAGGCGCCCAGGGGCCGGGCCCACCGGCCGACCGACCATGCCCTAGCCGTGGCCGGTCCCATGCCTCTTCCATTATTTTGCCCGTTTTTGTTATTTTCATGAACTCATGAAAAACTCCTTCAGTTTAGCAACTTTCCTTGTTTGTGCAAAACTCATGAATTCCCCATAACTTCATGGATTCATGAAATAATATTATAAAATAGGGAAATATGTGTGGGACCGAGAAACCTAGCCGGCCGGCCATGCCTAAGCCGTGGCCGGTCCCACACCTCACAATCTCTAGCTTTTTATAATTCCCTAAACTCATGAAACTCCTCCGTTTCAACAAAAACTCATGGATTCTCCATAACTCCATAGATTCATGAAAAATAATAATATAAAATTAGGGAAAGGTGTGCGGGACCGGGCAACATATCCGGCCGGACATGCACTAGCCGTGGCCGGTCCCACACCTTGCAATCCCTAGTCTTTTATAATTATTATTTTCCTAAATTCATGAAACTCCCTGGTTTGAGCAAAAATCATGATTTCGTCATAACTTCTCAAATTTTGCTCAAATCATGAAAAACCAAAAGCCAACAGGTCACACGACCGGCTAGCCTCTCACGACAATTTTAAATGTTAAAATACTCTTATTTTAATATTTACAAAATAGTGATCAATTGTGCATACATGCTCATTCCAACAAAAATCAAGAATTTCAGTCAAGATGAAACTCTTCTGAAAATTCATAATGTTGCTCGAACGCACATCAGAAAATACTGAAACTCTCAGTACGGAGACAAGGATACCACGGCAACACGGGCATGCCTTCATGACCGACCAGAGTCATTCCTAGGGCTTGCACAAAGCCGGTCCCACGCGTTTTCATAATTCTGACCTAATTTGCTCAATTGCTTATTTTGGGCTCAAACTCTCTTCGACCAACCTGGGGATTGCTCAAACGACCAACAACCGGTCCCTTGACTACCAAGAGCCGGTCCCATGCTCTCTTGGTCGGTCCCCATCTTTCATACCTAGGTTTTATCACCTAATGCTGAACCCAGCAATATTTCAATAAATGATGAAACCGGCATTTAATCATCATTCTATCACCAACTGTTCAACTCGGAACCCTGGTGCATGCTCGATCCGAGTCATCTTGGGCACCACGTGGACGCCCATCATCCCATGTGTTCGGTCCCTCTATCACTCATGACCTATTTTCAACGATTCATCAACTATGATCTGAAATTAGGGTTTTGAATAAATGTTCTACGAATCATCATTCTGAGCAAGATTCAAACACTAATGAATTTATATTGATTCAAAGAACTAAAGATATGAATTAATCATATAATATTTGGTAATCTACCAATATTTTAATATTTTATTAGGCCACGTTACCAATAAATATTTCGTCGAATTGAGCAACACTTGCTCAAATATTGATCCAGCTATCGATATTCAGTAATTTGTCGAATTGAGCAATACTTGCTCAATTGCACGTCAAATTATCAATATTCAGTATTTTGTCGAATTGAGCAATACTTGCTTAGTTGCTCGTCAAATTCTCGATATTCAGTAATTCGTCGGATTGAGCAATACTTGCTCAGTTGCTTGATCCAACTATCAATATTCAGTAACTCATCAATATTCAACAACTTGTTGAATTTACAATATTTGCTCAGATAAGCAACATTAACATTCATGAATCGCTGAGCATTTGTCAAACATGCTCGATTCAACAAAACCTAGACTCATTGTCTAATCAGTCAACAACTGACAAACTAAATACACGTCATCATGCAGACTCCACGATTCGTGAGACATCAATCACGTCAAATTGGGGGATAACAACTAGGGTTTTGGTCTGGCGGCTTACAGCACGTGGATTTCATCCACGACGAAAAATGTGCGTAAGTTGTGTAAACGGTTGAAGGAGTTAGTAAAGTAGTGGGTTCGTCAAGTCTCCACATGACATGGAACTGACTTTACCATGATCTTCCACTTGCCCACTCTTCCACTCATGAAACCGTCACACTTACATGGATCAAGGTGTTCACAACTCTGACAATATAAATAAGTCTCTGAATCCATGATTGAGGACAACGAATGATCATTAGCTATCGGTAATCATCCAGAATTTCTCGGGTAACTACTCTCAAGGATTCATCAATCCATCAGAACTTATTCGAACTCCACAGTTCACCAATTATTGCAGAAACCTTCAACACATCCACAATCCTTGATCATCATTAATCCCGCACAATTCTCAGCTTCCCTCCTACAGATCAACCCATCTCCCTCTTTGCGACCGAATTGACTCGGAACGACCGTTGACTTGGTTTAGGCCGGAGTCCTACAGATTGATCTCTAGAATCTTAGCACTCCCTTTGCAGTGCATCTGTGTGACGTTAAGCTGTTTGCTCGGTTGAGGAGTCTCGACGACACGCTCGACTCTTCACTTTCCTAAAAAACCAGCGAACCGTTTTTCCCCATCTACAGATTGGCGACCACAGTGGGAGATTAATCTCTCGGTTGCAATCTCTCATTTTTCACAAAATGTTTGGTCTTATGTCTAACTCAACAACTTCGAATTCCGGTCAGAATCTTTCGAATGGAAATGTTCCTCCTTCCAAATAGCTCCACTCAATGGAACGGTCAATGCAGAAGTCCCGACTTTGATCGAGTTGGCACGAGTACAGGAGGTTCATACAAGGAACATGGACCTGATGAAAGAGACGATGAATAACATATTGAACTTCCTTATCATACTAACATCTGACTTGGGAGGTGCTCATGCTCAGGAAGTTACAACACTGGTAGCTGACCCCTCAACCGGTGATCATCCCCGAATCAACAGCTTCACCACTTATTAAAAGCCGGTGGATCAGGAAGTCAGACGTTTGATTGAGAATCTATGTGAACTCCTACACTTCTCCAGGGATCAGCGTACGAACACGTTTGCCGCACTCAACAAAATATCATCTGACATTCCGTCATCCCAGGTGGTTGAACAAGTATCCATGGTATCTGAACTTTCAATCAAAAACATCACCTTTACTGAGGAAGACCGAATGGCGGATGAAGGACATAATCGAGCCCTGTTCATGAATCGCTTTTATTAAGGATTACTGAATTCAGGAGAGTTCTTATCGATACAGGCGCTTCTACCAATTTGGTCACTATGAAGACTCTCAAAGAGGCCAAAGTTCCGCAAAGCAAGATCATTCATCATCCCATATTGATGACGGGTTTCGAAGGGAGCCAGAGTCACACGTACGGATATGTCTATGTGCATCTGAAGGTAGGACTGATTCAATCCACTGTCAAGTTTCATGTGATTGAGAAAGACCCGGATTATCACATGATACTCGGGAGACCATGGCTTCATGACAATAAGGTTGTTCCTCCAACGTACCATCAGTGCATGAAAACTTTGTTCAACAACAAGATTGATCGCATCCCGGCTTCAGTGTCTCCTTATGCTCCGGTTTATGATGCTGAGTTCCTGGAACCTCCAAAAAGCATCCCCGAACCTCCAAACAAGATCTGCAGTGTTCCACTCCCGAATTGGAAATCAATTAAGAACACTGACACACTGTCATCAGCGGGTATTAAATCCGTCAAATCGTCCACCACGCCACTCAAACGTCGTCAAGGTCAAGGTACGACTCACAAAAGTCCAATTTTATTACTGATTATGATCTTTGGGGGAGATTCATTTATCTCCATCGGAAAGATTAGCAATTAACAGGGGAGGTCGATGAAAAGTCTCCCCACCCCGAAGAATTATGCCAGAATGAGCAATCACCCGATGAAGAATTTCGAGATGCACCACGGCAGCTGCAAGATGGCACAGATTCCATAACTGACGACCTTGAGACTATCAACATTGGAACGGATGAAAACCCAAGGCCGATTTTAATCAGTTCTACTCTCTCATCCGATGAACGAGAAAGGATTGATCATCTGTTGAAAGAGTATCAAGATATCCTTGCCTGGACGTATGAAGAGATGCCCGGCCTAGATGATAAATTTGTCACTCATCATCTCCACATCACTCCCGGTTCCAAACCTGTCAAGCAACCGCCCAGGCAATTCAGACATGAAGTTGAGGAGCAAATCAAGGTGGAGATCCAGAAAATACTAACAGCAGGATTCATCAAACCCATTCAACATCTAACATGGCTGGCGAACGTTGTCCCAGTAAAGAAGAAGAATGGTCAAATACGATGTTGTGTAGATTTCAGGAACCTGAATAAATGTTGTCCGAAGGATGATTTTCCTTTACCCAACATTGATATGCTCGTTGATGCCACCAGTGGTCATGACATGTTTTCGTTCATGGACGGTTATAGCGGATATAACCAAATCAAGATGTATGAACATGACGCTAACAAGACTGCGTTCCGAACTCCCATTGGAAACTTCCACTACACGGTAATGCCTTTCGGCTTGAAGAACGCAGGAGCCACGTATCAGCGATCCATGACTGCAATATTCCATGACATGATGCACAAGCAAGTGGAAGACTACGTCGATGACGTGGTGATGAAATCAAAGACTCGAGCATCCCACTGGACATTCTGAGACAAGTCTTAGAGAGGTGCGAGAGAATACAAACTAAATATGAATCCTCTGAAATGTGCTTTCGGCGTTTCTTCTGGAAAGTTTCTTGGATTCTTAGTCACCGCAGAAGGAATCAAGGTCGATCCAGACAAAATGAAAGCTATTACTACCATGCCTCCTCTATGAACTATGAAGGAACTCCAGAGTTTCATGGGCAAGGTAAACTACATTCGACGTTTCATCCCCTGGACTGGCTCAACTCATTGCTTCATTCACTCCTATCTTTGAAGAAGGGACCAAGTTTTACGTGGACGACCGTTCAACAAGAGGCATTCAAGAAAATACAACAGATATTACTATCACCTGCTGTCATGAAGTCCCCTGTGCAAGGACGACCATTAATACTTTACACATCCTCCAGTGATGTTGCTATTGGAGCCCTCCTCGCTCAGGAAGATGAAGAAGGAATCGAACGCCCGATCTATTACTTCAGTAGTACAATGAGGGATGCCCAACTCCGGTACCCAAAGGCTGAGAGAGCATGCCTAGCATTAGTCCACGCAATTCAGAGATTCATGCATTATCTTCTATCAAACGAGTTGTCTTTGGTGGCCAAGGCGATCCCATAAAGTTCTTACTGTCAAAGCCTGCTTTGATTGGAAGACCAGAAAAATGGCTACTTCAAATGTTAGAGTTCGACATACCGTGTGTCCCTCCAAAAGCAATCAAAGGACAAGCAATTGCATACTTACTTGCTGCTTTCCCTGGAGAAGATATCACGATATTGCATGAAGAAGTACCGGTGAGTTTCCAAATCTCAATCACTCAAGAAGAAACATGGCTATTATATTTTGATGGATCCGCTACTCTGAGCAATGATATCTTGGTGGAGCGGGCATTGTGCTAGTTTCTCCATCCGGTGAAGTCTTCTCACATTCATTTAAGCTCGGATTTCTCTTTGCACCAACAATTCAACGGAATATGAAGCTTTTCTCTAGGGTTTGTCTTTGGACAAGAAAGCGGGAGCAAAGCACCTGGAAATCAGAGGAGACTCAAAGTTGCTGGTCAATCAAATGAATGGTGTGTACTCTCTCAAAGAAGTAACACTCGCCCCATTCAAAGCTGAGGCACAACGGTTATTAGCTTATTTTTTCCGATGTAACTATCATTCATACCGGACGTACCAATAATAGACATGCTTTGATTGTCTAGCGACTCTAGCATCCAAACTTGATTTGAAGGGTCGAGAAATCCATCACGATGCAGAGACGTTACGTATCATCTACTTGGCTTACTCAAGTTGAAGATGCCCAAATGAACGGCGGCGGGCACCCATCATTCACGAGTTGAGCGGTTCTCTTACGAGGCGGGAAAATCGGTCTCAAGGAATTGGAGAACTTTTTTCTACTGCATGGAGCATTGTATTATCGCAATCCAGATGGATCCTTATCACGATGCCTTGGAGATGAAGAAGCAAACGATCAACTCAAACGCATACATGAGGAAGTATGTGGGCAAATCCTGGTGATCACACTTTATAGAAGACTTCAAAGACTCGGGTACTATTGGCCCTCCATGGAGACTCAATCGAGAAAGTTGCAAGGGTCCGGTCCCAATTGTCAGACGCCACCTCATCACTTGGAAGTTCTAACAACTCACCACACTGGGGACTGGAGAGAACCTTACGTAAAATATCTTCGTGACAACGATCTTCCATCAGAGAAGAAAGATACGGTCAAACTCATCCAGAGAGCCAAACATTTCGTCTACTTGGAAGGGATTTTGTATCCCAAAAGCTTCGGTGGGAGTCTACTGAGGTGCTTGGCTGAACATGAAATTCCTACAATCTTGAAAGAAATGCATGAAGGTGAACATCAAGGGAAGAAGAAATTGTTTCTCCAAATCCATGAGAAATATTATTGGCCAACCATGGAAGATGACGCGGCTGCCTATGTTCGGAGATGTCATCAATGCTAAGTTCATGGTAACCTCATTCACACTCCTTGTCTCCCATTACATTCTGTGAGCAGTCCATGGCCCTTCTACAGATGGGGACTGGATATCATCGGAAAGATCAATCCAGCATCTTCGAAGCAACATGAATACATCATCACAGCAACGGAATACTTCACCAAAAGGGTAGAATCCATTCCTCTTAGAAGCACCACTGGAATCACAATTGCAGCTTTCATCAAAGAGTACATCATATGCAGATTCGGTGTTCCTAAACATATCATCACGGATAATGGAACTCCTTTTGCCAACAAACATGTTGCAGAGTTGCTCGAGGAATATGGAGTCAAACAAATTTTCTCCACACCCTACTATCCCCAAGGAAATGGACAAGCGGAGAGCACCAACAAAACCTTGATCCGGATTTTCAGTCGAACAGTTCATGAAAATCCACGAACGTGGCATGAAGAATTGCCCATGGCTTTGTGGGCTTACCAAACCGCACCAAGAAGCTCTATTGGGACTTCACCATACTCTCTCGTCTATGGCGTCGATGCTATTCTCCCGACTAAGATCAAGATTCCTTCTGTAAGAATTGCAGCGGCCGGTGGGGTGCAATGGGATGAAGCTGAAGTATCTAATTCAAGAATTGCTGAATTGGACATACTTGATTCAGGAAGGGCCAAGGTGGAAAAATATGTGGAAACCTACAAACAGAGAGTTTCCAAGGCATACAACAAAATGGTAAGACCTCGAACATTTCAAGTAGGAGATTTGGTTTTGAAAACAACAAAAAATATCCAGCAAGACATGTCCGCCCCCAAGTTCTCTCCTAAATGGGAAGGGCCTTATGTAGTTATCAAAGCAGTATCTAGCGGATATTACAAAATCTTAGGCTTTGATGGAGGATTCGAAGGAAACATCATCAATGGCAAATGGCTCAAGGCGTATTATGCTTGAACGATCATCAAAATATCAAATTTCTAAATGTAATTTCTGTTTTCTCCAAATGAATATGCAGTATGCTCATTCATTCAAAATTCAAAGTATTCTACGAATCTCACAAGAATCTTTCAATCATCTACTTTATTCAAAACAAAATCTCAAACCTACATAAAAAATCTTTCTCTCAAACACTCATTCAGAACAAACCATCCAACAGAGGATAATCTTTATAGAAAAACCCGTCAAGCTTCTTACGGAAATTCTTGGTTTTCATTTTCAAGTCTGGACCGCCTTCTCAACTCTTGCCGACTCTAAGGCAAGTATCTTCTCCTCCTCCAATATGGCGGTGGTCGCAGAAATCGCGTCGATGCAGTGCATTTGCCTTGTGAACTTTGATTATCTCGAGCCGATGACGGCCGGACCTATGTTGAACTGCAGAGTTTCGCAATAAGAAATCATCTCATCCCATTTGTGCAGTTCATGATTCTTGACATCTCGCAGATGCATCTCGGTCCATCTCTTCAATGATCGGTAACAACCACCGCAACCGTAGTCATGAGGGTTGGTAGAAAACCTTTTTATACTTCGGTCGTAGCAATATTCCCGTACCTTCTCCAAATTTTGGTATACAGAGGCGTGTGACACTTGGGAATGACGAATCCACCAACCACTTCATTATTCGGGCAATTGTTGATCATGGGAGCTTCAAATGGGAGTCCAGTGTTGGATACTCGGGGGTATGAACTCTAACCCCGCCTTCACGGAATCGGTTGAGTTCTCGTCAACACGGTTCTTTGCTATCATCAACTATAATCACGGACTTCCCGTTCTTCCTCTTTCTGGCATCGACAAAAACACGAACATCAACCTGCGGTAGAACGAAGGAGTATTTAATTTTACTGACCTTTGAGCATGGTAGGACTTCAGTCGAGAAGTTATGGAATTACTTACGGATGTTTCGGCATCAGCATGATCCGACCTATACCGGGCAGGAGCTTTGACAGTTCGTTTGGGTCTCAAGCTACAGGATGAATGCTGATTCTTCTGATTATCCTTCAAAAAAAAATTTCTTCTGATCAATCACCCTGATCGAATAAGGATAAGAAAGATATGTAACTCACCGAGACGGATACTGCCACAGCATGTTCTACGCGAGATTCACTTCTGGAAGAGACACTGCTTCTGGACATGGCGACGAGGGGTGGGATTATGATCAAAATTTATTCTGATACACAAAGGCAGCAGATGGTCGATTTGTTTAAATAAAACCTAAAAGCACTTCCATAACGGATAAACAAGTCTGCATTGCGATTTCTCAAACCCTAAATCTCGAATCGGATGCGTGACAATGGGAGAAGCGTAATAATACTGGGGATTGACAGTTCAGGAGAAGTCAACATTATGACTACGGATTGATCGTCTGGAAGGCCACGTGTTTCCTAGACAGTTCATGTGATTGCATTCCGCAGGTAGTTATTGTCTACGTGGACATTGGCCCATCGAATGGAGATATGAGGAAGATTCAGAAAAGAGATACTGCAAGGAATTACAGTTCAAGAAAATAATAATCTCTAAAGAAACATCTTTACAGCCAAGCTATTCAAATAACCAGAAAGTATCTACTTCAACGGAAAATAAATAATCTCAGGGAGATTCATGAACAAGATTAATCATCAGATTCGTCGGAATCATCATATTTGTCAAAGTTATCAGATTCTTCATCGTCGTCTTTTACAGAGCCCTCTTCAAATTCTTCATCAGAATTACTATCAGATGAATATCAAGGTTGTTGGAATCCCAAGATTCTCCTTTTCGCTCGGCTTCAAGGTCAGCTTTGACAGCTTTCTCAATCTCCCTGGTACGCCGATCCGGCTTAATCTTGCGATCTCATGGCACCCACACGGGTTCATCTTCCGAAGCATCAGAACAGAGGGTTCGCCGTCAGCTCGAGATTGAAGTTTCTCCTCAGCTGCTAGTATTCTGCGCCGAATTCGGTCCCTTCTTCGCCGACGGTCATCCATCTCGTCATCCTCGGCTTTTCTCTTCATGAGCTCAGCATAAGTAACTCTACGGTTATTGAGAGGCGCGCCAGGCTCTGTTTTCTCAGTACGATTCATCTTAGCTCGTGATTTGGCCGCGAAAACTTTAGAATCCTCTTCAGAAGAGCTGGAAGAATAGCTATAATCATAATCGCTGCTGCTGCTGGAAGTCACCATTGTCTGGAACCAGAAGCGTGGGATTACAAATATGCTAACACCGAATTCAAAAGAAAAAAACGGTAATCCTAAACTCTTACCTATTTACGATTTCACGAACTTAGTGATAACAGCGTAAAACCTCAAAACTTGTTCGTTCTTTCAAACCTGCAAAGCCGAGCAAAAAATTATTATTTAAAGTCGACATTGGATTTCCACGAAACTATGAATAATTCACATAACCTTCCATGTGAATATTCGCTGATTTTTACGTGTACCTACACTATAAAATCGCCAAACTTACACATATACTGCGAATTCATCAACTCATAGAAATATTGCTTGATATCAACGATTTTTCATAAATCAAAGCATGATTTTTCTTTGTTAAAAACGTGAATAAGTCACGTAATTTTTAAAAAAAAAAAAATTAGGTGAGCTAATAACTCACGTAAATAATAATAATAATAAAAAAATCTTTTTTACTCAAACGGGCATTCGTCTACGAAACCAGGGTCTTTTCTATTTTTGCAAAAGCCCACATATTCCAAATAAAATTTTGAAAGTTCTCAAATAAATTTTATCATGAATTCCAGGTCTTTTCAAAATTTCCTTTAAATCCATGCTTTGAAAATAAACTTGGGTTTTCATGAAACCTAATAAACAAAACTTTTACTACTGCAACTATACCATGTCTATGCAAAATTTTATGTATCTCTTCCATATTAGGGATTTTTGTTCGTTTCCTAAACTAACGAAAAACGGGCATTCATACGTTTTCTAAAAACAAATTCTTCATAAATCCTACGCATGCTTGCAACTATGGGACTTTTTGTTTTGTGAACAACTCATGAATCATAGAATGAACAGTAAAAAAAAATATAAAAAAATTCACGCACCTGGTCGGTGCCGGCCGGAAACTGGCCGGACGGTCGTCGTTGACCGTCGGTGACTGGAAAAGCCCGGCGTGATTTTTTCCTCCTCTCCTGCTGCACACGTGAAGATGGTGAAGGGATGAAGATGCTTGATCGGTCACAAAATTGTTTGGGGCTTCTCCCCTTTTATATTATTTTTATTTCCAAAACCTAAAATACATGGGTTTCCTCTTTGGGTTTGGGCCCACGAGCGCTAAACTAACCGAAACTGGGTTTTTTAACTGACCAAATCAGCAACACCTCACCTCTCCGTGTCCATAAAATAACGCTCTATCACATTATTAGGATCCTTACTCAAAAATTTGCCTGTACGTGACACCATTACAGCAAACCGAGGATTCTGAGCATACCTTTGTAGACTGAGTTCAACCACCGATTTCATCGAATGAAAATCACCATTTAATGCATTACTGCGGAACATAATTGTTCCCCACTAAGCAGGGGACTTAATGTTGATGGTGGATTTTCAACAAAGGGCAAAACCGTAAAATCATGAGGCATGTTTCGACGCGGCTTTCAGGCATGCAACGATTCATATTTTACGAAGCCATGATGAATATGTTTTCGAAAAGCCCCACAAGCAAAGCGATTCGATCCCTAGCATTTCATCACGCCCTCTATGCAGAATAAAATAATTGGGCGGTTCTCCGTAGATTGAGAGCTTAACGCCTTCAGGACATCGGTGACACTCACTATTCCCTGACTGCAGGAGAGAGACCCCCTCCACATAGAAGAATAGTTGGGCGGCGGACGCCTTCAGGACGTCGGTGACACTCACCGTTCCCTGACTATGTGGAGAGACCATGCATAGATTCGGGCGGTTCTCCCATGATTGAGAGCGAGAACGCCTTCGGTCGTAAACAACACTCGTGACTCCACGACTATGCACCATTCGGAATGGATGTGACGCTTTAAGCGGCTAATATCTTTTACGTAATAGATTAATTATCTTTGTGACATTCACCACGGAATTCCCAGAATGATCTATTATTGCTCCTATTCCATGGTCGAATCCACGGCCTGATCCCATAGAATGGCAATAACAATTGCTCCTATTCCATGGTCGAATCCACGGCCTGATCCCATGGAATGGCAATAACAATTGTTCCGATTCCATGATCGAATCTACGACTTGATCTCACGGAATGGCAATAAACTACTATATTATCTCATTATTCCAATTTCATGATCGAATTCACTGCTAATCTCATGGAATGGTAATAGATAATTTTATTACTCCGATTCTATGGTCGAATCCACGATCCCATGGAATGGTAATGTCTGCTTTATTATTCCAAGTTCATGGTTGAATCCACAGCTGATCCTATGAATTGATAATAAATAACTACTCATTTTATTGTTCCATTTCATGAACTATTCTACACCGAATTTCATGAATTAGCAATAAATACCCAACCAACGGGCATCTGGATCATCACTGAGTAAGCCCCACAAAAATGGTGTAAGTGTACTCGACAATGATGCACGACTAAGCACCCGGATGCACAAACGAGCATCCAAAAATATAGACAGATGAGGAATCCTACGCAAAATAGGAGAAAGCAACAAATAATAATAAAATAATAAGAGGCGCCCAGGGGCCGGGCCCACCGGTCGGCCGGCCATGCCCTAGCCGTGGCCGGCTCCATGCCTCTTCCATTATTTTGCCCTATTTTGTTATTTTCATGAACTCATGAAAAACTCCTTCAATTTAGCAACTTTCCTTGTTTGTGCAAAACTCATGAATTCCCCATAACTTCATGGATTCATGAAATAATATTATAAATAGGGAAAGATGTGCGGGACCGAGCAACCTAGCCGGCCGTCCATGCCTAAGCCATGGCCGGTCCCACACCTCACAATCCCTAGCTTTTTATAATTCCCTAAACTCATGAAACTCCTCCGTTTCAACAAAAACTCATGGATTCTCCATAACTTCATAGATTCATGAAAAATAATAATATAAAATTAGGAAAAGGTGTGCGGGACCGGGCAACATAGCCGGTCCCACACCTTGCAATCCCTAGTCTTTTATAATTATTATTTTCCTAAATTCATGAAACTCCTTGGTTTGAGCAAAAATCATGATTTCGTCATAACTTCTCAAATTTTGCTCAAATCATGAAAAACCAAAAGCCAACAGTCACACGGCCAGGCTAGCCTCTCACGGCAATTTTAAATGTTAAAATACTCTTATTTTAATATTTACAAAATATTGATCAATTGATCATACATGCTCATTCCAACAAAAATCAAGAATTTCAGTCAAGATGAAACTCTTCTGAAAATTCATAATGTTGCTCGAACGCACATCAGAAAATACTGAAACTCTCGGTACGGAGACACGGATACCATGGCAACACGTGCATGCCTTCATGACCGACCAGAGTCATTCCTAGGGTTTACACAAAGCCGGTCCCACGCATTTTCATAATTCTGACCTAATTTGCTCAATTGCTCATATTGGGCCCAAACTCTCTTCGACCAACATGGGGATTGCTCAAATGACCAACAACCGGTCCCGTGACTACCAAGAGCCGGTCCCCATCTTTCATACCTAGGTTTTATACCTAATGCTGAACCCAGCAATATTTCAATAAATGATGAAACCGACATTTAATCACCATTCTATCACCAACTGTTCAACTCGGAACCCTGGTGCATGCTCACTCGAGCACTGGGCACCACATGGACGCCCATCATCCCATGTGTTCGGTCCCTCTATCACTCATGACCTATTTTCAGGTGATTCATCAACTATGATCTGAAATTAGGGTTTTGAATAAATGTTCTACGAATCATCATTACGAGCAAGATTCAAACACTAATGAATTTATATTGATTCAAAGAACCAAGATATGAATTAATCATATAATATTTGGTAATCTACCAATATTTTAATATTTTATTAGGTCACATTACCAATAAATATTTCGTCGAATTGAGAAACACTTGCTCAATTGCTCAAATATTGATCCAAATTATCAATATTCGATAATTTATCGATAATTTGTCGAATTGAGCAATACTTGCTCAATTGCACATCAAATTATCAATATTCAGTATTTTGTCGAATTGAGCAATACTTGCTTAGTTGCTCGTCAAATTCTCGATATTCAGTAATTCGTCGGATTGAGCAATACTTGCTCAGTTGCTTAATCTAACTATCAATATTCAGTAACTCATCAATATTCAACAACCCGTTGAATTTACAATATTTGCTCAGACGAGCAATATTAACATTCATGAATCGCTGAGCATTTCTCAAACATGCTCGATTCAACAAATCCTAGACTCATTGTCTAATCAGTCAACAACTGACAAACTAAATACACGCCTGTCATGCAGACTCCACGATTCGTGAGACATAAATCACGTCAAATTGGGGGATAACAACTAGAGTTTTGGTCTGGCGGCCTACATCATGTGGATTTCATCCATGACGAGAAATGTGCGTAAGTTGTGTAGACGGTTGAAGGAGTTAGCAAAGTAGTGGGTGCAAGATCCGTCAAGTCTCCACATGACATGGAACTAACTTTACCACGATCTTCCAGTTCCCCACTCTTCCACTCATGAAACCGTCACACTTACAGGGATCAAGGTGTTCACAACTCCGACAATATAAATAAGTCTCTGAATCCATGATTGAGGACAACGAATGATCACTAGCTATCGACAATCATCCAGAATTTCTCGAGTAACTACTCTCAAGAATTCATCAATCCATCAGAACTTATTCGAACTCCACAGTTCACCAATTATTGCGAAACCTTCAACACATCCACAATCCTTGATCATCATTGATCCCACACAATTCTCAGCTTCCCTCCTACAGATCAACCCATCTCCCTCTTTGCGATCGAATTGACTCTGGAACAGCCATTGACTTGGTTTAGGCCCACTAGTACAAATATTGGCTTAGGTGACAGTTTAAAACTGTCACCGAAATATTTATGTGACAGTTTTGAAATTTTTTTGCACTGTCACCAAAGCCTCTATTACAAAAGGTCTTTAAGAAACTGTTACGGAATCACAACTACAAGATAACAGTTCTTCGTAAAACTGTCATTGTTAACAGCTTATGGTGACATTTTCTAAAAGAAACTGTTATAAGAAAGTCAATTTTGTATACTAAGATGACGGTTTTTCCATAAACCTGTCATAGTTGACAACTTACCGTAACATTTTCTTTGTAGAACTGTCATCGTAATCCCAGTTTTTTTTCATAGAAAATGACTTACGGTCACATTTTTTTTAAACAGCTGTCATTATAAACACGTTTTAGTATGAGTTTGGTGAACTGTCACATGAGAGGCGCTAAGGTAGCAGTTTCTTCATGAAATTGTCATCGTAAAGCTTAATATATGACAGTTTCTTCAAGTGACATATCTTATATACAATTGCTTCTTTTCCTATTAGGTAGATGGTCAACAATAGTACGAATACATGAAAAAATTAATAAAAGAATATATATATTAATTTTTAAACAAAAATGTTTCTACAGACTGACCACTTGTACAAATGGCATACAGTATATAAGTAATTAGCATTAACTGTCAAACTTTTGTATCAAAAAAAGAAACAAAAAACAATATCAAACATTGTAAGCTCAAGACAAGACCCTACAGGGTGAACAGATCCTTCATAAGGAGACACCCACACAGCAAATCGATCCCATAGTAACATTTCTTGGACAAAACAGCAACCAGGAACTTGCAGACAGGCGGGAGTAAGCCTGGTCAGCACACAAGAAGAAGACTACATAGTAATCAACACACATGACAAAGCAGAATGTTGAGAATATTTGAACATATATTTCAATATATCACTTCTAAATATCGGTATTGACCTTATTTACTTTAACTATCTAACTGCTTAATCTTTCTACAAAGATCCCAAGTTAACAATTCAAGCAAGAATAGAGATCATAATGGCAAGAAATAAGACATCTTCAGTTATTACATGATCAAAGCAGCGGCAATTACCACTTACAAGTATAAATTAATAGTTGTCAATCCTTGCAGATACTAAGACACACACCTGAGCACAATAAGGTTGCTGTTCACATGTCCCCCTCTGTTCAAGCACAAATTAGCTTTTGATTCTTTCAATAACCAATCTAAGCTGAAATAAATTTTTGTACACTAGAATTAAAGGATTATCAATTCGGTAGCCTTTAAATGGCAAACTCAATCTTTCAAATCTCAACGGAATGTTTGCGCCAGTAATTAAATAATGAAGTTTATGCCACATACACAAGACCAATGCAGGATATCTTCACAAATAAAAACGGAAAAGTGCCTACCTCAAAAATTACTTATAGTTGCTATATATGCTTAAATAACTACTTAAACAAGGTACAAGACTTCAAACATTAACAAGACAGTGAGGACTATGACGACATATATATGTATTTGTTTAGTAACTGCATTGTCTTATAGTATCAAAAAGGAACTAAGACTTACTTGAAACCAGATAATGAAAGCAAGGGGTGAAGAAGGCCTCTTCGAAGAACTATATGTAGTTGCATCCGTGAGAGCAATCTCCTGAAGCGAAGCACCATATAATAAGATATGGTGAAAACCTTAACTACAGCATACATGAAGATGGCACAATGGATAAACAAGGAAAAAAAACCAAGCATCCTACATGCAGTACCAGGTAATTTTCTGCTTTCTTAGAATTGAAGGAAGAACATTAGATAATAAATGGATTCAACTATATTTTCATTCCCTAGGTACTAGTAACAACAAACCAATTTATCGTTTTCCCAACTAAAAAATGAGCAAATGAACTGGAAGCTCAAGTGATCAGTTTAAGGTAAAAGATTACATTGGATCTCAACAACACTCTAGTCCAACGCAACTTACAACTGAACAGAATTATGCAGAATCTCAATATCTCCCATCCTGTCAAATTTTAGGCCTAGAAATTGACAAAATATATGTTTGTTATAAATGAAAGACAAAAAATTTAATTTGCAGTGGAAGGGATCATATAATTGAACTTTAAACTAACATGATAAGAAAGGGCCCAACTAGAAAAAGCAATCTCTAAGTATGTAAGTGGCTTAGCTGATGGAGATGTTCTCAAGGAACTCAAACACCTGTAAATTCAAAAATCAAATAAAAAATGTCCAAGTCAACAAGGGAAGATCAGTTGTAACAGGAGGATGTTACATTTTTGCAACAATTGACATTCTGTATAGTAACCCATGCTAATTGTAAAAGAATTACAGGTTTCTAATCTTTCAGAATAAAGTTATTCGTGCAAATTAAGAAATCAATTATGACTACGATGATTTGTATAAGAAGATTAATGCTGCATTCAAAACATGACCTCTTTTCTTTACACAAAATGAATAATCCATAAATCTCAAGCCTGAGTCTACAGCTCGCCCACCAAATGGAGCGTTTTAGACAAGCTATATACATAACACAAATGATTCAACTGAAAAAAATATTGGCTTACATTAAAAATGAAGTATGCATATATTTATATAGAATAAGACCATTAAGATTTAAAATTTTCTTAGAGAACCTATGAAGAAAAATCTAGATGATCTGTCATTAAGCTTAGTAGAATTAATCGATGGCACCCAAGAGTACATAATAGTAGCACAAGAATACTAACATGGGTATCTCTTACTTACCTAGGCTTGATCAAGAAACCACGAAGACAATGATAGTGTACCGGCAATGAAAGTCATTGTCCTATTCATCGAAAGTTCAGTTCTGCTATTTGGGTACATCCAATTTATATGACATGTGGTGGTGTGTCATCGAGGCTTTTACAGAAAAAACTGTATCTAAAACCTTTGCGCTACCAGTGATACTTCACGTACCCACAGTTACTACCCTGATTTTTGAACAAGAATAGAAAGGTTTTAGTACTGAGTAAAGGAAATGAATCTGCTAAAGACTTCCACATAATGTAATAAAAAGTTATTGCTCATCCCTATGGAAGTAATCAAAGCTCAGCCACACTTTTCTAAGTAATCTATATGTATAAAAATAAACAAGTCGATGACAAAGTCTTCGTGATATTGGACAACTTCGTTGATAATTTTAAGATGAATAGTTTCCGAGATTTAAACCTGAAATTTATCATAAAGAACAAAACTCATTGTGATATGCAAAGACTATCATAGGTTCACAAAACTGAGAGGAGAACTACAGATCTTTTCGGCATAAATAACCTGTATGAAGAATCAAAATAAATATTACATATGTCTACTCAAAATTCAACTATGAACAAGAAATTAACAATTAGGGGAATCAGAATAAAAAGAAAAGAAAGATAATCACCATACAATGTTGATAGAGAGGAAACCACTTGCCAAAAGCGAAGGACATGGAAATCAAACCAAAGTTTGTTCCTCTTCTGTGGTTATGCTGACCTATAACTGATCTCTTCTTCTTCATTAAGCTCGTTGAATAGAACTGTCATACCAGAGCAGACTATAAAAATAAGTCAAACTACTCACCAACTATAAGTTTATAACTAAATCCCTAGTCCAAAAGCATGAAAAAAACTAATTTGTTTACCAATCTCTAGTTCCAATCTCACTAAACCCTAATCACATCACACCAACGCTCTAAAAACTGAATCTGCAAAGAAAAACTTACGAACTACGTTGAGGCGTCAAATAGAAAGATCAACAGCTGGTGAAATCATACAATATCCAACAAAAAGACTCGGCAATAATCTTTCTATCCAAAACTAGGGCTTCGTGAAAAAAGAAAATACCAGAAAAACAAACTTGATAGACGCATTTATGTGTCTAATTTGTCCTCAATGTTTCGTATTGTTAGTACTCGTTTTTGTCCTTATTATGGTGTTTTGTGTGTTTGTAGGTATTTTTTGGAAATAAAGATTGTTGGAAAATTCGGCTCGAAAAGTTGTTCGGAGCACCTCCGGAGGACATTTGTTATTCGGACTCCCACATTGGATAAGGGGTAACCCAATTGCTAAGGGGCACGCACGGCTATATATAGCCTATTATCCATCGCACCCATCTTCTCCGTTTGAAAATAAGCTTTTGGCGGAAACGGAGTTCTTAACTGGCGAAATTAGGGTTGGCATTTTGGACCTAGGTTTTGAGACGACTAAAGAGCTGAAATTTATGGGCTGGACTTGGTAGAGCTAGACAGGGATGGTGTGACCAACGGGTTCGACCAAGTTTGGTTGGATAACCCCGGTTGAAGAAAACAGAGCATAAGAGTTTCACGGGAATAGTTCACTCATTCCCGTGTTTCTTTATGGTTGGCCTGTGCTTGTAGGAGGGTTGAGGATTGTTGGTAACTTTATGGAGCGTGTTAACCAGCTACAAACACGTGAAGACTTAAATCAGGGAAGAAAATATTCCCGAAAATATTTTCTTCAACACCGAGTAAATGAGAATTATTCTGGAGTTAATGGCGAGATTTTGTGATGCTGTTGGGTATAAAAAGGGAGTTGCGGACTCATAGAAGGGGGATGGAGAGATTTGGAGCAGTTTAGAACGTCACATAGCCAAAAAAATCGAGTTGCAGGATTATTCTCTGCTGCTGCTGCACCAAGAACACGAAGAACAAAAGACCACCAGAGGCAGTCGTTCTTCTACAGTGACAACGACACTTAGGCGTGGGTCGTAATACGGAGGCAGACTTAAAAGCAACAGTAACAATTTTTAACCTTCTTTGTAACAGTGTTTGCAACACTTATAATCGTTGCAAACACTTGATTTTCATCATTTTCTCCATTTCATCATTTGTACACCTCCTTTGAGCAATAAAAATGATTTTTGAGCGTGTTTCCAACATGATGAGCTAGACCCCATTACTGGGACGACGGAGGAAGACAAATTTCATACATGGGTAATTTTAATTAATTCTTTTTATGACTTTTGCACTAATTAAAAATTGAATTATGATTTGATTAAATTAGTTATTATTTTATTAGATGGGTCATGCTTGCTTAAATGTTTGATGTCCCATGCTTACGATTTATAACTAATATTTTGAAAATCTACCTTGGCAAAAATAAGAGTCCATGTTCTTATTTGTTGAGCGATAATTGTTAAAAGAATTAATATTTGAACCTTTTGTTATGAGTTTGGCCGAATCCTGAGTCCCAGCCCATCTCTTCATCTTGTGACAATATTTGTATATATTTTTTCTTTTATTTTCTTTTATTAATTCTTAAAATCAATCTCGTCAAGTCCGACTGAACGACAACCTTACTACCACTTTCTACAACATCATTGAAAAATAACAACCAATTTTGGCGCCGCCGACGCGGACTTGTGTATAGATTTGTTTTTAGGTTTTATTATTATTATTTTTTTCTATTATTATTTTTGTTCTTTTTTACGCGTTTTGGTATTTCTGTTTGCTTTCAGATTTGGAGTGGAGCGAAAGAAAAAGAGAAAGTGCTGAAAAGAAAAGCAAAGCCAAAATAGGAAAGAAAAGAGAGATCCGAATGGAGTGAAGAAGAAAATTTTGTATAGTGTAATTATTTTATTTTTTTTATTTTTAGAAATTGTAATTAGGTAATTAGTTTTGTAATTTTTATTTTTATTTTTGGACTTTTTAATTTTTGGACTTTTGGACATTTTTATTTTATTTTTTTTAAAACCCTAAGGAAGGGTTATTTAAATACAAACTGCACAGGGAAGGACGGCGATTACGATATCGTCTCGGCCCCTCGGGTTCGTACACTGACATAGGAGTCAGTGGCCCGAGTCGACTTCAACGGTTCATCCCCCGTCTGGAACGGGAGGTAAGAATTCTAAACACCCGCGAATCCCCTGTCAGCGGGTTTACTGGATGATTTCGTGTGGATATATGTCGAGGAACTGAATCCGGCTGCTTTAATTTCCTAGTAAAGGGCAAGGACTGGCCATACAAGATAAGAGTTCGGATTTCATCACCGTTCTCTTCTTGCCCGCCTTAGGAAAACGAAACCAAACACGAACCTAAGCTTTAAAATTTGGAATAGAACGAGACCGATAGGGTAACGAGCTTAATAGGAAAGTCATTCGAAAAATATTGGTTACTCTTTTAGCATACTTCGAAGTTCATGATGGTTTCGTGAAGTTGAATGCGTGACTGCGCCGCCTTGTAATAGCGGTGAGGCCTGGGTATCAAAGCTCCACGGAGCTTCCCTCGCCTTGATTCAACTTACTTTGACTCGGATTGATCCGGAGGGGTTTGCTCAGTTTGTAACGAATTCCCTTTCGAAGGATTAGAAGGCTGATCTAGAAACAATCTAAGTGGAGCCATCATGCTTTTTGTTTGCTAGAAATCAGTAGGTTTGTTGTGGTCGAGTCAGCCTTGTTTGTGCTTGTGTAGAATTCCCTTGCAGTTAGGATGTCAAACTGGTATTACAATAGCCATCACAATGAATATGAATATCCAACTGAACAAAATGGACATCACTCTTTTTATGACCATAGTGTGAATAGTGGTTGGGAACGCCAAACTTTTGAAGGTTATGGGTCATACCATGGTGATCCCAATTACTATCCACACGCCACCCGGTCGTACGAGCAAAATTCCTCTCTACTTGAGTCAACACGTAAGTTAGCTGAGACGACACGTAAGTTCGCAAAAATGAATAACTTAGTTATGGACGAAAGCAATGCAACGAGTGAAATTTCTTTCCTAGATTCAATAAGGAAGTCATGTGAGTCGAGTCACGATACAATAAGGAATTCATGTGAGTCGAGTCACGATACCATAATGAAGTCATATGAGTCGATTCGAAAGCTTTTAGAGGCCCAGAACGGAACTGCTCGAGATAATCTTAGTGTTTCCAATAGTACCCATGAAAATGAGGACAATTTTTATAATCAGGATGACGAGGTTAGAATTGGTAACACTACTTGTTTAGATGAGGTTCAACCATTTTCATATTATTATAATGATAATTATGATGAGGATAATGTTGATGAAGAATTTGAAATAAATAGGCATAGTGATCAGGAAATTGTTACCCCAATTGAGCTTTATAACGATAATATTATTTCTAGTTCAAATCCAAATAATTTTAATAATTATTCACCTATTCAAAAGGATGAGGATTTGACTAGAGATACCCCCGTTTTAGACGATGTAGTATTTCCTTTTGATTACGAAGCCAATGATGGATTAGAGGAACGAGTATATTTTGAGTCTAGCAATTTAGAAACAATAGACTTAGAAAAAGAAAATGAAATCGTAGAGATGAGTGAGGATGTACCTGACTTAGAAGAATCAATTGACCATTTTCAGGAATCAGGTGATCTTGAAATTAGGGAAGTTGTGACTAGTCTTTCTAGAGACACTGAAAACTCTAAGTTTGGGGGTGATTATCATTCTCCATGTGCTTTAACTCTTAGAAAAGTCCCTAACTTGGGACTTGACATATGTGCCTCAACCATTTTAAAAGATTATCTTCATACACTTTTTCCTGAACCTAATTGTGTCCATAAAGAAGTTCAGTTGTTAAGAACCCATCCTCTGGTTGATGTGGTTAACCCAGGCTATGATACCATGATTGATTTTGTTTTCCCACCAAATATTTTTCAACCAATTGTGGGAACTTATAAGTTTCAGATGTGTCAATTATTAAGTTTTGAGGCTAAACCTAATTACTTTAGGAGATTAGGGTCGACACATTTGATTAAGAATGACCACTACTGTGGTCAACTGTGTAAGTCAAGTCTGATTGACTTAGAGGATCCCCGATTATTCGGAGTTATTGTTATGTGCTTCTAAGTTCTTAATTGAGTATTTCCAGACTCTACAACCTGATCTTAAGAATCCTTCTTTTGAGGAAGTCCAGCCCATGAAAATATTTTATATAGACCCTTTTATAGAGCCTGAACCCGAACCACAACTAGATGTAGTTGTCTTAAACAAAACAATATTTAAGGGTGTGTTGGATATCCTCCTGGTCTGTGGCAGTTTCCTCTTCTTGTGGTTAGCACTTTTTGATCCAGATGACCCGCAGTTATTCCGACTGTTGCTATATGATTCTTCGAGGTGACTAATCCTTTCCAATGTCTGGCTGAAGACTTTAAACTTAGCACTTCTTGGGAGGTAACCCATGCTCTTGCAACACGGTAATATCTTTCCTTACTCTTTTCTTCAAGTGGTAACAGTTTCTCATTGTTCATGCTTTTAATTTCATCTTTAGAACATTGAGGACAATGTTAGATTTAAGTTTGGGTTTATGGGAGAAACTTTTTAGTTGCAATAAATAAACTCCAGAGACTAGAAATTTATGCTTATTAAGGTTTGCACTAACTAATCTAAGTGGATGGGAACATCTTGGTTGTAGGAGTTGAGGAACCAATCTGATTAGATGGAAACATCTAGAAGAGTCTATTCATAAAAGCACAGAGCTCAGGTGTTAGAAAGAAAACATGGTAGTTTCGCCATATCCTCGTGATGGAAACATCGAAAGAATCCTGATCACTTCTTTTTCTTTTTCTTTTTACCATTGCTAGGGTGAAATAGAGTGACTGAGACGCAAAAAAAAAAAAAAATTGAGACTAGACCACTAGACCAACCGGAACAAATACAATAAAGTCGACCACTGGTACCCTTGTATATGCCAGCTGAGTTGACCTAAAGTTAGGATTATCGGCCTCTGGTTCCCTTGTATATGCCGGTGTGTTGATATTAGTCCGGACCGAGATCTCGACCATTAGGATAGGTTCACCTTAGTCAACATCATCCACGTTTTTCTACATCCAGCTTCTTAATCTATCCATGTGATTGGTTGACTCCGGTTTATGATGTCCAGAAACTATCTGAGTAGAGCTCTGTCACTTTAAATAAATTTTAGTATGCTTGAGTGCAAACTCGTGTACAGCAATTAGAATTTCGCATCAGGGTACTTCCTCCTGTAGTCAATAAGTATGCCAACCAAGGATATTCTTTAGTGCCTTCCAAGGTTCTGCGTAGATAGCTAGGGTCTGGACTAAAGGTTTTGTGGGTACACCTCTGGTAAACCCTCCGGAGACAAAGACTCCGCCACTAGGGCCACCTAGGGGTTCAAATGATTTTTATTTTCTAGAATAAATTTGCTCGAGGACTAGCAAATAATAAGTTTGGGGGTATTTGTTAGACGCATTTATGTGTCTAATTTGTCCTCAATGTTTCGTATTGTTAGTACTCGTTTTTGTCCTTATTATGGTGTTTTGTGTGTTTGTAGGTATTTTTTGGAAATAAAGATTGTTGGAAAATTCGGCTCGAAAAGTTGTTCGGAGCACCTCCGGAGGACATTTGCTATTCGGACTCCCACATTGGATAAGGGGTAACCCAATTGCTAAGGGGCACCCACGGCTATATATAGCCTATTATCCATCGCACCCATCTTCTCCGTTTGAAAATAAGCTTTTGGCGGGAAACGGAGTTCTTAACTGGCAGAAATTAGGGTTGGCATTTTGGACCGGTTTTGAGACGACTAAAGAGCTGAAATTGATGGGCTGGACTTGGTAGAGCTAGATAGGGATGGTGTGACCAACGGGTTCGACCAAGTTTGGTTGGATAACCCCGGTTGAAGAAAACAGAGCATAAGAGTTTCACGGGAATAGTTCACTCATTCCCGTGTATCTTTATGGTTGGCCTGTGCTTGTAGGAGGGTTGAGGATTGTTGGTAACTTTATGGAGCGTGTTAACCAGCTACAAACGCGTGAAGAGTTAAATCAGGGAAGAAAATATTCCCGAAAATATTTTCTTCAACACCGAGTAAATGAGAATTATTCTGGAGTTAATGGCGAGATTTTGTGATGTTGTTGGGTATAAAAAGGGAGTTGCGGACTCATAGAAGGGGGATGGAGAGATTTGGAGCAGTTTAGAACGTCACAGAGCCAAAAAATCGAGTTGCAGGATTATTCTCTGCTGCTGCTGCACCAAGAACTCGAAGAACAAAAGACCACCGAGAGGCGATCGTTCTTCTACAAAGACAACGACACTTAGGCGTGGATCGTAATACGGAGGCGGACTTAAAAGCAACGATAATTGATTTTAACCTTCTTTGTAACAGTGTTTGCAACACTTATAATCGTTGCAAACACCTGATTTTCATCATTTTTTCCATTTCATCATTTGTACACCTCCTTTGAGCAATAAAAATGATTTTTGAGCGTGTTTCCAACATGATGAGCTAGACCCAATTACTGGGACGACGGAGGAAGACAAATTTCATACATGGGTAATTTTAATTAATTCTTTTTATGACTTTTGCACTAATTAAAAATTGAATTATGATTTGATTAAATTAGTTATTATTTTATTAGATGGGTCATGCTTGCTTAAATGTTTGATGTCCCATGCTTACGATTTATAACTAATATTTTGAGAATCTACCTTGGCAAAAATAAGAGTCCATGTTTTTATTTGTTGAGCGATAATTGTTAAAAGAATTAATATTTGAACCTTTTGTTATGAGTTTGGCCGAATCCTGAGTCCCAGCCCATCTCTTCATCTTGTGACAATATTTGTATATATTTTTTTCTTTTATTTTCTTTTATTAATTCTTAAAATCAATCTCGTCAAGTCCGACTGAACGACAACCTTACTACCACTTTCTACAACATCATTGAAAAATAACCACCAAAACTCTAATATATAAAGTAATATATACCCAAATCATGTTATAGGGATTTCACCAGAAATACCGAAGATTTAAAACTTGTATCGAAACACATATTTAAGAATATTTGCGACCATAATGTTTCCAAAGAGAAGAAATTGAGAGATTCGTGTAGTTTTCTTATGGTTTTCTTATGGAGATATATTTCTATAGGTAAGAACAAAATGGAGAATTCCCAGAGCAACCGAGATAGAAAGCGAGAGATCTTAGATAACGATTGAACCAAAGAGGTGAAACCCTAGATTGAAGTAAAAAGATGATTTGCTAAGAGAGAAAACCCATGAGAAGTGAGAGATAAAATCTGTTGATACAAAGATAAGAAATTATGGAAATGGAGAACAGATGGGAGATGGACCGATGGTGTTTGGGAAATTTCTTTCACCTACTTGACTACTTCTGTTGGGGTTTTCAACAAAATGAGAGGAGGAGGAGAGAATCCAGACTACTCTGGAGACCCACTAACAAAACAGACCCACTACGTATTCATTGATAGTTAATGAGGGCCTCAAAACTACCAGCATCGTGCGTTATGGTATGTACATGTTGTATGAATAGAAACAGTTTTGGATTAGAAGTCACAGTTTTAGTGCTGAACTGTTATCTAAAATTTTATGCTTCGATAACAGTTTCGATATGAAACTGTTATATTATCTCAGAAATTGTAACAGTTTTAAACTGTTATTATACATGAACGTATAATAACATTTTTCTATAAAAACTGCCATCTTTTAAGTATTCAATAACAGTTAAAAAACTGTCACGATTGTATGCCACTATTAGCGTGAGTTTTTGTAAGAAAATGTCGCATATATCTCATAGCCTATCTTTTTGTGACAGTTCATTCGTGAACTGTCATGGTTTTGGATTTTGAACTGTCACCAAAGACCAAATTTGTACTAGTGGCCGGAGTCCTACAGATTGATCTCCCGAATCTAAGCACTCCCTTTGCAGTGCATCTGTGTGAGGTTAAGCAGTTTTCTCGGTCGAGGAGTCTCGACGACACGCTCGACTCTTCACTTTCCTAAAAAACCAGCGAACCGTTTTTCCCCATATACACACGCCAAGCCCTAATTCTTCCACGGCGCCTTGGCCACGCCAAGCCCTAATTCTTCCACGGCGAATTCTTCCACGACACCTTGGACACGCCAAGCCCTAATTCTTCCACGACGAATTCCTCCATGGCGCCTTGGCCACGCCAAGCCCTAATTGTTCCACAACGTCAAACCCTAACTTTGTCCACGGAGCCAATTTTTAGCTTTGGCCATGCCGCAACATCACTGGCATACCACTATGCCGCGGCTACTAGCATTCTGTTATGCCATGGCTACGCCACTGGCATGCCATTAGCATGTGGCTGACGCCACTTCGCTATACAACAAGATGTGGCCATAATCAATGGCCATCCTTCTTCATGAGATGCAATCTCATCCATCCAAGTTCTCCACCGAACTGATGGACTTATGGCAACTCTTAGGCGACCAACCGCCTAAACCCAGCGACCATGGCTACGCCAGGCGCCACTTGCACCATCGTGCCACTGGCATGCACAAGTCATGCCGCAATGCCACTGAGCCATTGTCAGGCGCCAACACAAGATAGCCACAATCAACGGCTACCCTTATTCATAAGATGCGATCTCGGCCATCGAAGTTCGCCACCAAACCGGTAAGTTCGCGACAAGTTTTAGGCGACTAGCCAAAATGAGCCTAGCATCACATGCTATTTACCTGCGGCAAGCCTCTCGATTTTAACTTGCCACACGTAGCAAAGTGCTACATGTTTTCCACGAAAACGCTCGAGACATCAAAATATGTCACAAACTGGGGGATGCTCATCAGGGTATTGGTCTGGCGGTTTACAGCGTGCGGCGTGCAATGCGCCCGTTACAAGAAAGTTTCATGAAGTAGGATAATTAGTGGTGGTGAAAAGTAACGGTGTAAACAATTCATTTCCTTCATCATGGAAGCGTAATGACTGGCGGTTCCACGAATTCACTTCCCTCATCATGGAAGCATAACGTCTGACAGTTACACGTTACTCTTTTCTTCCACCACTCAATCGTTTCCACTTCCTACGAGACCAGGGTACGTTTCACTATGACTTGTATAAATAGGTCTCACCTATTTCCACCAAAACAGAGGTTTTTGTCAGGAGAATAATACAACATCCAGAAATTATCTGATAGCTTTTCATCCAGCTAGCCAGTTCAACTTTCTGATATAAGTCACAAAACGCCCAGACTTCCAAAATCAACTATTCTGGTCTCAACACTTCCTTCGCTTCCCTCCCTAAGACCAACCCTTCTCCTTCACTTTGTGACCGAAGCAAGCTTGGAACGGCTGTTTCTTGGTTTAGTCCAGGATTGTACAGATTGATCTCTCGAAACAAAAGTATTCCCATGCAGTACATTGTTTAGGGTTTAGATTCGTTTCTCATCCACACACACCCAAAATTACCAAATTCAGCAGAAACGGTTTTCACCCACAAACACCTGTCCATGATGGTATCGTAATCCTTGACTTTGATGCGGATGAACCGGGACATTCTCAAGAAGCTGCTGGAAAACCTATTGAGGAAGATGTCAACACGGTTTACGAAACTGAAGCATCTTCTGGAGTGGACGCCGAAAATGTTGTCAGGGACGTTGAGGTGACCGCTGAGGATGTCGTCAAGGCGGACGAGGAGACGGAGGTAATATATGTTGAGGCCATTGGAGAATCCATGGAAACATACGCTGGGACTGCTGTTGAAACAAACGTCGGACAGGATGTGGAAGTTGCTGCTGCCGAAACGGCTTCTGGATGGGATGCTGAGGTCGCTGTTGCCGAGGCGGCTTCTGGATGGGATGCTGAGATCGCTGCTGCCGAAACGGCATCTGGATGGAATGTTTTCTGCCAGAGAAGGTGCTGGGGAAAGTGCTTGAAAAATCTTTGATGAAGGCGTTATTGATCCAGGCGTCTGCCATTAACGACCAGTTTTTCCACTTTTGCTATTTCTTCTCGGCGTGTAGCCGCTTTTGATATTCCAAAGGTTTACTTTCACTTTCTTATTTCCATGGCAAAGTTAGGTCTTCGCCAAGTAACATTCCGTTATTCATCTTTTATGGTTTCACATCTCTAAATGAATTAATAAAACATTTATACTGAAAATATCCAAAAACCCTTTATGTGAAAATAAGTTGCTCGCCCCTTCTAGCCACCCAGTAGATGGACAGACGCCGTACACAAATAGTGTGGATGGAATTTGCCACAGGTACTAGCCGGCCTGCTGCGCAACCAATGCCTCCGAACGCCGACATCACCCATAATAACGCGAGACAGGGGAAATAACAAAAATGGTTTAAAGGTTCGACCGACCTGTTTCTTGGTTCTCCCTTGTAGCAGCATCGTTGTCACACATCCCGAAAACTAGTAGAGCGTTAGGTGAGATTTGAAGTCGGATATTTTTGAAAAGATATCTATTATGCCGCCTGATGATCACCTTCCTTGCATATTCCCTTCTTCAGTACTTTTGGATAGATATTTTTGTGGTGGTTTGGTTTCTCTGATTTTCAATCGCCGGGTAGTAACTCTGTGAGAGTTTGGGTTTACTCGGTATTTTTCCTTTAAGATGATTTGGGAAACTTTTTAAGGAAAGATGTTCTTTTAATTGAAATTGAAAACTCTACTTATGAATGCAAGCAGTGCAACCATTTTAGAGAAGTTACAATCATTGCGTGAAAAGGGAAAAATGCTGAAGGAAATGCTGAAAGGATAACGTTGGAGGTGAAGGTAGCACAGCGTTTTAGGTATTAAAGGGTTTGAGCCATCGCGAGTGAATCGTCACACCTTCCAATTTGTCGGTATTGATGAGTTTGCAGTAACCTCCCAAGATAACATCCGCCACCAGGTATGGCTCATCTTCCTTTCCTTTAGGTGGATCGGGTAGAGCGGCTATCTTCACTGTTATATCTCCAACTTGAAACGAGGTCGTCTTGACTACCACATCTCCAATTTGAAACGGGTTTAGGCGTTGCGCAACCACTTGATTTTTGAGCTCGTCATCTTTGGCTGTAACCGCTTCCAGATTTTTGACAAAGCGCTTGAAAGGCCCAACATCCCATTCACATCTCCTAATGACGCCCGGGTTGATAATCGGACCGAGTCCCCATGCCTGGCCGAGAGGAGAGGTGATTAGGTGCAGAAAGGGTTGTTTAACCAGGCTTACTTGTGCTCGGAATCCGCGGATGAACGTCGACGGGCTTTCTCCGGGCAATTGAGTTACATTGGTAAGTTTTTGATACGGCAACATGTAATCTTCCAAGTTGGACGGCTTGTTGGAAATTCTTTCGGGTACCGTCATCGGCAGAGGGGGTGCTCTTAACTTCGCTTTGTTGCTGTGTACCCACGCGCGCCCCAGAATCATGTCGTAATTTGAGAGTTCTTTGACGATGTGGAATTTTCCATGTGTTAGAGTGTCTCTCACCTTGATTTCAAGGTTGATGTAGACATATGCGTCCATCGCCTTCCCTTCCAAGTTTTTGACCATGGTTGGGGAACCGGTAGCCTCCTGCTTCGAAAATCTCGCAGCTCTCAGAGTTTTGATGGTAACGATGTTTAAGTCAGAGGCCGCGTTGATTAATGTGTTATCGAGCTCGGCGTCCCTCAGGTAAACCTTGGTCAGCAGTCCCCAGTTGTATTTTCCAGTACCGCTTCCCGAGAGAGTTTGGGGTTCTTGCGTGGTTTCTTCAGTAGGAAAGAGTCTCTTGCGCGATAAAACATGGTTAAGGGTTGTGAAGATATCTTGACGCTGTATCTTGGAGAGATAGAGAATTTCGCACACATGTTGCATCATGGATTGCACAGTCTCGTGTACAAAGTCCCTAGAGACCATGCAACAAATTCAAGAAGATGTACCAACCAAAAGGAAAAGAGTAAACAAGAAATTATTAGAAGAAAGAAGAACAAAGAAGAACAAAGCAGAAACATGATAAACCAGTAAAAGAGATACAAGAAGATTCAAAAGAAGAAGATTCACAACACATTGAGAAAGTTACAATATCAAAGCGAAAGAGAGAGAACAAGAAAGCATAGGCGAAGAAGAAGAAGAAGAAGAAGAAAAATGAAGAGGAACCATCAGGTAAAAGAAACAAAATTGAAGAATCAGAAGATGAGGAAGAAGAAGATTCATATGAAGAAGAATCAGATGAAGAAAAAGTAACCGAAGACGCGAAGCCGGAAAAGGTATTGAAAGGTAACAATATTGAGTTGTGTTTTATGCTGCCATATCATTAAGTTTTTTAGCTATTAAAAAGAAATAAGTCAATGTTGAGTTGCATGTATGCAGGTAAGCCAAGGGCGAACGAAGTTACATTCAAAGTAGGTCTCGTTCCATTGGTTGAAATGGGGAGTTTTCTATACAAGCTGTTTGAATTAGAAGAAGGAGGAAATAAGAAGAAACCAATCCTTGCAAAGGCACTGAAGGCATTCCTTTCTGGTACTTCATCAGCCCATTCTACACAGCAGACATCAACATCATAGTGACTCCTAAATGGTTATAAAGAATCAATCTTGCAATACGGCTACTGCTTAGTGGATTTAATAAAGAAACGAAGAAGATCGCATTTGGAGATCCAAAAAAAGAGAAGATTTATACAGAGTGCTCTCTAGATGCAAGGGAATTTGCGTTGATCTTCAAAATTAGAAGAATTCTAGAGAGTGAAGATTTCAAGAAGACTCTCAAAGCAAAGCAACAAGATTAATGCAGGGAATTCTTGAATACCAAGTTTAGACCAGAGAAAGAGCCAGATTGTAAAAATAAAATAACAAAGACTGATGTTGAAAACAAACTAAGAGTTACAACTGAAGATGAGTCCGAACTGGAGTATTTTGTCAGACTTTTTGCGATGTGGTTGTGTGCGGTGCTTTTCTTCTCAGATTCTGGAACCACAAGCTTTGCGAGGAAATGGTTACCTCATGTTCTACAAATGGATAAAGTGTCATGGCCAGATCACATTGTAGATTATTTGGTGTTGATGGTGGTTTTTAGCTTAGGGTTAAAATCGTAAAACCCTAGCCAGACAGTGTCGTCACGGGACTTAAACGCATTTATTGAACCCTTTAATATGTCTGCGAGAAAATTACCAGGTACCTTTTTTCTAATTAATTACTAATTAGGGTTACGATAGGCCAAAACTATAATTCCCACGCCACCTGTGCCAATGACAGACCGTGCCAGCCACACCTACCGAGCTAAGGCATGCCAACCATGCTAGCCGCACCCTTGTGCCAATGGCGAACCGTGCCAGCCACACCCACCGCGCCAAGGCATGCCAACCATGCTAGCCGCACTCCTGTGCCAATGGCAAATTATGTCAGCCACACCTACCGGGCCAAGGCATGCCATCCATACTAGCCGCACCCTTGTGCCAATGGCAAACCGTGACAGCCACACCCACCGCGCCAAGGCATGCCAACCATGCTAGCCGCACCCTTGTGCCAATGGACAATGGCAAACCATGCCAGCCACACCCACCGCGCCAAGGCATGACAACCATGCTAGCCGCACCCTTGTGCCAATGGCAAACCGTGCCAGCCACACCCACCGCGCCTAGGCATGCCAACCATGCTAACCGCACCCCTGTGCCAATGGAAAATTATGCCAGCACACCTACCGCGCCAAGACATGCCAACCATGCTAGACGCACCCCTGTGCCAATGGCAAATTATGCCAGCCACACCTACCGCGCCAAGCCATGCCAACCATGCTAGCCGCACCCCCGTGCCAATGGTAAATCATGCCAGCCACACCTACCGCGCCAAGGCATGCCAACCATGCTAACCGCACCCTTGTTCCAATGGCAAATCATGCCAGCCACATCTACCGCGCCAAGGCATGCCAACCATGCTATCCGCACCCCTGTGCCAATGGCAAACCATGCCAGCCATACCTACCAAACCCTTGGCCCCACATGCCAAGCCAAACCGCACCTTGTCTTGGCCCTAGCCGTGCTAGCCATGCGCCCATGGCTTGCCAAGACAAACCATTCACGCCAAACCCTTGGCCCCACCATGCTAAGCCAAACCGCACCTTGCCTTGGCCCTAGCCATGCTAGCCGCGCCATGTGCCAACGGCATGCCAAACCCTTGTCCCCACCACTCCAAGCCAAACCGCACCTTGCCTTGGCCCTAGCCATGCTAGTCGCACCATGTGCCAACTGCATGCCAAACCCTTGGCCCCACCACGCCAAGCCAAACCGCACCTTGCCTTGGCCCTAGCCATGCTAGCCGCACCATGTGCCAACGGCATGCCAAACCCTTGGCCCCACCACGCCAAGCCCAACCGCACCTTGCCTTGGCCCTAGCCATGCTAGCCGCACCATGTGCCAACGGCATGCCAAACCCTTGGCCCCACCACGCCAAGCCAAACCGCACCTTGCCTTGGCCCTAGCCATGCTAGCCGCACCATGTGCCAACGGCATGCCAAACCCTTGGCCCCACCATGCCAAGCCAAACCGCACCTTGCCTTGGCCCTAGCCGTGCTAGACGCACCATGTGCCAACGGCATGCTAAGCCCTTGGCCCCACCATGCCAAACGCACCTAGCCGCGCCACCATGCTGGCCTTCCCTACACGGCTACCAAAAACGAAGGCGTGCGACGATCAACGATCCCCCTTCAATCCCAGGAGCAAATCCTAGCCATCCCAGGTTACCAGACGACGCATGGTAACCTTTGGCCTGAAAACCTAAGTTTGGCCACGCCACACCATTGCATGCCAACGGTATGCCAACCTAACCGCGCCACCATGCTGGGCTTCCCTACGCGGCTACCAAAACGAAAGCGCGCAACGATCAACGGCTATCTTTCCTCTTGAGATGCAAAATCTCGACCGTCGAAGGTCACCAAGCTAGCAAGTCTCCCCAGTGCGACTTGCCAGGCAACAACAACATGCTACATGTTTTCCACAAAAATATTCGAGACATCAACACATATCACAAACTGGGGGATCCTCTTTGGGTATTGGTTTGGCGGTTTACAGCAGGCAACGTACACTACGCCCGTCATAAGGAAGTGTCATAAGGATGAGGCGGTTAGTAAATACAGGGAGTTAATGGTGAAATGTTCTTTTTATGGAACATCAATTCCATGCGTTAACGGTTTTATGGAACATCAATTCCATGCGTTAACGATTTTGTGGAACATCAATTCCATGCGTTAACGTTACCACCTCCTCCCATTTATTCACACATTTTTCCATTCCTTAATGAGACCAGAGTACGTTTCACTTCGACTTGTATAAATAGGTCTTACCTATTTCCATCGAAGGAGAGGTTCATTCGGGAATATACAACACTCAGAAAATACTTGCTAGATTACATTTGTTAGCCTTCCCACTTTTCTGATACAAGTCACAGTAACACAACTACTCTTCTAGAATCAACTATTCTGGTCTCATCACTTCCCTTGCTTCCCTCCCCAAAACCAACCCATTCTCCTTCACTTTGTGACCGAAGCAAGTCCGGAACGACCATTTCTTGGTTTAGGCCGAACTTGTACAGATTGATCTCTCGAATCTAAAGTAATCCCTTGCAGTACATTGTTTAGGGTTTAAATTTGTTCCTCACTCGCACACCCGAAATTACCAAAATCAGCAGAAACTATTTTCACCCTCAAACAATTGGCGACCACAGTAGGAGGTTGATCTTTCGGTTACAATGTCAATTTTCGACCATCGATCTCATGCTTCGACCCAGACATCAAGATGATAGAAGCAGGCGACCCGTTCAGGGATCGACGACTCAGTTACCAGACGACCCGACTATCAGCCATGACACGGCAAGGGACGACTGGGGACTTCCTAGAGGATAGAAGCAAATGATCCGCCCGAGAATCGACGACTCGGTTATCAGGTAACTCAGTAACGACTGGGGACTTTCCACAATCACGGCGGTGCTTCCCGTAAAACCTGGTCTTACAACCGGAAGGTTTCCTTTTTCATCAGGAGACCTAAAAAACCAAGTAAGTCCTACCTAGACAAGATGCGTAGTTTACCTTTTCAAGTTTTCACGGGAATAAAAAAAAACACAATAGCCATGTTCTGTTCCACCCCATGTCATCTACCAAAAACACGGTTCCATGGTTTTCCTGGGATGCCGACAACACTTTCAACCAAGACAACATCATTTCAAAAAAAAAAAAAAAATCCAGAAAATCAAAACCATAAACCAGGCGCTTCCATTTGCCTTTCAAAAATAAAATAAAGAAGTTCAGAAGACAGAAATGTATCCAAGGAAAGTTTTCCAACAGTGGCTTGCTCCTCTTAGCAAAGGCCTCCCTCATGCTCTGGAGAGCCACCCTTTTCAACTTCAGCTGCCTGCACAATCTTTTGAATTCCGTTTCCTGCTTCTTCACCATGTCTGCGGAAGGACCTTCGACTGGTTGGGCCAGCAACTTTTCAACCTCGGAGAAACCGTCGACGAACCAAGGAGCATTGAACTCGAACTTTATGCACATGTCTCGGTGGAACCTCCAGCTCGAGATTACGTCCTCAGAAACCGTATGACCAATCACGTTGCACATGTCGTCAATCGAAGACAAGGCTTCCTCCACACGCTTGACCAGCACGTATCGGCTAGTAATTTTCTTGGTCATGGCAATACCGTAGATTTCCCATATCTTGGTATATAACGCCTCATGTTTAGCTAGCACGCTAAATCCCCCAATCAACACGTGATCCGGATAAGGAACCAGGTATGGAGGAACAAAGGTGACGACTGTGACTACATCAGTAACTGGCGAAGGATTCCTAACAAAAATTGCGCCAACATTCACGTGAGCAATCTCTGCTGTCTGAGTCACAACAACGCTTCCATCTTGGTCGGCCTCTGTTTCAAAGCCACCAGGCTTGGCTGACACGGCTGGAGACAAAGCCGTGTCTTCACCAGTTTCCATCTCAAGTTCATCTTCAGAACCGGCTTCGCTCTGTGATATCATGGCTTAGACACTCTTTAAAAAAAAGTGAGAGGAAGAAGGAAGGAAGAAGAAGAGCATGGAGAAGACTCACTGATTCGCTTTCAAACCGACTAGAGGAAGATTAGCATTGTTATCGGAAGAACTACTCTCGCCATCTCTGGACTCTGAGATTTCATCCTTCTCGGATTCCCCTTCTACATGGGTAGGCTCAGCATCGCTGCTTTCCGTCTCAAGAGGTGCAGTTTTCTGACTACGTGCAAGTTTAGTGAAGGCGTTCACGCTGCTAAGACCCTAGGCAAGGCACAAGAACAGACACTCAGAAATGAGACAAAGATATACGCAATCCGACTGAATCAGGAAGAAAATTATACGTACTCGCATATTGGAAGAGCTAAAAGTCGGGAGAGCCATCGGATCCGACTAAAAACCACCAGCACGGCTTTTAGATCTTCTCTCCTTCACTTGGGGACTATCTGCATTCGGGCTAACAGATTTTCGTTTGGGATCCCTCAGCAATGGATGTTCTGCTAAAATCGCAGGAGAAGGCTTACCGCGACGATTTTCTACCACATCATTCACGAATTCATGGATAGCAAGAAACTCATCCTGCCAAAATATGTTATATTTGGAGGTTGTTGATGGATTTTGTTCCGCAAGCAGAAAAGGGAGACTTTGACCCGACACAAGAGCACTAGCATCGAGAACAGTGGACAACGGGATTTCTGGAACAATTGGCTGACGAACGAGTGGGACCCCTTGGTCAAAACCCATATGCCGAGCCGCCCTATCAATTTTGTAAGAGATCGCTTTGCAAGATCCTCGAAAGAAAGACGGTACATGAACGGGCGTGCAGCTTCGCATGAATACCATCTCTCCAACACTCAGATCCTCTTTATCAGAAGATGAAGACATGTTCGGAACAGGAGCAAAGGTACTGATCTGAGTTATAGACGCATGCACCGGAGCCCATGGATGAAAATTAACCATGTACGATTTGTCAAGAAATCCAACCAGGTTCGAGCCAATCTTTGGACACCTATTCGACCAGCGCAGTATCCTGGAGCCACCCCAAGACTCGGGAAGTACAGCCAACGGTTTTGGGGCGTACTTCTCGAAGTGCTCCCACATCCACGCCTGAAGAAAGGCGGCATGAATGTATGAATCCACTTTCATATAGCCGTTTGAAGCACACATATCCGAGACCATCTGATCCAAGTGTACGTACAGAGAACCAAGAAACAAACCGCCGATAGGGAGAACGACGCCTTTTGCCAGTTTATAGCAAACTTGATAAGTTCCTGCCTTATCTCCTTCTGATTCGACTCCAACTCATCAGGAGCCAAGAACGTCGCGGCATAAAGCGTACTATTCTTCTGATTCGACTCCAACTCATCATGAAACCACTGAGACACCCATCAGTCACAAAAGCACTTCGTCTCGTTTCCTTTCCGAACGAATCCTTTTGATTTCGCAACCAGGGCGACATGCATTTCTTCTTCATCCACGGACAACCTAACATCAAGGTTTCCAATTACGGGAAGGTTCAGCAATACAGCCACGCTCTCTAAGGAGATGGTCATTTCACCCCACCTGCATATAGCCATATGAGTGTCCGGACACCATCTGGAAATAAAAGTAACCAAGCCTGGAATATCTTTCCTAATTTGAAGAACTGCGGAAGCCGCGACAGCATCAATAATCTGTGCCTTGGTCAAGCTGGCCTTTACACATTCCTGGCTCAACATGAATCGCATCCATTTCTCAAAGGGACTCTACAGGCTTACACTGGTCTTAAAGTCAATGGGAGAAGCATGGTACTCTTTTCTCTGAATACAAAACCTTATTACACTACCCGGACGAACCGACCGGGCCTCTTCTTCACTTTCCGAACCAGTCAGGAGGATCGACACATACTTGGGATGATTTTTTTCTAATTGTAGCGGATGTTGTGAAGAACTCATCATCTATGCTTGGCTTGGAATTACCCACATCCGCCGGTACGACAGAAATTGTTGACATCCTAATGAAAATTCTCTTACGCTGTTTTCACCGCCGAGATAACTACAATGGAACAATACGAGCAGAGATTATTACATAAAGCGCATGGAAATATTTTATCAGACACAAGAGAGCCATCCTGGACGCAAACCAATTGGATTCAAAGTCATTTTGTGCATATGCGAAGAAATGGGACTGACAGACTCTGCATCACCACTTCATGCAGCCGGAAACTTGCGCCCAGCCAAATAGGCACGCCCCCAAAGGTAATCATACACACGGCCACACCAGAAAGAAGAGGAAACCCTAAAAGCTAGTTCTTTCATGGGAAGGAATGACAATCCTCGTGCACATCTACTTCGCACAATAATCGAGGCGGACAACATCATTACAACATTCGCGCCTAAATTTTATTACAAGTTCAAGCAAAGCATACCTACGGCTAGTGTTCACGCCAATAATAATTTTACAAGTTCATGAAAAAGTACGCATACAGCTAGGGTTTACACCAACACACACAAGAAAAAAAAAAAAAAAAGGAGAAAGCAAGTTAAAGAAGAAGTATTGGAAGGCATACCTGGATTCTCCTGTCCGCCTTGCTTTACTACTACCACACGGCTGGGATAAATAAGTAGGCGTGAAACAAAAGGAGAAGCCGGCCCTCCTTTTATGTGCGTGGTGCATGGGAGTTTGAACAAGGAAAGGATTTCCCATTTGAGCCAAGTAAGGAAAAGAGGAAACCGGTCCCGCAAAGACCAATTACCACGCCAAAAATGTCCACGCCATGCCTTGGCCCCCACACTCCAAGCCATCCACCATGCTTACCTCACCGAACCGCGCCTTACCGTGACCGCACCAGCACCAACTCGCCGAGCCAGCGTTATGACGTTTTCCTAACCCAGCCAAGATGATGAGTGACCAGACTAAACCGACGATTCTCATCTCACCACTTCACGGTCTACACCGCAAATAGAAACTATACAAGGCCGCCAACACGGGAAGCACAAACTCTCTTCACCCCTCGAAAAAGGTTAGTCGGACCTTCCTGACCATCTTATCACGGCTTGTTGTTTCGATTTCCTGTCCTAGCCTGTCACCATCTTATGCTTACCTCGCAACGAAGCTCCTGTTCCGAGCTAAGCAGGGGACTTAATGTTGATGGTGGTGTTTAGGTTAGGGTTAAAATCGTAAAACCCTAGCCAGACAGTGACCACAGGACTTAAACGCATTTATTAAACCCTTTAATATGTCTGCGAGAAAATTACCAGGGTACCTTTTTTCTAATTAATTACTAATTAGGGTTACGATAGGCCAAAACCCTAATTCCCACGCCACCTGTGCCAATGGCAGACCGTGCCAGCCACACCTACCGCGCCAAGGCATGCCAACCATGCTAGCCGCACCCTAGTGCCAATGGCGAACCGTGCCATCCACACCCACCGCGCCAAGGCATCCCAACCATGCTAGCCGCACCCTTGTGCCAATGGCAAATTATTCCAGCCACACCTACCGCGCCAAGGCATGCCAACCATGCTAGCCGCACCCTTGTGCCAATGGAAAACCGTGCCAGCCACACCCACAGAGCCAAGGCATGCCAACCATGCTAGCCGCACCCCTGTGCCAATGGTGAACCGTACCAGCCACAACCAACGCGCCAAGGCATGCCAACCATGCTAGCCGCACCCCTGTGCCAAAGGATAATTATGCCAGCCACACCTACCGCGCCAAGGCATTCCAACCATGCTAGCCGCACCTTTGTGCCAATGGCAAACCGTGCCAGCCACACCCACCGCGCCAAGGCATGCCAACCATGCTAGCCGCACCCTTGTGCCAATGGCAAACCGTGCCAGCCACACCCACCGCGCCAAGGCATGCCAACCATGCTAGCCGCACCCCTGTGCCAATGGCAAATTATGCCAGCCACACCTACCGCGCCAAGGCATGCCAACCATGCTAGCCGCACCCCTGTGCCAATGGAAAATTATGCCAGCCACCTACCGCGCCAAGGCATGCCAACCATGCTAGCTGCACCCCCGTGCCAATGGAAAATCATGCCAGCCACACCTACCGCGCCAAGGCATGCCAACCATGCTAGCCGCACCCTTGTGCCAATGGCAAATCATGCCAGCCACATCCACCGCGCCAAGGCATGCCAACCTTGCTAGCCGCACCCATGTGCCAATGGCAAACCATGCCAGCCATACCTACCAAACCCTTGGCCCCACATGCCAAGCCAAAACGCACCTTGTCTTGGCCCTAGCCGTGCTAGCCATGCGCCCATGGCATGCCAAGCCCTTGGCCCCGCCATGCCAAGCCAAACCATTCATGCCAAACCCTTGGCCCCACTATGCCAAGCCAAACCGCACCTTACCTTGGCCCTAGCCATGCTAGCCGCGCCACGTGCCAACGGCATGCCAAACCCTTGGCCCCACCACGCCAAGCCAAACCGCACCTTGTCTTGGCCCTAGCCATGCTAGCCGCACCATGTGCCAACGGCATGCCAAACCCTTGGCCCCACCACGCCAAGCCAAACCGCACCTTGCCTTGGCCCTAGCCATGCTAGCCGCACCATGTGCCAACGGCATGCCAAACCCTTAGCCCCACCACGCGAAGCCAAACCGCACCTTGCCTTGGCCCTAGCTATGCTAGCCGCACCATGTGCCAACGGCATGCCAAACCCTTGGCCCCACCACGCCAAGTTAAACCGCACCTTGCCTTGGCCCTAGCCATGCTAGCCGCACCATGTGCCAACGGCATGCCAAACCCTTGTCCCCACCATGCCAAGCCAAACCGCACCTTGCCTTGGCCCTAGCCGTGCTAGACGCACCATGTGCCAACGGCATGCTAAGCCCTTGGCCCCACCATGCCAAACGCACCTAGCCGCGCCACCATGCTAGCCTTCCCTACACCGCTACCAAAAACGAAGGCGTGCGATGATCAACGGTCCCCCTCCAATCCCAGGAGCAAATCCTAGCCATCCAAGGTTACCAGACGAGGCATGGTAACCTTTGGCCCAAAAACCTAAGTTTGGCCACGCCAAACCATGCCATGCCAACCTAACCGCGCCACCATGCTGGCATTCCCTATGCGGCTACCAAAACGAAAGCGCGCAACGATCAACGGCTATCTTTCCTCTTGAGATGCAAAATCTCGACCGTCGAAGGTCACCAAGCTAGCAAGTCTCCCCAGTGCAACTTTCCAGGCAACAACAACATGCTACATGTTTTCCACAAAAACATTTGAGACATCAACACATATCAAAAACTGGGGGTCCTCTTTGGGTATTGGTTTGGCGGTTTACAGCATGCGGAGTACACTACGCTCGTCATAAGGAACTGTCATAAGGATGAGGCGGTTAGTAAATACAGGGAGTTAATGGTGAAACATTCTTTTTATGGAACATCAATTCCATGCGTTAACGGTTTTATGGAACATCAATTCCATGCGTTAAAGTTACCACCTCCTCCCATTTATTCACCCATTTTTCCATTCCTTAATGAGACCAGAGTACGTTTCATTTCGAATTGTATAAATATGTCTTACCTATTTCCACCGAAGGAGAGGTTCATTCGGGAATATACAACACTCAGAAAATACTTGTTAGCTTATATTTGTTAGCCTTCCCACTTTTCTGATACAAGTCACAGTAACACAACTACTCTTCCAGAATCAACTATTCTGGTCTCATCACTTCCCTTGCTTCCCTCCCCAAATCCAACCCATTCTCCTTCACTTTGTGACCGAAGCAAGTCTGGAACGGCCATTTCTTGGTTTAGGCCGGACTTGTACAGATTGATCTCTCGAATCTAAAGTACTCCCTTGTAGTACATTGTTTAGGGTTTAAATTTTTTCCTCACTCGCACACCCGAAATTACCAAAATCAGCAGAAACTATTTTCACCCTCAAACATTTGGTTTCAAACATCTCAAAACCAAAAGGAAAAAAAATGGGATTGTTATCGGATGCACTACGATGTAAGTAAAAAGACATTTATATCAAAGTAAAATATTTATATTTGTATATAGTACAATGTTGCATGCAGTATGGAAAAACTAACCTTTTTCATTTCTCTGCACCCAGTATTGGTTCTATGAACACACTGGGGACCACATCGAGAAGAGGCAGGGATTTGAAACCAGAACTCCGAGATTCCTAAGATGGAACAACCACACATTGTTCAAGAAACTTCACAATGAATTTGGCGAGAAAGCTAGTAAGAAAATAGACATGACTTGGTTTGAGCATAAGGTAAATTTTTTCTTACTCTCTTTAAATTTCCCAGAATACTGATTTTTTTTGTGTAAACAATGGAAGTTAATCCCAACAAATGGATCAACTTCCATTGTTGACACAAAATAACTGAAATCTACTAGAGAAAAGATTGATTATGCATATTTTTTTTTTGTATCTGTGTATTTAAATTAGAGCTGGTTCAGATTAGGATTAAGAAAACAAGTGTGATTATAGATGATAAAGTTAAAGAAATGATACTGAGTTGCCATCTGAAATGTGATAACAAATTTTGTGTATCAACAATGAAAGTTGATCCCCAATTAATTGAATCAACAACCAAAGTTGGCACAATATCTGAAATGTATAGAGTTGATCCAATTGTGTATCAATAATATAAGTTGATCCAGTTATATGGAGTCAACAACAAGGTTCACACAGTAACTGAAATGTACCCCAGTTTGTTTGTGTCACAATGGAAGTTGATCCCCAATGAATGGAATCAACAACCAAAGCTGACATCATATCTGAAATGTACTCCACTTATATATTGCTGCAATTTCATATACGTCTCACCTCACTCGGGGGCTACGCCCTCTCGTGAAAGATATATTAAGGGTAGAATGTGAGAAAAAAAGATAAATGCCAAAAAAAATACTTTGCTCAATGTATTGCTCACCGGTTTGCAGGTTCATGAAGATTTTGTTGATTCAGTTATAGAAGATGAGATGTTTTTGGTTGACCTGTCAGCACCAGCACGAGAATTGGAAGTAGAGAAGCAGAGGAATGAAGAGCTGGCAGAACAAAACTTGTTTCTTGAATGTGACAAGCAGGAAATAACTTATCAATGGAGGGGCCAAGCAAAGACATTGATGATCAACATAATCTTCATGAAGAAAATTATTGACAATAACAAGGACAAGATTCAGTTGCAGCCTGCAGATGAAGAGAGACTTAAAGATATTGCTAAAGAAGTGAAGGAATGGAATGAAAGGTAGATACATCTCCAGAGAGCAAGATCAGAGAGTACTCAACAGGAATTCAGAAGAGCAGCCAAAGATTTATTTAAGACTGAATTAACTCCAGTGGAGAATACAAGTGAAGAATCATCTGGAAAGGAAAGTGAAGCTGACTTGAAAGCTGACTTGAATGTAGAAGAAGAACAAGAATCAAGTCAACTGACGTTGTCACTTTCAGATGCAGGTCAAAGTGATTTGGAAAAAAACTTTCAGAAGGGTTTTTAAAGTGGACTAAAGCTCCAGGTACATCCTATAATGACAGATAATTTGGCAAATTTGAGGATGGGATTCGATGCAGGAAGAGAAGAAAAAAGAAGACAAGAAGTGAATCTTCAGATAGCTAATGTGATTGCAGAGATTGGTAACTCAGTGGAACAGTTAGAAGAGGATAATGAAGTCAAACAAGGAGAAAGAAGTACAAACATGCAGGAAGCGGAGATCGTGAGAGATGTAGTTGTTTATTCAACTCCTTTAATTAATGTTATACTTCCATAAACATCGGATTATGTCCCTACAGGTACTATTTTAACTCAGTTGACAAAGTAATCAATTTGAAAGACATATTAGTTAATCTAAGAATTGTATGCAAGTGTGTTTATGTTATGCACAGTTTGGATAATCTATTGATTTTTTATGAATTAATTTGTCTGGTTTACTGATTTCTATACGTCCGTAGTGAATGAAAATGAGCGAATGTTAGTATTAAAAATACCAGGTTAGTATTAAAGATACCAGGTTAATGAAAATGAGTGAATGTACAACTAATTGATTTCTATACATGCATTTTTATTTTTTTTATTAAGTGTCAACAATGAAAGTTGATCCATGAAAGCAATGAATCAACAAATAATGAATGATTGGTTTGTTATCAAGAAGAGAATGAGTGTTAGCATTGCAGGGTATTTACAGATAATGGAATTAAGTTTGTGCATACAGATAAAACCATGCATACTTTTTTATTTTTGTAAGTGTCAACAGTAGAAGTTGATCCAATAATGTGGGGTAAACAATGGAAGTTGATCCCATAAAAGGACCAACAACAATTGTTGATCCCAAAAACAATAGGTCAACAATGATATGTTGATACTGTTTACATGAGTGTTTCCTGTTAATCTAATCGGATTATTTCCCTACATGTACTACCCCAAGCTTTGATGCGATCAATGCCGGAATATTTACTTATACTCCTCCACAACAGATGGAAGATGCCCCGACACAACAAACGGAATATACTCCTACACAGCAAACAGAAGAGGGTGATTCTGCACCTGCAGATGACGAGGATGTATTGGAAGGGCTTAAAGTGATATACAAAATAGATGAAATTGATGGGCCAACTGAAGAGGAAGACACCACCCAAGACGATGATTCTGAAGCGACGCAGACCCAAGGAGCAGTGAGGTATAACACAAGGTCAAGGAAGCCGCCAAATAAATACACACCTCAAGGTAAAGTGAGCAAGGGGAAGAAAGGAGGAAAGGGAAATAAGAAGAAGAAGAAGAAGAAGAAGAAGAAGAAGAAGAAGGGGAAGAAGAAGAAGAAGAAGAAGAAGGGGGAGGTGTTGAAGAACCGAAAATAATCAACCCTGGTGATTACATTGATGTGACGCCACCTGAGCCAATAAAGCTGAAGAAGCCAGAAAAACTCAAACTCTGGAAATCCTGCACCGAGGAACAAGACAAGGTCCTTCATCCATTCTTTGAGAAAGCGACAGAAAGGTATGTAACTCCGTAACAAATTGCATGTTTATTTATAGGTATAAACAATCAAAGTTGATGCCATGGAACATCTGCGGAAAAAAGATTGTAAAAGTTACAGTTAGAATTTCTAATATGTTATGTCAAGATAATAATACTTCAACAATAATATGTTATGTTATGTTAGGGAGTTAACCTAATCTTTACAAATGCAGTGACAGAGCATGTAGCTTTTATTTCAACAATGACGTGGAAGAGATCGTCTATGGAATGCATATCCAATCTCTAATAGATAACCAAAATATTAACATTGACATTGTTGATTACTACATCAACATGCTGTAATCAAAGATGCAAGATCCAACTAAGCAGAACTACTACCGGAAGAAGCACTTGATTCTTTCTACAAATGCTTATGTAAGTAACGAAAACTCTTAATTTGTCTTTTCAATAACTTGTTACATCAACTTATTTATGTCTATATTATCGTAGTTGAAATCTTATTTAGGTGAGATGAAACAATTTAGTGTGCTATGGATGGTACAAGTATACATGAATATATAAATGAATTATTCTTAGTTTTATGATACGAAAATAAATGATATACTTGTTGTTATCTAATATCAAAAACAAACTAATATCAAGAATATGATGCAATAACTAATGAGGGGCGCAGTAGCTACCAAAGATCCCAAGAAAGTGGAGGAATGTGTGATTACAGCTCAGGTAAGGCAGAATTACACAGTGAATGGCGATGACACGTTCCTGATCATACCAATGTGTCTCCAAGATAAGCAAAACAGACTGTTCCATTGGGTGCTGCTTGCATTAATAGGTGGAAGATGGTTAATTTTCAACACCATATCTCATAACAAATGATACAATGACCAATACTCTGTCATGGTATAACCATTGACTGATGTCCTGAAAAAAATGGGGGAAAACAGATGTTGAGACAGGTAAACCAGTAAGTACACATTTTGAGCAGTATCAGGTACCACAACAAAGAGGGTCGGACTGCACAATCCACATCTGCTTATTCATGAAGTGTTTGGTGAAGCGTGGACACTGCTATGATCTAAATGATAAGAGCATCGAATACCATAACAACATAAACAAGAAGAGAGTGAAGATGGCTGCCAGGATGTTGGCTGAATTTGATGCATGGAAACCAACTTTGGAAATTACTGACACACCGGAAGAAGATAAGGAAGTACAACAACTTACTGACTCAGTCGAAGAGGTTAAGGAAGCACAACCACTTACTGGCTCGGTTGAAGAAATACTCAATATACAAGACTCTGTTGAACCATTAGATTAGTGCAACATACTTTTTATGCTCTGACAAAAGAAACATTTACACTAGTACAGACAGACGCTTTTGCCACGCCAAATTGGCGTGTCCATAGGGGTTTTGACACGCCAATTTGGTTTGGACTTGGCGTGACTTCTGCTTGCATGGTTTTAGGTAACACAGCGTGGTTTTAGGTAGCTTATAGCCACGCTTGCCTTGCGTGTCTATTTCTGCATGAAATAGACACGCCAGAGCCATATAGGCGTTGCTATATAGTGTCTCAAAAACTTAAGTATTGGTACTCTATAGACACACGATTTATTGTTTTGGCGTGGCTATTTGGTTCACTATAAACACGCAAATTGCTTTTTGGCGTGGCTATTTGGTTCACTATAGACACGCAAATTGCTTTTTGGCGTGGCTATTTGGTTCACTTTAGACACGCGAATTGCTTTTGGCGTGGCTATTTGATTCACTATAGACACGCAAATTGCTTTTTGGCGTGGCTATTTGGTTCACTTTAGACACGCAAATTGCTTTTTGGCGTAGCCATTGGTTATCCAATAGACACGCCATATAGGTTAAACGTGGTTATATGTTATGTTTTAGCCACGCCAATTTCACTTACCTTCATCCACGTGGCTGTATTAGGAACCGTTGAATACCATCCACATGTAACGTTGTGAGCCGTTCATTGGATATCCTATAGACACGCCCCATAGAGCGTGGCTATATGTGATATTTAGCCACGCCAATTTCCAATTACCTTGATCCACGTGGCCATATTAGGAATCGTTGGATCTCATTTAAGATGATGCAATATTGACCGTTAAATTATATGCATCCTTCATCGTCCACATGTAACGTTGTGAGACGTTCATTGAAGAACCTATAGACACGCCATATAGCGTGACTATATGTGATATTTTGCCACGCCAATTTACAATTACCTTCATCCACGTGGCTGTATTAGGAACCATTGGATCTCGTTTAAGATGATGCAATATTGACCATTCAGATGTAACGTTGACCGTCCACATGTAACGTTGGGAGCCGTTCATCGGAGAACCTATAGACACGCCATATAGCGTGGCTTTATGTGATATTTAGCCACGCCAGTTTATATCTGCTTAATGTGTCTTTATGTTATGTTTATCCACGCCAATTAATCTCGAAGCGTGTGTATTACGCATGTGACGCCTCTAAGCCGTTCAGATATGACGCATCTAAACCATCCACCTGGCACTATCCAAATTTTCTTATACTTTATATAAATTGTGGTTAAATCTGACATTCATATATGCCAAAAATTCATATTATTTTTAATAACACAGTAAAAAATGTTGAGCTTTGGTCTAACAGTTTGCAAAAGAAGATATTAAAGAGCATTTATCCAAAAATCATCAGTTTTTCTTCAACTTTTTTGATGGTGGTGTCTCTTCAAGCAATTGATCAGGTTGTGACATTCTCGACGCGGCAAACCTTGTCATCCTTTGTTTCCCATCTGGAAGTTGGTATGCCTGATCTACACTTTGTACATATAACTTTCTCTGCGCCTTTTTAATCTTCTTTGGAAGCTTGTCAGAGGTTGCATGATTCCCCGAATGTGGATTGACTGCTAGGTGCTCCTCATTCAGTTTATCTTCTGCAAGGCTGCTTGTTGTTCTTAGGTCACTGTCCAATTTCTTCTCGAATCTAAAACTGGTTCTGTTGCTTATGAGGTTTTCCATGCTATGGAGTTTCTGCAGAAGAGATTAAATGTATTATATATATATATTCTAAATCCAAGGCAAATTAAATCCGTCATGTGAATTCTCAACAAGAGACAGACAAAAGTCATTTTTCCAACAATGTAATAAAGCCAACTTCACTGAAGGCCGTGGCATTTTTCACAGCTGATGCCCATAATAAAATCCGTAACCAAATATCAATTTTCAAATACACTGGCAATCATGTTCCATTTAGGTGTTAATATATTTCTATCTCGTACTTATTCTTTAATCAAACTGAATACACGATTTATGTAAAACTATTTATATACTTGATTAACAAAGCAAAAGATCTAAGAAACTAACCTTGTCATCAGAGATGGAACAATTATCTTTCAGCCATGCCACAAAACCATCTTTAGCTTCCCCTAATAACTTAAACTCGCCACTTGGTTCGGTTAACACGAACGATGGAACTATAACCTCCTGAATATTGACAACATAACAGTTTTTAGGAAGATCTTGTCCATGTATTTTCTGGTTAGGCAGCGTAGGTAAAATACTGCCTCTAGCAACGACGTTTCACCTAGATTCATTCCAAAAGTCGTATTTTGTTGTCTGCGGAGATACGGCATATGAACATCATATAAAAAGAAGATGCTAGAATTAGCAATATAGATTTACGAAGAAAAAAAAATCAAAAAAAACATACTCCATTAGATGTCTTAGACAGAGGTTCTGCCGTATGTGCACGACTTCTCTAGAGATATTGAAGGATTTGGTTGGGAATTACTGGTAGAGTTCTGCATAAGATTAGGAGACTGCTTCTTAGATCCATCAGAAGGGTTGCTACGTGAAGGAGACTTCCGAGAGAAGTAGTTGGTTGTGAATTCTATGGTAGGGTTCTGCATAAGATTAAAAGAGTTATTAGTTACTTTTGAAAGTTTCACATGTTTCTATTTTTCTAGGTTCTCTAATTTACACTTGGATCGGTGATTCATATAATTGATAGACTGGTTTATGTATATTCGACTTACAAATCAAACAAGCCAAGCAACTAACCTTTTTAGCAGGCTCGGTAAAATGAACACAAAACTTTGGCCAAGGAATCGCTTTTCCAAGAGTTTGCCCTAATGTTTCCATACCAGCAAATCGTACGGGTAGACAGAAATTCGGTTTTATTACTTCATCAATCAGGACTTTTTGGCAATGAACCTCCAACCCATCATTTCTATGTAATTGTTATTTTCCTGTTAACAGAAAAGCTCTACCTCTAGCAAGGACGTTTGCCTTAGACAGCTCGTCAAAAAGGTTGCACCTTCTACCCTGCGGAAATATATGGCATATGAACATCTTCAAGCGAAAACTTCAAAACAAATTGAGATTTAAAATGCATGTAAAAATAAAACAGATACCGGAGAAACTGCTTTAGTTTTCGCGATATCAGATTGGCTCCGACTAGGTGGATCTTTTGATGTCACATCCAGAGTATGTTTCCCCGAATTTTGTTGACTTACCTGCAGCAGTAGAGTAATATTTCATATTCGGGTGACAAATATGCCAAATTCCACCGTGAATGCGAAGACACAAATGAATAGGTAACAAATATACAAGGTTCTCCAAAATACACCCTAGCATCCGTGATTCATATAGTAGTTGATAGTGTAGGATCAGAATATCGCGACATCAATACTTCGCGAGATTAATAGATGACGACACTGCGAGGGAGTCGCAGGGAAGTAAAATAAATGACGCAATGAATGACGACAGCCAGAACATGAGAAAAATGTGAAGACTCGGCGAAATTTAGGAGTGTCGCGAGAATTGATACTAGTACGCTTGCGATATTTCGCAAGCCATTCCCGAAAATAAAGGACAGCTTAGCTGTCATCCACTGTATACTACCCTATATAAAGGGTTGAGTAAGTCTGTTGAGGAGGGTTCTTTTTGAATGGTTAAGCAAGTTTTGAGGAGAGAGAAAGTTTTAGAGTGATTGTAATTATTTAACTCATTTCTATTTCATATTGTAAATATTCAAGTATTCAATCAATAGAAATCATAATCATTGATCTTAAAATGACTTAATTGTGTATATTCTAGTGAGGGGTGTAGTGTAGGATTTCCTGCAACTACATAATGGCGCTAGAAACAGGGATTGAGTAGAGATCAACCTTGTGAATTGAAAGAATCAGGAGTAACAAGAAAGAAATTTCGCATAATTTTCAACAACTTACTAAAATTGAGAAATGGCTAGAAGAAGGAATGCATCAGAACAACCAACAATTGTAAGAAGAAGCGGGAGATTAGGTTGGAGAAAGGAGAAATGAAGTAGGTGAACCATCAAGAATAAACGCAAGAGATAGAGAAGAAGGTCAAATTCAACCACCAATTCAACCAAAGACCGAATAGAGTAATAGATTATGATAGGATGAGTGTGCATACATGGAGATCAGATTCTATGGAAGAAAGAGAAGAAGTGCAACAATTGATAAATAATGGACAAGAGGAGAGAAATGGAGAAGAGATGGGAGAAACAACTCATAGAAATGAAGAAGTCGCAGCATTAGAAGCATTGAGGCAAACAATACATGAAGAAAGGCGATTAGAAGCGGAAGAACGTGCAAATTTAACAAGGCAAAACCATGAGTTAAGAATGGAAAATATGAGGTTGCAGAATAGAAGGTCGAGAAGTAATACCAGGTCAAGATCAGGATCGATTAGAGATGATATGAGGAGAATATTACCTGTAGAAAATGTTAATGAAGAAAATCTAGAAAGAGAGCCAAATCTCGGTGAAGGATGCTGCGAAAGGAGGGAAGTGGTGTGTATTCCACGTCCTGAGGTTTTACAGAATGGCCAAAATGACGGAAATCAAGGAAATAGGCAGCAGAATAGTCCAATTGGTGAAGAAAATCAGGAAGAAGGAAGAAGAATACTGCATGGGAGAGAAACACAGAGGAAACAAAAGGAGATTGAAGATGACATCGAAAAGCATTATATTGAACAAGCGCGTCTAGCTTGCGAAAGGGAAAGATTAAGAGTAGAAATGGAAGAACGGGAATTGGAGGAAGCAATTCGGCAGAACAATCATGACAATCGAGAAAGAAGGCGCGAGCAAAATCGCAACAATGGAAATATCAATGAAGAATATGAAAGAATACAAAGGAGAACTGATAGACAACCAAGAAGAGAAAATGATAGATATAATGGTGTGCGAATTCGTGAACGAGATGAAGGAGAAAGTCGCAGAGAAAGAAGAGAAGAAAATACTGAACAAGAAAATCAAGGTAGACATGAACGCAGAAGGAGAGAGGCAGAGCTAAAAAGACCAATAAATTCGAACCCTGATGTAAATGAACAAATCTTAAGAGAGTTGGCAGAGATGAGAGGAATGTTGAACAATAGAAGAGGAGGAGGAAGAAGACAATTGGATGAGGCCATCGAAGAAGCTGCGAAAACCCCGTTTACACTAGAGGTGCAGTTAGGAGGAATACCCCCAAAATGCAATTTACCCGCATTAACCAGCATTTTTGATGGAACAACTTGCGCAATACAACACATCAAAGCATATGTGAGATGTATGCTACAGTGGGAAAATCATGACGCCATATTGTGCAAATATTTCGCATCAAGTTTAACAGGAGAAGCACTGAAATGGTTTGAGGGTTTACCAAGAAACACAATCACGTCATTCAACCATTTACAAGCTATATTCTTAGGGGCATATATAAATAACAACTCCTCGCGACCAGGCATTGAAGATGTATTTGGGCTGAAACAAATAGTTGGCGAAAGTTTAAGACACTTAACTGTGAGGTGGAAGACAATGTGTAGCGAAATGGCTGGACGAGTGGATGAAAGATATCTTATTTTATCATTCATAAACGCTATGTTCGCAACCAATTTGTTATATATTCAAATCTTTAGAGTCAAGAATACAATTACAATGACTGAGTTGCGAGAACTTCAGGAGGAATATATTGCTCTAGAGGAAAGGCAAAACGAGATGGAATCATACCCAGTTGCGAATACAAATTCAAACGCTGCGAATGCAAGCTTATTACCCAAGTTGATAAACACAGTAGCGAGCACTTCGCAAGGGCAACAAGAAAAGATAATAGATGATGGACAGCCAAAGATAGTAGCTATGGGAAGCCGTGATCAGGAAGAGTTTGAAAGAGAAAGGAACTACTACAACCGTGGCGGCAATAACAAAATTCAAAGACTTGATCATCCGCAAGAAACTTATGGAAGTCGAAGCGGAATTATCATGGAGGGCAAATGAAGTCACAGAGTAGTGTGGGAGGAAATCAAAATGCCACCATTAAATACTAGTGTTGAAAAAATATGGGAAGCTATACTCTTGATGGAAAACATACCTGCACCATGGAATATGGGGAATGAGCCACCACCAAGTGATAGAAGTCACGAGTTCTGTTCTTACCACCGCTTTCATGGACACCTAACAAATGACTGAGAAATATAAAAAGAATCATCCTCGAATGATTGACCAAGGAAAGCCGAGTCATTTTCTAAAAAGTGAAGAGAAGGTTCAACCGTTACCACCACCGCTAGAAATGCACAGAACAAACTCAGCAAAGGGGAAAGAAACATTCGTAATAGAAGTTGGAAAGAAAGCTAAAAATTTGTTTCGCAACTCCATTGTACATTCATACCGAACAATTGAAGATTTTCATGATAATGTTCTCAGTAGGGTTTTCGCGAGGGATGCTGATAATAAAGAAGTGATGAACATCGCGAAGACATCGTAGTTAAAAGAATGGCAAATGCAGATTATTTCTTTTTTGCAGAAGAGATTCCTGAAGGCAGAGAAACGCATGATAGCCCATTGATTGTAAAATTGGAAATTAACCCGAAACCTGTAGATGGCGAAGATGATGAAGCAGAGAATTCCTGGGCGATCAATAGAATTTTAATTGATATGGGGAGCTCAGTAAACATTCTTTTTTACCATACTTACAAGACTATGGGTGGGAAGGATGAAGAGTTGATACCTTCAACGTATAAAATATACGGTTTCAATGGCACAGCGAATAAGCCTAAAGGAGAAGTTCATATGAGAATACCCTTGCAAGGATTATCAACTGAAATTTTGTTTTGTATAGTCGATGTGGAGTCCCCTTATAATGCATTGATCGGAAGGCCATGGTTGCACGAAATTCTGGGCGTAGCGTCGACTTATCATCAGTGTATAAAGTTTCCTCATCCTAGCGGTGTTGGAGTTATAAAGGGAGACTGGATGGAAGGACAAAAATGTTATGAGATTGATGTGGAAAGTTGCGAGGAAAGAGCTGCAAAAAGAGAGGGCTGGAAGCAAAATATAAAAGATGTACAAAGGAGAGAAAGGTTGATGGTGGATACCGTAGATACAAGAGGTGAAGATACATTGCGAAGCAAGTGCATGAAAACAGTTGAAAATTGTGATGGAAATGAATCATTAAGAGGTTTGAATGGTGCAGAGGCAGAGAGCAGCAGGAGTAAAAAGTGTAAGAAATGAATAAACAATAATTGAAGAAGAAACACGCGAGAATCTCGCCATCAAGAATGTATGAAAATCTGATTGAAGAATTGAAAAACAAAAATGAACAAACAAAACAAGATTGTGCGATAACTTCGCAAACAAAATAACAAGAGAAAACCAAAAATGAATGATTGAATGAATTAACAAAAATGAATGAGTGAGTGAATGGGACAAACCTTTATGGCGTACACCCTAGTTCGCGAATGATATTTCGTAAGAGGCAAATGTAAGACCTAAAGTGCGTCATATAAGGGGTATCTCTTGACATGGCTCGATGAAAAGGTTACACCGCTCCTGGAACCTGAGTCATGGAGATTTGGGGCCATGAAAGCCTATCCGGGAGAGATACCTTGGATTTCCAACTATATATATAAGGTTATACCCTGGTTGGACGCCCGAGGATCTCTTCCAAGGAGTCAGTGTATGCTCAAGGCGCCGAGGTACATGGATGAGCCAAGAGTGCCTGGGGCATTTGAAGTGTCTCGGCCATTCTTGGCAAGTCTTGGCATATGTTGCACTCGGCCCGAAGAAAACTCCACTTAGGGTGCAGCCTCGTAACCATAAACCCTATAGGTATAAGGGATAAGAGGCTGCGAAAACAACTGGTTGTTGTTAAGACCGGATGGGAGGAGCTAGTCTTGTATGGCCGATGTACGCCTCCTTGAAGGGGCAACCAAGGAGATGATAAGGGCGGCACCCTCCATTAGGGAGCTGATAAGTGTCACAAGACGGCAATGTCATGGGGCTTTATATTCGCAAGAACATTTAGGCCTGTCATATTGTCGCAATCAAATATCTGCGCAGAGGCAAAAATACTAAAGAAATGATAAGACAAGATCAATGGGTCATTACATGAAAGTGTAAGGACGTCCTGCGATCTTGTCGCAAGACGTCAATGTCATGGGATTTTATGTTCGCAAGAATATTTAGACCTATCATATTGATGCAAAATGAGGGGTGGCAAAATAAGACCTTTAACTAGGAAGGCAAAATAAGACCACACAAAAACAATGATAAGACAAGATCAATGGGTCATTACATGAAAATGTAACGACGTCCTGCGATTTTGTCGCAATGATAAATTTCAACATAAATGATGATCGAATAAGCAAACAAGCTTGCGAATATGATTATATTTCTTCATTTATTTGTGAAGAATCAGCAACAGCATTTGCGAAATTAAGAAGTATCATTACTTAAAGATTATCGATATGATTTATTTCATATGAAAATAAATAACAAAGGCAAGTATGGGAATGATTAGAATAAAAATTTGTTATTTATTTTCATATGATAGATTTACAGTAAGAGATTACAAATGGAAGGTTGGAAGGATAAATGTACAAATATCACAAGAAGAGAAAGGAAAATGGAACAATCTAGCAACTTATTCTTCTTCATCAGATTCCTTATCAGATTCTTTTTCTTCGCTTACATCACTATCAGAGACATCTGAGCAAGGCATATTATCAGGAATTTCATCGAGAAGACAAGGATATGAAGAAAGAGGAATGTCGTGATCATTGCAAATTTGTTCAATAGTTTGGTTGCGAAAACGAATAGCATCATTATTGAAATTCGCCACAGTAGTCTGTAATTGCTTCTTCATCTTAGAATATTTGTCATTGCGAAGAGAGAAATTTTTTGCAAGTTGTGATTTCTCAGATTCAAGTTCCTTGATTCTAGTTTGAAACCTCTTCTCAGATTCTGCGAACAAATGACAATGAGTTAGTAGCTTAATAACAATTTCATAAAAAAGAAGCGGGAAAAATAATGAAGAATAGTAAAATAACCTTCTCTGTTAGGAATCATATCTTTAACCAAGGCATTATGTTCAGCATGAAGACTGACGTTAACACCTAAGTTATTTCTAGCATTATCTAGAACCTTCGCAGCCCAAGCGAATTCATCATCATTATTTATGACAAGAAGTGAACGAATTTGATTTTCTCGCTCATTAAGTATGGCATTTTGGCGAAGGGATTCATCTCGTTCAATTTGGACTTCAAGAATAGTTTTTGGAATTTTGCTAATGCTTGTGCACCTTGATTAGCAATGCGATCCTTATCATCTATGAGGCTGCTAATTTTCTTCCTTAGAATATTATTACTCACCTGGGAGTCAAGATATAAACGTTTAAAGCGGTTGGCTAAACCTAAACTAGATCTATGTTCAATTTCTAGAAGATGAAATTTGGTTCGAAGTTCACTTAACGAGAGAGAATTAGTCTTATTTGAAGAACTACTTAAAGATTCATTGAAATGAGCGAGAAGAGCATCATCATCCATAGGTTCAGGGAATGAATGGAGAAGGATGGCTTCGTCAGAAAGATTATAAACGTCTGCGAAAATGATAAGTCAGGCAAAGAAAAATAAATGGCAAAGTAAAAATGGAGAAAAAAGGAGGGTGTTATACCATAAAGTTGCTGATTAGCACTTTGAAGTGTGGATATTTTGTCTTTCTGAGAAGAAGACTCAACTTCTAATTGTTGAATTTTTTCATCCTTCTTGCGAGATGTCGCAACTTCAATTTCTAGTTCCTTGTTCTTCTCCTTAAGTTGAAGATTTTTCTTCTCAAGATTGTTGCGTCTTTTCTCGAGGTTCTAGGCAACGACAAAGGAAGCTCTCCCAGACTATAAAGGAAAGTAAAGAAATTGTTAAGATAAGGTTTATAATCGAAATCGCAAAGAAATAACGAAATATGAACATACCAAAGCACTGAGTGCATTTAAGAGACTGGGAGTCATTGTTCGGGAAACTCCGCGAAAAGATTCATTATCCTCTAACAGGGGGGCATCGCAAATTTTAGCGAGAGCTTCACAAGTAGCAGATAAATGATCATCTCCCAATCCTTGCATAAAATGGGAGAAGACACTAGACAATTGCGCCATAGCAGGAGCGACCGAATGATGTTCCTTTGCAGAAGAAGTATCAACCTCATTTTCATCTTCGTCAGAACTCTCGCTAGTTTGGGAACTAGAACGAGAAGAAGGATGGATTTTCCGTTTTTTAGAAGATGGTGCGGAAGATTTATCCTTGCGAAGAGTGATTTTATTCTTGCCCTTAACCTTCGCAGCTTCGGGAATGTTAATTTCTTCAACAACCTTCGCACACGAATGAAGATAAGAAACAGAGGCAACAATATTGTTAAAAATAACAAAAGAAAGTATTTCTTACTTCATCCGTGATTGATCGGAGTATCGCTAGAGTACTCGCCTTTGGACGTCTTTCATAACTCCTTTTCAATTTGGCAATCTGAAAATTTTACAAGTCTAGTAAATATAAGAGGAAGGAAATATCGCAAAGCAAACTTGAAATAGGAAGTATACCTCTTTTGCCTTCTCGGGCCACTTAAATTCCCAAGGATGGTAGTTTGCGAGATTTGCAGGGAGTGTATGAGAACCTGCAATATAAGGTCCTCTCAAAAACAGAGGAACAACCCACCACTTCTCATCATTGGAATACCGAGGAACGTTATTTTTGCCCGAGTGCCAGTCAATATCTTGCATGAGAAGCTTATCACTGGAAATATTATCTTTTCTCTTCAATCGAGCACCCCAGCGATATTTATCATTTCTCATATTTATTACTTCATAATTTTCAAAAACGTTTTCCACGGTATATTTCTCAGCGTCTATTTCTAAACCCGCGAATCTAGGATCTTTGACATCATCATGATATAAAGATCCCTTACCGGCACCACGATTGGCGAATTCAAGCATTAGACGGATGCAATCGCCACTTAGTTGATAAATAGCTCGCGAGAATTTCTCATGAGCAAGAATTTCATAAAATAAAGGTATCTCGGGATTGTAGAGAGGAATGGGAAGGCCTGCGAGGATTTGACCTAGCGAGATTATGATTTTCTGATCATTACATTGATGATCAGAAAACAACTTTGCAGAAAGTATAGATGAAGATTCTTGATCAGGGATGGTTGATAGGATGAAGCCCTTCTCTTGCAAATTCTTTTGAGTTTCATTAAAAAGGGGTTTATATGTACGACCAAGTGAAGCCATTTTTAGGGTATGGGAATGATTATAAAATTGAAGATCAAGAGAAAGAAAGAAGGGAAGATTTACAAAGACGACGAAACGCAGATTGCGGAGGAAAAGAAGTTGCGAGAGGAAAATAAAAGAGAAGAAGAGAAGGGTGAGAAAACTATATATAGAGGGAAGAATCCTCGAGAAAACAAATACATTTAATGCGAGATGGGACGTGAATGGTCAAGAATAAACGGTTGAAAGAGACGTGTCAAGAAAAGAGTGGAAGAAGAAACACTTAATAATAAATTCCGTGCGGAGTGAAACAGATAAAGATGAACAATTGCGAGATAAAGATGAGCAATTGCGGCATTTTAAAATATTGGTTCTCATGACATTCTCTCCTTCGCAGAGAAGACATGAGAAGAGGCAAGATGTAGGATCAGAATATCGCGACATCAATACTTCGCGAGATTAATAGATGACGACACTGCGAGGGAGTCGCAGGGAAGTAAAATAAATGACGCAATGAATGACAACAGCCAGAACATGAGAAAAATGTGAAGACTCAGCGAAATTTAGGAGTGTCGCGAGAATTGATACTAGATGGCTTGCGATATTTCGCAAGCCATTCCCGAAAATAAAGGACAGCTTAGCTGTCATCCACTGTATACTACCCTATATAAAGGGTTGAGTAAGTCTGTTGAGGAGGGTTCTTTTTGAATGGTTAAGCAAGTTTTGAGGAGAGAGAAAGTTTTAGAGTGATTGTAATTCTTTAACTCATTTCTATTTCATATTGTAAATATTCAAGTATTCAATCAATAGAAATCATAATCATTGATCTTAAAATGACTTAATTGTGTATATTCTAGTGAGGGGTGTAGTGTAGGATTTCCTGCAACTATAGATAGCATATTTCAGACTCATATGGTCTTAAGATCATGTAACTAGTTTAAAACACATACCTTTGGAACTTTTTCAGATATTGCGATACGAGATTGGCTTCCGTTGAGTAGATCCGGTGATTTCACAGCCTCAGAATGTTTTGGTTGGCTTACCTGCATCAGAAAATTGAAATGAAAGTTGTACTTTCTTTTTGCAGTGAAACCATTTAAGCAAAATGCATAACTGACTCACAATCAAATAGCTAACCACATATCTCGTTCTATAAGGTTCTCTAAAATATACACTAACGTCCGTGATTCATATAGCTGATAACATATTCGTCTCTTATATCAAACAAGATATATATATATATATATATATATATATATATAATTGGTTTTGTGTAAAAACATATCCAATGAGTTAATAAAGCAAACAAGCATAGCAACCAACCTTTTGATCCAAGATGGTTTGATTTGATGGCCAACTAATTTCAAAGATCACCAACATCTTTTAAAGTTTTTATCCCAGAAGATGTGCCAAAGGGTAATTTGATGGTTTCATTTAGTACTTCACTAACCATGACGCTATAGCATGTAACCTCACCCGTAATTCCTGACTTCATTTTATAAGATACCTTCTTTGAAGAGTAAGCTCTACCAATGGCAACAATGTTGTCCTTTTCTCCAAACCAAAGTTTGCATCCTATGCCCTGCAGAAACACAAGGCGCATGAGAGATAGTAAATGGAAGATTGAAAATTTAAAGGCGTTGGAAAACCATACATCAATGGTAACTTTTTCAGATGGCACATTCTGAGATTCCCCAGTGGATGGAGGATATGAAGACTTCTTTTTTGATACTAAAGACGGCGGGGATTCAGTAGAAACGGTCGGCGTTTTAGTACAAGGAGAGACCCGCTTCGCGGACCCTTTGGTGCTTTCAGATGACTTTTGCGGACCGGATTTCCCATGTTTTTTTAGAAGTTGCTTAACTGATTCTGGACCTATGTTATTCTTAGATCGATTGGAGGCGTTGATAGGTCCTGCATTCTGTGACTGTAGTTGAACACATTGTTTGAAAAAATCGAGATCTTTGTCTGCCAATTTTTTCAAAAATTACACAATCTAATCAAAACTTGGTTCACTTACCTCTCCTCCCGGAGACTTGCGATCTTTTGCCCACAATTTTCGCAATGTCGACTCCTTGAGATAACAAGTTATCTATCAATCTCTGATACGTATTTTTAGTAGACTCTAATTCTTTCTCCTTAGCTTTCAGCTTTTCACGCAGTTCATCGTTCTCTTTCGAGTGGTTTTCTTCCATTTGGAAATTAAAGGGTTGTCGTTACTCCAAAGCCAGTCCCCTTGACACGTCCACCCTTATCCGGGCCGATCGCAACTGTTAGGGCATCCTCGTTATGACCAACCATTAGAGTTCCCTCTTGAATCATCTTCAGCTTCTCTTCCTGTTTAAATAATGTGTTAAATTCTGATTTAAACCTTGCGCAATTACTTTGCACTTACTTTGGTTAAAAACATGAGGACTGTAAAGTTTCTGTTTTCTCACAACTTCAGATGTCTTCTTCCTGACAAACTCGTCTAGAACAATTTTGTCTTTGTTTTCGCGTGCTCTTGCCCACATGAAGCACCGGTCTTCAAGATCTTCTTCGGCAACATTTTCGCTTTGGATCTAGTAGTTACCAAAAACAAGTAAGGATTTACATCCGCACAGATATTAACTGTGTAAAACAGAAAACCTATTCCAAAGCATCTAATATGACAAAATTACAGATTGGTGTAAGAGGACACATCCCTATCCATTTTAAGTTTCTGCATATATGAGACATGCAACACGACATACAAAAGAGAAGTATCTGATATGGCCGGTTTTACTGTGCAGTGTATAATAAATAAGACAACAGACTTACTAATTTTAGTTTTAATCCCGAGTATCCTCCTCGTCCCGTCCGATGTGGGAACTTGGATTGTGATATTGCATCTTTTCCCCTCTCCGAATTTTTCTTGCAGAGGAAATAAAATAATTTCATTAGTATGCTGGGATAGACAATAAGAATGAAACACAAATTAGAAAAAGAAATGTGTATTCCATACCTTAAATATAGGCGATTTTAGTACATGATTAAGGTAATTGTCCCAGTTTTCTTGGTCCATTACCGTTTCGTACTTTTTGGGGAAAGTTCTTAGTTTGTGCGGCATTTCCAGGAAGGGTTTTACATGATTCTTGTACAATTTCCTTCAAGTCTCGCACTGAGCAGTAGACGCTTCATGACCACTCGCTTGACTCATGGGGCACCTCATAATGAAGCTGCAATAACATCTAATGTATGTTAATCACAGACTCACGGTTAGACAACAAAAATGACGAATTGGTAACCGCATATGCATACCAGAATTTTCTCCCACATATTTTCTTTTGTTGTTGAAGGGACTTCCTTCCAACATAAATGTTTTATGCCAACCATATCACGGACCAAATAGCCTAGGTAACTACTGAATTCAATTCTATGGTCACCAATAGGCTGGAACATTTTGTCAAATTCAATATCCCTTCTTTTGGCATCTTTTTTCGAGAAGTCTCTATGCAGCTTCAACATTCTTGTCATTCCCCTCTCTTTTATGATCACTTCTGTATAGTCTTCTTGTTGTGGATGCTTTTCTGCTTCTGGAGCATTTTCCAATTCTTTTTCTTCTAACACCTCCAAATCATCATTTTCAGAAACTTCTGACTCTGGAAATAACCGAGGCAACGTATGAAACCATGTGATGTTTAAGTAGAAACAAATAAGTACAAGGTTTCGCACATTACCTGTTAAGTCTTCAAATCTAGCAGTGTGGACCATATGTTCACCATCATCGTCATCTGATTGTACAATATCATCATGACTCTCATCTAAATCCATCGTTTCTTCATCAGAATCCACCTCATCATCTGATTCCCTCCATTGGTCGTAATCATCATCTTCTCCCATGACAAAAGCTGTGTAGGTACGTGCATCTTAGTTAGGAATTTGAGCTTATTTTGGAAAATATTAGCTAAACCTAACAGGATATGCAACATGTGTTACACCTATTTTCTATTATATGAAAAGAAAACAAACATGAACTCATTGATGCATGTAACTTGAGGCTAAAACATCACTGCAACACACAAAATCTCCTCATGATTATTGTGTTATCCACAAAGCGAAAGGTACCGGTTAAACAATCTTATATAACTTTTTGTCACAAAAGCCAAGAGCACTAAAGCACCAGATAATGATTATCCATTTTTAGCTTGAAGATATAGTCAAATTTTCCAACCAGCAACATGGTATTATTAAAAGTGACAACTTAAAATGCAGACGTTATGATGCGTGTCGTAGGTGCAATCAAATTAATTAATGTTTCCACTCAATTAAAAAATAATATAATGGAAGTCAAGTTCGTTCCCACGAGGAGCAAGAGATTTTAGTTGTAAAAATTGTCACAAAAGGGGGGGTGTAAAAAGCAAAAGAAAATAAACAAAACAATTAAAAGATAAAGTTGAAAGCAATAAGAGAGACAAGATCAAGGAATCCTTCTTCGTTGCAAAACAATGAATCAAGTTATGTTCTTTTCTACTTGTTATAAGTCACAAATTATCACCAACCGTAGGTAAAGCAGCTAGATCAGTGCTAAACCCCTAAATCCCTTATATCACCGGACACGGAAGTTCTCGACTACCGGATTCTATTTACCAAACCACCTAGTAGTAGATCACTCAAGATGTAATTTAAAATAAACGCATTAAGATTTATGAACTTATTAGGTCAATATTAGTAGTTGGACTCTTAGATCAAGGTCTACTTGCTAACGTTGTTTTCACACACAATTGCTCCACGGAATCCCTCCGCAAGGTCTCGTGTTTGCTACTTATGTAAATAGTCAAGAAACGATTACTTATCTCCTAACTTTCACTAGCTTTAGATTAAACCGACAAATCAATTTAGTTGGCCACCCAAACAATCTATCAATCAATCATGAATGTCATTAAGATCATTCCTATTAGTAAAAACAAACGATAATTATGTGAAAAACTTCAAGATAGAATTGAAACAATACTCAAAACATATATTAAGAACTAGGAATTCATCCTCAATCAATAATAAAATTAGCTACTCATGTTTTTGAAATTCACACAAATAATTAAAGGGAGAATTTTTAAGTTCACACAAATAATTAAGAAGAAGAATTTTGAAAACAAAAACACAAGTGTTGTGTGTGTAGAGAGGTGTATAAAAGATGTAGAAAACTTCTCTATTTATAGGCTTCAATATTCTCCAAATCTTCCAAGGAATAGAATCCTTTTCCTTTAGCAATTCAATTTCCAAATTCAAGTCTTTCTCTTCTCTTCCATCTTCTCTTTCCAAATTTGAGTCTAATTCTCCATCCAATTCCAAGCCCAAGTCTTCACACCCATGAGAGAAGTCCATAGAAAATTCTGGAATTTTTGATCGCCGGAAAACTGGTATTGTGGCCGGAATCCGGCCGGAATAGTCACCGCCGGCCACCTGAAAATTTCTCCGTCAGTGGAATATTCGACGGAATATTCCGTCAGTCCACCGTTATGACTAAACGGTCAAACAGGTCAACTGTCAGTCAACTGTTAGTCAAAGGTCAAGGGGAGGTCAATGAGTCAGAACCGAGTCAGCTAGCTAACTCGGCTGACTGGTCCTAGCCAGGCTACTTGCCCAGGCCAAATTTGTTGCAGTTGTGCAGTTTTCTGTGCACAGCCCAGATGGTTGTATCCTTCCCTGTAAACATTCAATTCTGCCAACACCAGTCTCAGATTCATGCCTTGTTCTTCAATTCCAATTCCACCAACAGTTCCCTCTGCAGCTGCAACAACAGCCAACCACTCAACCTTCTCAAGCCAGCCAACAACACTTCAAAGACTGCTCCATTCAACTCCATTCCCATTAACATCTCAGCCTCATAGTCCAAGCACTACAACTCTAGATGGTTTCACCTGCAAAACTCGTTTCCGCTCTGCCAACTCTATCTCAGCTCCATAGCACAAAACACCACCCTAACTGCCTGTACCAACCTCCATAGCAGCAGCTTAACTGACCTTGACAGCAACATCAGCTCCCAAATTCGCGCCACTGACCCATGGAAATCATTCACAACTTCCTCCTGCAACTCAACCGGAGCATTCCACTCTCTGCACCTGTAGATCATTGCACAACACTGTCTCATACTAGCCTCAGCTGCTTTTCTACTCCAACTTGCCCTGCAATATCAGCACCAATAACAGCCCCAGTTTCGACCATTAGCTCCCAGTTTCATCTCCTTTGCTTCCACTCGAGTTCTTCCCTGCAAACCTCTTCTTGTAACTTTCAACTCAAAACCAGGCCATGGCGCTGATGCTCCAAGCCTAGCCATTCACTTCCAATACCACCTGCAATACCTCCTTCTCCAATTGTAGCTGCAACATATGATCCACCTTGCTCCATCTGCAAGCTCACCAGTTCAATTTCCTCCAGAACCACCTGCAGCTTCAGCTCTTCCACCTGACTGAATTCTGAGCCAACAGCTACCCCAGACCTGAAACTCATATCCTGAAACTCATGGAAACCATCTTAATTCAACAGCAACAACCAACTCGATCATAGCCACAAACCCATTTCAATCCTGACAGAACCCATTCGTTCTACAAAAACCCTAACTTAGAATTTCTCCCCATTTCTTCTTCTCTGTAAATCTTGTCAATCTAACGTCAATTCAACTCAAACCCAGGTTAATTCAACTCACAACCATGCTATTAAACCTTCCCAGTTCTTCAACAACACACAAATTCTCGATCTCAAACTTCAATTCCTCTCAGTTTAGGATTCAACAGTACAAGAACCCTATTTCATCTTAATTCTCGATCCCACAGCAAACCCAACTTACATCCATCACTATTGAACCCTAATTCCATTTCTGGGAAAGAACTGAGGAATCCTAATTCCATTTTTGGTTTCTTAGTTGAAGATTAAAGCTTCTCGATCTAGTTTCTTCCTCGTCTTCTTGATTCAGCCGCTGTTTATTTCTCACTTTCAGGTGGAGTGGAAGAATGAGAATGATTTGAATGAGAGAAAACATCTCTCGATTCAGCAGCAGTCGCTGCTCTTTCTCTCAATTTCTGGGGAGCGGGATGAATGAAATGATTGGGAGAACTCTCGATTTAGGGTGAAGGTAAAGTAGGGTTTGGATCCGGTTTCGGGTTTGGATCCGGATCTGAGCCATGGATAGGACCGACCCAATTGGATGATATCCAGCATAACCATCCTCTGGATAAGGGCTACCCAAAGGTTAGTAACACCCATCTTGAGTGATAAGGGGTACCCTGAATGAGAGCCCCTTAACCACCTCTGGGCTCCAAATAGTCTTCGCCCTTGATGAAATGACAAGTTTGCCCTTTTTGTTCAATTTTGGTGATTTCTTCTTCTTTTCCTCTGTGCGACTCCAGAGTACCTAATAACTCAAAAACACACGTAAAATACATAATTTACAAGAAAAATAGCAAAGAAAGCATAAACTACTAAATAGTAAATTAGGTGTATTCTACACCTATCACGTTACAGCCTCGCCAAGTATCAGAGACTCAAATGATTATCCATCCGAAATCACATCTCATCGTACAAACCGTGATTGTCATTAACTTGTTCTTTGATACAACCGAATAAAAACCCTAATCATGCTTTAACTAGTAAACCTATAAGATCTAACATCTGATTCCATGAGATCAAACAAAAAATCTAACATAAATTTAATATTCATTCGATAATGGGTTGTAGAAATAATACCAACAACAAAGATCGAGTTTAAAGAGGTAGATTCCTTGTAAAGATTAGAGATAGTAATAGAATAAAAACCCTACTCATGCTTTAACTAGTAAACCTATAAGAAGTGATAGAATAAAAACCCTAATTATGCTTTAACTACTAAACCTATAAGATCTAACATCTGATTCCATGAGATCGAACAAAAAATCTAACATCAATTTAATATTCATTCGATAATGGGTTGTAGAAATAATACCAACAACAAAGATCGAGTCTGAAGAGGTAGGTTCCTTGTATAGATTAGAGATAGTAGTAGAATTATGATATCATATAGAGAATGAATCGAGTAATAAAAACTGAAAAAGTAGATCGAACTCATCTTTCTTTTTCTTTTTGGAATTTTAACCAAACCATCAGGCGGGAACTGATTTTCCTTTTGAAATCATCCCGCCCAATAAAATCCATTTCATCACCCGCCAAACAAAAGATTTTTGGTGTTTTTCTTTTTTTATTTCCAAATTTTTGATGTGTAACCAATATGGTTAGTTTCCTTATTTTATGAGAGAATATATCGTAGACAATTATGATAAAATTGTTTCCCAAAATTTTCGAAATTTTGTTTCCTATCTCTAACCAACTCGAGAAGAGGCTATAGAAAAAAAGTACTTTCTTATTTTGAATAATATTTACCATAATAATTTTAAGCCGGGTTGTCTCCTGTATTATTCTTGGTTTAGGGAGGAAACGTATGAATTATTAGTTGCACCTATTTAGGAAACGTATTATTCTAATCATACAGTAAGCTAATAAAGATAAATAAACTAAACCCATCCATTTTCATGTTCAACATTTCCAGAAAACATAAGAGTTCAACGTGAATCATTCATCACATAAATGTCAACCTATCTAATAGCGTAAAAAGCCTCCATCTAGTGCAGTACTTAAAAAATAAATAAAACCACCACTGAAAACAAAATGGTCATCAAAAACCCTGTTTAAAAAGCAAAGAACTTGTTAGATGAGTCTGGTTCCTCATTCTCATCCAATTCCACGCAAAGATCATTATCATTAACATCGTCGTATAGCAGTACTTTACTTTCAATAGCACTTTACTTGTTCAAACTCGTATTTTTGTTAAAAGTATTGGCAAGGAGATAATAAGATCATACCTAAAGTGATAAATTGTTTCTTATTGTTTACAGGGGCGGGGGGAAACTGTATTTTTCTACATTTCCTCCGTTCTTTCAGCTAATTATATTTATTTTTCCAAAAGAATGCACACCTCATAAATAAATAAATTTGCAAGAGTATATTGCATTCTGTAAAGTCTATGAACTTGTAAATAATTATCTGATTTATTTCATGATTCCAATACCTAAATAATAAAAGAATTCATAAACATCACCTTCTTCTAAATGACAAAATTAGCAAACGAAACAAGAAACGAAAACAACTTTCAAAGCGTCCACAAAATGAAATCGATAAATCAAACCATATCATCAAAAAAAAAAACCATATCAAATGAACCATCCCCATTTCAATAATAGAACCCGCACTCCAACCGGAGCATCATCATTCATTTTCGCTTCATCGTACATGCTTGTTAAGATCATGCTTGTTAACTTTTGGATTATCTGCCATATCCGGAACATTAGCATCTTCTCAATAATTTCAATAATAGAAGCAGACAGCATCATCATTCACATTAGGAGGAACACCCTCATCGGAATAACATCGGAACACCAAATAACATCGGAACATCATCATTGTCAACACTACGACAACAAACTAATTAGCGTCGAGAGGAACACCGGAACAAAAGTTATTCCGTCCACAATAATGATAATCCTCAATTTACGAGGACCAGCCATCGATCGAGGACATTTTTGGATCCTCTCTTTGATAATTTCATCTCTACAGTCCCTCTTAGCAGAACTCATTTTCCTCTTAATACTCTATGTTAATTTTTTTCTATGCTTGGTGTAATTTATATATATTTCTAAGGAAACCCCTAATTTCTTAGGTTTTCCATTATCTTAAATCACCTATTCTTTGGTTTACATCGAATATTGTAGCAATATAAGGAGATATGGAATGAATATTTTCATGTTTATCTAATTTCCTTTTTAATCTAATATACATAACGAACATAACAAACTAAAATAAATTATGATCTCATGAGATATATGGAATGAATATTTTCATCTTTATCTAGTTTCCTTTTTAATTTAATTACCTAGGTCGGTTGGGGTGGCCCTACTACTGGACCATAGGTGTAACGCAAAAAAAAGGAAAAAACAAAATGTTGGCTAGTTAAACAATGACCCAACATTTAGCGGCAACACTTTCATGTTGATGCACTAAATTGAACATTTCAACATATAAAAAAATCCAAACACCAAAACAAAAACAAAAAAATACAAGGGAAAAAAAAAGCAACATAAATAACCCAAGGAATAAATTGTACATTTCAGCATAGAAAAAAATCCAAATACCAAAAAAAAAAAAAGAACACAACTGCAAGAAAAAAAGCTACATAGATAAGCCTAGGAATGTGTTAGTGGCATGGACATCATGAGTACACGTTTCCGATTGTCCACCAAAATTCTTCAACGAGACAGCGCTCCTCATGTGAGGAATAATTGCAACCCTTGTTTCCCACGGTAGTGCCCCCCAAATTTCCGTCCAAGTTCTGGTGAGTGTATTGTAACGCAATAAACACCTATTCTGCCAAAATAAGAGTTCCTTGTTATTTATAAAGGCTATCGGGTTATGAGTCGGCCATTCATCCTCTTTAAAGAAAATGCTTATCTCATAATTCCAATTCCATTCCCCGCCAGGTGCCCATGTATGAATATTTTCTTTGGAAATGGGAGCCCAAAAATCTATCCGGGGCCGATCAATTCCCTCATGGATGTAGTAAAATAAAATGCGAACTCCGAACATGACCATCCCAAGTGATGGGTAAGTATTTATCCAAAATTCACTCCCAGGAATATGATGCGGGGGTGGCAAATGTTGATGGAACGTCTCGGTGTCCAAATTGAAAGATATTATGCCAATATCTTGCTGACAACAATCTATCCAAAAAATACAACCATGTGCGTACACACCTGAACTCCGAAAAGTATAAGGAATCTCCCATGCTATGTTCCTCCATCCCCTCTTGTCTCCTAAAGTGTGTAGTTGGACTTTACCATCCATGTGAATTCGAACTACCTTGTACTCATTGTTACGTTGACAGTATCCGAAACCCCCAATTACGTTGTATCGTGGATACCACGAAAGTACTTGATCCGTTGCAATTGGGATGCATAGTTGTGGCAGATGGAGGTGGTCACCGGTTTCTGGATTCATAATATATACAGGATCTTGTATGTCGTGATGTGAAACATAAAAACAAACCAGACCATTGCAAGATCCAACTATTGGGTGCAACATAGTCCAATCATCATGGGTTCCATCATTCGGGGCATCATGATTGTTGGTTGTTACGATCGGGCTGAAATCTTCCTCTCTATAAAAGAGTTGGGTAACTTTATCTTTCCACATTCTTGGTGTGACACCAAAAAGGAATCCAATTCTTTTGTCCCCAAGGATAGTATTCCATTCTTTGCATACACATTTGCTTGCTAAAACGATTTATGTAGTTTGGAGGCGCTGAAGTATCTCGGTAGTTAATTCCGGCAACATATCCATCACTATTATACTGATGAAAGATTATCAAAAAAAAAAAAATTACAAGCTTTTAGGATTTTCTTATTGTGAATGCTACAAGCAAATACGAGTATAAAGCTTATATATATATAGACATCCAATATACCTGTCGGCGAATGGTCGCGTCAGTCTAGGACGTTTTTGGATCCTCTCGTCAATTTCATATCAACAATCCCTCTTAATACTCTATGTTAGTTTTTTTTTCTATGCTTGGTGTAATTTGAAAACTCTAATTTTTTAGGTTTTCCATCATTATCTTAAATCACGATTCTTTGGTATTTACACCGAATATTTCAATTTCCATATTACTAAAAAATGAGATATTGTAGCAGTATAATGAGATATGGAATGAATATTTTCATGTTTATCTAATTTCCTTTTTAATCTAATATATATATATATATATATATTCCGAACATAACAAACTAAAATAAATCATGATCTCTTAGAAAATACCCAAATAATTTTTCTACTTTTCGACTAATTACCTAGGTGGGTTGGGGTGGCCCGGACAGCTGGACCATAGGTGTAACGCAAAAAAAGGAAAAAAAAACAAAGATTGGCTAGTTAAACAATGACCCAAACTAAATTGTACATTTCAACATATAAAATAATCCAAACACAAAAAAAATAAAAAAAAAAAAAAAAAAAAAAAAAAAAATAACTACAAGAAAAAAAAAAAAAACTACATAGATAACCCAAGGAATGTGTTAGTGGCATGGACATCATGAGTACATGTTTCCGATTGTCCACCAAAATTCTTTAACGAGACAGCGCTCCTCATATGAGGAATAATTGCAACCTTGCTTGTTTCCCACAGTTGTGTCCCCCAAATTTCCGTCCAAGTTCTGGTGAGTGCATTGAAACGCAATAAACGCCCATTCGGCCACAATATGAGGTCCTTGTTTTTTTCCAAAAGCTATCGGGTAATAGGTCGGCCACCCTTCATCCTCATCCTTTTCCAAGAAAATGCTTATCTTATGATTCCAATTTCATTCCCCGCCAGGTGCCCATGTATGAATATTTTTTTTGGAAATGGGTGCCCAGAAATCTATCCGGGGCTGATTAATCCCCTCATCACAGGCCTCATGGATGTAGTAAAATAAAAGGCGAACTCCGAACATAACCATCCCAACTGATGGGAATTCACTCCTAGGAATATGATGCGGGGGTCGCGAATGTTGATGAAATGTCTCAGTGTCCAAATTGAAAGAAACTATGCCACTATCCCACTGACAACAATCCTTCCAAAAAATACAACCATGTGCGTACACACCTGAACTCCGAAAAATATATGGAATCTCCCATGCTATGTTCCTCCATCCCTTCTTGTCTCCTAGAGTGTGTATTTGAACTTTACCATCCATGTGAATTCGAACTACCTTGTACTCATCAGTACGTTGACAGCATCCGAAACCCCCAATTACAGGATACCAAGAAAGTACTTGATCTCGTGCAATAATTGGGATGCATAGTTGTGGCAGATGTAGGTGCTCACCAGTTTCTGGATTCATAACATATACAGGATCTTGTATGTCGTGGTGTGAAACATAAAAACATACCAGACCATTGCAAGATCCAACTATTGGGTGCAACTTAGTCAAATCTTCATGGGTTCCATCATTTGGGGCGTCGTGATTGTTGGCTGTTTTGTCCCCGAGGATAGTATTCCACTCTTTGGAAACACATTTGCTTGCTAAAATGCTTTCTGCAGTTTGGAGGTGCTGAAGTATCTCGGTAGTTAATTCCGTCTAATGGTACCATAATTTATGTATCTCTCTTTTTGCCCATTTATGTTCTGGTTTTGTGTTTGGTGTCAAACACCAGTTTCAAATCAATAATTCGTCTACAAAAAGAATCCCAATTAGTCACGTAATCAACATTTTTTTTCGACTTCTCAAATCCCCATCAGTTACAAAATCTTTTTCATTCGTGTGCATTTTCAAGAATATCATCATTGATTTGTCTATCAATCACTTATACCCTTTGCATCTCAAATTCTCACTTCTTTTTACATTTTTCTTTTCCCCTCTCGGATTTTATTATAATTGTTGAAGAATAAACCAAGATACTATGAAGAATAAACCAATATGGTTGAGTCAACTGGTATAGTTGACATGAAGTGAATGGATCAACAAGAGTTGTTGATCCATGGTACGGTTTATAGAAGTTTACTATTGGTTTTAAGAGTTTATTTACGTGAGAATTGTCTAGAAGTTTCTTTGTTAGAGTTTTATTATGTTTGGAAAGTTATTTTTCATGAGAGTCAAGTTTGTTACCCATTAAATAAAATACCAACCATTATTACCCAAAATAAGACCAAGTCTGATTCTTTAGATTTCAAAAACAACTTTTAGTCCAGACAAGATACGAAAAAAAAAATCAAAGATGAGAAATGGTACTATTAAAAATATATAGTATATATATATTGAACACCAAACTACATTACTCTGATCAAACAAAAACAAAAACAAAACACTACACTTCGGAATATGTTTGTGGCATGGACATCGTCGCACATGTTTCCGATTGTCCTCCAAAATTCCTCAACGAGACGGCGCTCCTCATGTGAGGAATAACTCTAACCTTTGCCCACCTTATCTCCGCAATTTCATTTAAAGTTCGTGTGAGTTCATTATAACGCGCTAAACAACGGTTGTTTTGCAATAGGACGTCGTTGTTCTTTCCCAAGGCTATAAGCTTATAAGGCGGCCACCATAGATTCGAAGTATCTTCCAAGACAATGCTCCTCTTAAGTTCCCAATTCCATTCTACACCGGGTTCCCGTGCATGAATATCATTATCGGAAATGGGTGCCCAAAAATCAATCCGGAGATCATAAATATCGTGAATGTTGTAAAATAAAAGGCGAACTCCAGACAATACCATTCCAAGTTTTGGAGTAGTGAAACCACCATTCTCATAAATATGATGCGGGGGTGGCGAATGTGACTGGAATGTCTCATTGTCCAAAATGAAAGATACTATCTGAATATTGTCATAAAAATAATGATTTATCCAAAAAATACAACCATGTGCGTACACACCTGAATCCCAAAAAGTAAAAGGAAAATCTCCGATGTTCCTTTATCCCCTGTTGTCGCCTAGAGTGTGTACGTCCACTTTACCGTCCACTTGAATTCGAACTACTTTGTATTCACCGGTATGTTCACAATAGCCGAAACCCCCTACGACGAATCGTGGATCCCAACTAATTTGTGGCGTTGGTGTTGGATCGCATATTTGTGGCAGATGGAGGTGCTCACCCGTTGTTGGATTCATAATATAGATAGGATCTTGTATGCCGTGGTGTGAAACATAAAAACATACCAGACCATTACAAGATCCAACGATTGGGTGTGACATGTTTTCATCATAGGATCGGATAATATTCTAGGTACCATTGTTTCCAAATAACATCTGATAGAAATCTCCCATCATCGTGTAGTAATCTTCCTCCTCAATTTGTTCTCTGTAGAAGAGTTGCGTAACTTTTTCTTCTGTCACTTTTTGAGTGAAACCGAAAAGGAGTCCAATTCTTTTGTCTGCAAGGACATAATTCCACTCTTTGCATACACATTTGCTTGCCAAAATACCTTCTGTACTTGGGAGGAGGTGTAGTATCTCGGGAGTTAAATCCGGCAAAATTTCCATTACTATTACTGGTGAAATATTATATTTTTTTTAATGTAGAAGTATTTAGGATTTCGTTTTTGTTGAATGCTTATATAGACATCCAATGGATGCAATATGTGTCCCCACACAACACACCTGTTGGAATTTTCACGTCTTTTGGTGTTTCAAAATCTATTCGGTTAATGTGAAGTGTAATACGAAGGGGTGCGAACCGTTACACCGTTTGGCCAATGGTTGCATCCTTAATCAGCATGCCTTATTTAAAAATCCATGATCCAAACAAGAAACGGATATTTTCACGTGTTTGTGTGAGATTTATTCCAGTTTATCAACATTCTATTTATGTGTCCATTGCAAATTTAAAAATTAGGGTTGACCATAGCATATTATCTTTTGAAGCATATTAATCTTTTGAAGACAAGAAATTAGGGTTATGACCATAGTATATTAATCTTTTGAAGAACAAAAATGATCCCAATATATATTGCTATTGCCAATCATAGCTGTAATTTATGGTGTTGACCAATATACGAAAGCCAAAAGAGAATTTGGAAATGGTTATAGCGCTTGGCTGGACGGAATTGTTGCGCATGGCTTTGAGTAGGTTTGAATTACCGACGGAATTACACCAAAAATAGAAATTTGTTCAGAGAAGATTAGGCATGGCGAATCATGGAGAGAGATACTTCAGATACCTACAGATTTGGCAAGAGTTTAGCCAAGGCATGCACATTAGCGAAGAGTACATGATTATGATCTACTGTAAGATAAAGCATATACTCCATGTACTCAATCAACATGGTTGTGTTTACGCAATTTTTTTGTGCTATTTTTCCGTATTTAGATAAATCATACTATATACTAAAATCAATGTGATGTTGTACACGTATATGAGAATATGGGAACTGTTATATTTTGTTTATTTGAGAGTGATATGCGGAATACAACTAAATTAGGTAATTGGAGATAATGCTCCTAACCTAAAAAAATTAGGGTTTTTCTAATACATATATATACTATTAATTAAAGAGGTCGTACAAACCACACTAGCATAAAAGATAGATTGATATATTAGACGAAGAAAATGAGTTCCAATAAGAATAATACCGAGAGCATTAAAACAATTCCAAGGATAGTAATGGATGTCCCTAGAAAGCTAAGGATCACCATAACTATTGATGGCGTGTGTAAGGTTCCTGGCATGCCCCTGTTAGCTGAAGTTCAAGCTCATGTTGACAATCTTACTCTTCCTTCTTCTGCTTCTGTTAAAATGGATAGTGTCCATGCTCCCATTCCTTCGAATGAGCCTGTTGGTGAAACTGTGTCTGGCACACCAGAAATACCCAGGGAGACACCTCTAGAAGAAAAGGTACTTGAAGTTCCAGCACAGCCTGCTAACGCTGCAACACGAGTACCATATGCGATGGTTTTAGTTGAGCAGATTATCAAAGAAACTTTCGAATAATGTGGTTTTTGTTTTTTAATATTGAGGATGTTGGTATTATTTTGCTTCGTTTAGTTTTAGAATGAATAATATAAAAATATTGGTTCTTTAATATATGCTCGTGTTCAAATTCTTTGCTTGATATTTGTTTGTTAATCAATCAATTTTCATTATCTTAACTCGTCGAGTCAACTCAGTTTTCCATAATATACCTTATATAAACATAATCCCTTATGACAGTTATCAGATTTTTAATTTTAATTTAGGCACAACCAAAATGGAAGAAATATAGCATTAATTTATGGAAAGACTGGACCACAAGGGATCTTGCCACCAATGCCAAATTTGGGTCAAGCCAACCCAATGTGACAGACATTTTAGAAAAAAAAATTCTTAGACCTAAGGAGGGACGAATCATCCTCCTCTCTTCTCTCTCCAAGAAAAAAAAAAACCGTTTTTTCTCTGTAATTCAATCTTCCTAAAATCTCTTAAATTTAATCCAAATCTGTCATATTTGATTTGAAATCTTCAGATCTTTTGGCAGATTTGGTGTAAATATCATTATCTATTAGTATTAAATAAAAAAAATCACTTTTTGGTGATTTTAGGGTTTGTAAATAATGTTTTTATTCTGTTTTCAATTGATTTCATCCATTCCAATGGCTTCTATGTGCCAATTAGATGTTTATTATAGCCTTATGGGCGCTTCGTATGATTGTTACAATCTTATCAAATGTATCATCGCTGGCAATTTTTCAGAAGTGGTCATGGTTTTGCAATTCTTTGAATATCAGTGGCTACAGAAAATCGTGATAATGATGAAACGGGCAGATTACTCCCCACTGGGACATTATACTCTTATTGAAGAAGACAAATCTCAATGGCATAATTTTATTTCTAAAGCCATTTTTCAAATATCAGTTTCCTTTGTGAAACAAGATATATGTAATTTTTTATTATTCTCATCTTTGATGTATTTGGTAATCATGTATTCAATTTTACAATATTAATGAAATCAAGATGTTTCCTTCAAAAAAAAAAGACAAACATTTTAGAAACAAAAAATAATCTTCTCTATATTATTTGGCAAAACAGAAGAAGAGGAGTACCAAAGACATCTATCTTTTCTTTTGCATGTACCCAACAAGGCCGCACAAGATACTCATTATGGACATTGGTCTCTCCTCTCTCTCATAACCGTTTTCTCTGGTTTTCCTGTTTCTGATCCACAACTTTTCTGATTTCGTTTAATTGTGATCCAAATCTATCAGATTTGATCTGATTTTTTCATATCTTTCTGATTGATTTGGTTACAAGTAGTATATATATATATATTTATTTTAGGGTGTATATATATATATATATATATATATGTTTATTTTATTTTTATTTTGTAATCAACTGATTTCAATTCTATTGGCTCATCTTTGCCAATTAGAAGATTATTATAGCCGTAATGGCGGTTCTATTGGATGCTTTCATCACAGATATATCATTGTGAATGATTTTCCGGAAGTGGTCATGATTCTACAAGTTTTTGAAGATTATGTGGCTACAAGAAGTGATCGTGATAACGATGAATCGGGCATATTACTCCCTTCTGGGACAATTTACTCTTAAAGGAGAAGAAAAAATGAAATGGGAAGATTACTCCCCTATGGGACATTTTACTCTTAATGTAGAAGATGAATTCAGATGGCGGAAATTTATTTCACAAGCCATGTTTCAAATATCAGTTTCATCTATGAAACAAGATATATGTAATTTTTTATTGTTCTCATCTTTGATGTATCTGGAATTGATGTATTCAATTTTACAATATTAATGAAATCAAGATGTTTCCTTCAAAAAAAAAAGATACTCATTATGGCTACCTAGATCTTCTTCTTTTGCATGCGCACAAAAAATCAGAAGAAGAGGAGTACTGAAGAGATCTATCTTTTCTTTTGCATGTACCCAACCGCACAAGATACTCATTATGGCTACCTACATCTTCTTCTTTTGCATGCGCACAAAAAATAAGGGACTCATTGTGATGATTGACAAAAATGAGAAACTGAGTAATGATGATTGACAAAAGCAGTAGCTTTGTGATTGATAAAACACTGCTTTTGAAGGAGAGAATAAACTCCAGAAGGTCACACAATACATGCTCTTGTTATAATACTTCTCTTTCAGTCACACATAACAAGAAGTCCCAAAGTACAACTACCATATGAATGTACCCCTCAAAGCCAAAAATCAATCATAGGAATGTTCCATATATATACTCCTAGTATTTAGTGATGGGGATGGTATTTAGGACAGGGTCCCACTAGAATATTCTACACAGATTGTTAAAGTAGAAAAGATCAAAGATCAAAAAATACCACTACAAAATGGAGTACTTATTGTTGGAGTACTAGCTAATTCCTTTGTTACTAGTGACTTGGATAGAGTACTATATATTCTTTACTACTGAGTCAACTGCATTACACTATTTTATTCACAATTCACATATTCTTAGAAGCAAAATAATAAATTATTAATATAGTACTAGCTAGTGCCTTGGAAGATCATAAATGCTTTTTTGGTGCAATTTTTTTTTTGATTAAAATCCCAATTCATAATCTTAGAAGCAATTCTAGCTAGCTCTTACAATTAAATTTGTATTAAAAGAACCGAATTCAATATTTATTTTTTAAAATACTGGTCGGTAATATAGGATTTTATCATGTCTGTGCCTTTAATCTGGACGAAACATGAAATATCAGCGATACATATATATGAATATCCGATAATATCGCATTATTGGTCGTATCGGACCGATCTGCTGATAATATTGGCAAGGATGTTTAGGGATGTTAGGTTATCAGGTGAAACTAGTTTATTTGATTGGTCGGAATTATGAATTCACGAACGACTATGATTGGCTTCATCGACAAGACTCGATATCCAAGTTTTTTACCAATGTCACTCTTGGACATGGCTTATTCAAATTAAACCAAATTTTATTTCGATGTCACGATCTTAGAGAGTATAGTTCATCCAAATCTAAGTTTCCGAGAGTATTTCCACCAACATAAATTGATTGATGGTAATTTTCCATTTTTTCCGATGTCACTCTTGAACGAGCTTGTAAACCAATTTTTATTTCAATGTCACGATCTTATCAAGTATTTATCGTCCAAATCTAAGTTTCTGGCATATCTCCACCACGATAAATTGATTGATGGTAATTTTCCATTTTTATCGATGTCACTCTTGGACGAGCTTCTAAACCCCTGATTTTTATTTCGATGTCCAGATATCTTAGCAAGTATATTTCATCCAAATCTAAGTTTCCGGAGATCACCGAGATAAATTGGTTTAATTTTCTATTTTTACCGATGTCACTCATGGACGAGCTTGTAAACCAATTTATATTTCGATGTCACGATCTTAACAAGTATAATTTATCGTCCAAATCTATTACGGAGAATATCTCCACCAAGATAAATTAATTGATGGTAATTTTCCATTTTTACCGATGTCACTCTTGAACGAGCTTGTAAACCAATTTTTATTTCGATGTCACGATCTTAGCAAGAATTTTTCGTCCAAATCTAAGTTTCTGGGGAGTATTGCACCGAGACAAATTGCTTAATGATAATTTTCCATTTTTACCGATGTCACTCATGGACGAGCTTGTAAACCAATTTATATTTCGATGTCACGATCTATGGTAATTTTCAATTTTTACCGATGTCACTCTTGGACGAGCTTCTAAACTAATTTTTATTTATTTCGATGTCACGATCTTAGTAAGAATTTTTCGTCCAAATCTAAGTTTCCGGGGAGTATTCCACCAACACAAATTGCTTAATGCTAATTTTCCATTTTTTCCGATGTCACTCATGGACGAGCTTGTAAACCAATTTATATTTCGATGTCACGATCTATGGTAATTTCAATTTTTACTGATGTCACTCTTGGACGAGCTTCTAAACCAATTTTTATTTATTTCGATGTCACGATCTTAGCAAGAATTTTTCGTCCAAATCTAAGTTTCCGGGGAGTATTTCCACCGAGACAAATTGCTTAATGCTAATTTTCCATTTTTACCAATGTCACTCTTGGACGAACTTGTAAACCAATTTATATTTCTTCCAAGTTAAATTCCTTGATGTTAATTTTCCACCCAATTTTTTTATTTTATATTATAATATTTTGTATTGTAATATTTTTATTGTTCATTAAGTGTTTTATATTATACCGTATTTATTTATTTTCCAAAGCTATACTTGTTCACTAGCCAAGTTATCATGCTTGTACGTGGCTAAGCTAGAGGTTGAATATTAAGGTGAAAACGTGTGTCACGGTATAAAACACGAGCAAGGGAGACTAGGATAGTACTACTCGGCTTTATCTCCGTCAAGTCTCTCTCTAAATTGAACCTAGGGTTTCAGTATCAAAAACTGAAAGTTTTAGTATCAAACCAGACAAAATGACTGCTCTAGTTGTAACCTCCTTCCGTTTTATTCTTCTTGATGAAGACAAAGAGATCGTTGGTTATTTTGGTTGTAAGGTTGTTCCTTGTTTTGGAGATGAAGAGGAGGATGATTATGATGTTGTTGACGATGAAGAAGAGGAGGACGATGAAGAGGATGATGAGTATGATTCTGAGGATGATGATGATGATGATTTAGATGATCCAAAACACTTCTTTTGGTTTGGGCCAGCGCCTGGGGATGAAGATGAAGACGATGATGTTGATGATGATGATGATGATTGGCCATACAAAGATGTGGTTACGATTGTCGACACCAAAGAAAGTGAAGAAGAAGAAGGGATTCTAACCGATCTAGTCCTCTGTTTTCATGGTTCTCGCTATGCAAGAATGGTATTCAATCACATCTTGATCCATCATCTTTTGTTTAGTTATATATATATATGTCTTTTCATTTTTTTTGTGTTATTAGTGTATCTTATGTTTTTTTTTTTTTGATGTTTAATTAGTCTGTTTGTAAAGCTGCTTGGAAGTATACTTTTTGTGAATGTTTAATATTTACGGATGCAATATTTTGTTTAGATTCCAAGTGCATATGTTGTTTAATTTATGTCCATTTTTCATCTGTTGGAGTATCAATCTTTTGACAAAACAGAATGAACTAGTAACGTGTTTAAGGGGGCTTGGCTTAGAGATTTGGAACTGAAGAGTTAGGGTTAACCATGATTTTGTTGTGGCTTTGCTGTTAAAGTGATAGGATCATGAATATGATAGGGACTGTATATTGAGTCTTGTATCAGAGTTGAAAAATATAGCCAAATTTTTCATAAATTGCAATGCCAAATCTGACAAACTTAACCAAAAAAAAATCCGAATTGAGAGCACAATTGAACAATAGGCCTTTGACTGCCACATAATTTTGCTTACACATTAATAGAATTATCATACTAAAAATAATGTAAAAAACTTGAATTTAGTCAATGCCGAGTGCTCAGCCATAAATTTGCTCGTCTTGGTGGCTTCCCATGTTCTTATTCATTAAAATCATTATCCAAATGTTCACCATAGCTTTTCTCAAATGCCTCCCAAGAAGCAAAACCCTTAGGAGGAGGATCATTTTCAACATGGATCATTTTCTTAATATGAACCAATTCCCATTCTTCATCGACAAAATCTTCTAGTATATCACCAATGCTTTCCACAAAGTCATCCCATGAAGCAAAGCCCTTCGGAGGAGGAGGATCATTATTAATAAGACCATTGGCAGGAACAACACATTTCTCATTAGAACTCATCCTCTCAATTCCTTATTTCTTTTACTTATGAACGAGGTATCTAATTCTTATTTCTAGGATCCAAATCTAGCTAAATATAGTGTTTTCTTCTTCTTCTATACATATCTAGTATGCAAATCTAAATATAGTGGGTGGGTTATGTTTACCATGAATATAACAAACGAAAATCAAGGTGATATATGGAAAGTGGGATTTTGCGGATTTTGCGAGACCGAGCAGAAAAATATTGCATTTAGGATTGTAGGATTAGACTACTGATTGTCGGTTCTAATTAGACGCCTATAATCTTGCCGTAACCCTAAAGATATCTCTAAATATCCTGACACGTTAAGCATTCATGTCAATGAGATAGATAGTACACTTGTTAAAATTAAAATTTTACATTCCTTATTTAACAAAATACTCCTTCCTTATTGAATTTCGACACAACTTTTCCTACTACATTATTACTACAATCATAATTGATTTTTGCAAAATTCATAGACACCAGCACTTGTTGATCATGCACGGTTTACCGTGGTTTACGCGTTTTTATAGAGCCAAGACCCTTCGACGGGCATTATGTGACGCTGGTGTATTGCAATATCTTGAACTGCAAACATGGTTTGGCTCATGTCTCATGCCATATCTCAAGTCCCGACCAACAATTAAAATAAAAAAATGGTCAAACATAATAGGTCAAACAAAATAGGTCAATAAGCAAAACAAAATCAAGCACACTTGTGTATATTTATTGAATGGTACAATTTATTATTATGGTGATTATGAAGTATGAACATCTCTATGTTTCAGATTTTAGGTTTATTTTTATGTTGCTTGAATTGTACCCGATTTGAGAATCTTTTGGTGATTATGAACATCTCAATTGCATGCTTTATGAACATCTCGTTGTAGATTCAGACTGTAGGTGATTTAAGATTATGAACATCTTTTGGTGATTATGAACATCTCAGATTGTAGATTCAGACTAGGTGTGTATATGCCTCTCCATCAAGTGAATTAGACTGGATAGAGAATAATGCTTATTTTGTTTCAACATACCACGGTTGAAATCACAAAGAGAAACCGCAAAAAGACAATTGCAATTTCATTAACCACATTTACAAACACCATCACCGTTACAGATCAGACCACTAATTACTAAGTAGTTCCATTTACAATCAAACCATAAGCAAAATAACTAGACACACTACCAATTCCAGTTCGACTTACACCTGAACAACCAACTCCGATGCCGTCCGATAAGCAAAATTCCCATAACCTCCATAACAAGTACCAGCAAAATACATACCACTACTACTACCGAGTTTGATCTTTGTCAACACCAAAACAACACCTTTACAAGATCAAACCTTGTGCCGAAATAAAACCCAAAAAAAAAAAACACTTACCATGCATTAGAAGACTAGACCTCTCCTTCAGTTCCAACAGCACTAGCAACTACAAGCATTAGGAAAATCTTTGTGAATTTTCACGAAGATGATCTAAAGACTTCAAGGAATGCAATCCTCCTAAGTCTTCCTCAAAAGATTTTCCCAATACTCTTCAGATGATCACCACTGATCATCGTCATCATCGGTGTTAAAGCCCTCTTCTTCATAGGAGAAGTCTACGCCGCCATCAGTGCTGGTAGAAGCTGTAGGACCATAACCTCCATCCTCATAATCTTCATCATATTCACCATCTTCTGATCCTTCATTTTCTTTTTCCTAAACCTCTGCTGTAATAGGATTGCCATCTACATCCATCCCTGGTATCTCCTCACCGTCTGAATCCACGTTCATGGGTTCAGACATGGTACGAGCAAATATCCTAGGTTGACCTTTCTCTGCCAAATAGAGTAGATACATTTCTGCATCATCTCTCTCATGCCTTTATCTCTCTCTAGCCTCTTTTTCTGGATCATTAGATCCCTCACTGCTGCTATCATCCTCATCAAGTTTTACTGCTTCTCCACCTTCCTCATCACTTTCACTTTCTGTGGCACTTCTTGTCTTAATCCAACGATGTTCATATCTCTCTAGCCTTTCTCTCTTCTTCCTTGCACATCTTGTCTCATATTTTATGATCCAAAACTGGTACTCTTCTTTGTTCTCAATCCTTTGCCTATCAAATTCTTCCTGTCTCCTATTTTCTTCTTCCTGAATCCTCTTATTTGGAATTTCTTGTTCTAAATAAGAAATCAATCTCTCAGCCTCTTCACTTGTTAATGCATGAGTTACTTATTTTGCATTTTCTAATGCTGGTGATTGATTTTCAACAACATCAGGTTGGTTTGGTTCAGCTATCTCTTTATCTTCTTCTCTCTGCAAATTTTCTTTATTTTTTTTTGTTTTGATTAAGTAATTGCTTATCAGTTTCTTATCATTTTGTAGAGTGGTTAGATTAACCATAAATGTCCATTTATGGCGCATGGTTAAATTTCTTGTCCCTTGGCAGACCACGCCTCATCAGTGTCAAGAGTCAAGACATAATTTTTCAAAATACATCATTATTATCCGTCTCATCATCTCTTAATTGCACACAGCGTTATCTTTAAGAGTAAAACCAGGTGGTTTCCTAATTTGAAGGTCCATAACTGTAGTATTATGGTTCACCAGGGTTCACAAGTTTGGCTCATGTATCATGCCATATCTCAAGTACCCGACCTATGGTTGGGACTTGGGTTGGTTGGGCAGGTTAGAAGGCTTACTCTAAATAGATAATAATGGCTCATGATTCATGAGATAAATATAATATATATTTTCATTATTAGATTTGAAGATAATATCTAAAATTACTCTAAATAGATAATAATGTCAATTATAAAAATAGTTTTATATAGCTATATCATTGTTCTTCGGGTTGGGTGGGTTGCTTGGGCTAGAAACATTTGTGCCGATGCTTGCCCAAATTTAACTCGGGTTTATAAAATTTATGACCAAGCTTGCCCAAAGTTTTGAAATACATTGCCCATGTTCTCCTAACGATCGGGTTGGGCATGGGTTGGGTGGGTTAGTAATTCTCCGAATCATTCTGAATGATTTGCGAACGTATCCGAACCGAAATCGAATGATACCGAACTATTTGAACTCCGAACCTAGTTCCCGGATTATATGGACCTCACGAATGATTCACGAACATATCCGAACTGACCGAATCCGAATGATATTTCCGAACTATTTGAACTCCGAACCTAGTTCCCGGATTATATGGACCTCACGAATGATTCGCGAACGTATCCGAATGATATTCCGAACTAGAACTCCCATAGGTAACTCTCTCACCAGAGTTCCGTTGATTGGTTTTTGTTTGATTTTGTATATACTTTATATTTAAATACAATTATTGGTAGTTGTTTAACCAGTGTTTTATGTGTTGATTTTTGTTTAAAAGTCTATAAGTTTTATAATACATTTATGCGATTAAATTGTTTACTTCTTGTTAAATAATCATGCTAAAATGTTTTTTTCCATCTTATAAATCATATACAAATCAAATTAGTCTCGTAATAAGGTCATAATACTTATCAATTTATCATATATTTTAGCCGAATTTTAAGTGCCGAACTCACATTTATAAAACGAATATGCACGTACGTATGCCGTTCCGAACTACTGTCCGAACAACGAACCGTTGACCGGATTTTTGACCGAATCCGATCTATCCGAATCCGTATAATTCCCGTACGTATGCCGTCCCGAACTACTACCTGTACCCCGAATCCGTATAATTCCCAAAAAATGGTCAAACATAATAGGTCCCTGCAGAATTGTGTATATTATTTAATTTTAATTAGTTAACAAATGGGCCATATCTTGAACTGCAGCATGGTTTGGCTCAGACATCATGCCATATCTCAATACCCTAGTCCCTGAGTCCTGACCAACAACTAATTAATCAACTAATGTCAAACAAATCAGGTCAAACATAGGTCAAGCAAATCAGGTCCCTGAAAGCTTTAATCCAACATGTACCCTAGTGGAATCTATCCTTACCCACTATGTCATAATGACGTGATAAACCTAGGTAAAATGGCATTTTGGTTAATTAAAATATCTTTAACAACTAGTTGAGAAAAAAGAAAAAAGATTATTTCCTTCTCTTACTTGCACGCGCGGGAGAAAGACTGGAAGAGGAGAAATAGAGAAACCCTAGGTAAGGAAATAGACAAAAATTTTCTTTCCTTCTCTTATCAGATTAAATGCAAACTTGTTTAATTTCAAGAATGGGGGATGTTTTTCTTAATTTGAAATTACTATCGTTAGGGTTTCAGGTATATACATTTCCTAAAACTAAAATCGTTTTCTACTATATTCTGTAAACCTAGGGTTCTGTCAATTTTAAGAGTTTTTTATGATCTTGGATGTGATTATATATCTTATCTGTGATGGAAATTGTGGAAGCACATCGATATTGTTAGGATTTCTTTTGTTTTGTTCAGGTCTTTCATTTTTTTATGATCATAAACCAATTTAGAGAGAGTTCATCTAGAGCATTCTCTGATAAATTCTAATAATAAGATTGCAATTTTGGGTTTGGGTTCACATGGATGATCACGTTTCCTTATGATTTCCTTATTGAATTTTGTTAGACAGTATTAATTTTGTGACGGAAATTGTGGAATTTGGTTTAGGTTGAGTTAAATTTTGTTACTAGTGGTTTTTTTATGGATTTAGGAATTAGCTTCTGTTGCTGTAAGGAGTAAAAGTTGCATTGTAGATTAAGCCGGCGTTGTTATAGAGCCGGAAAGGAGAATCTGTTGTTGTATTCTCTCGATTTTGTTTTTCTTCACTTTGCAACGGTGTTCTATCATGCTAAGCAACTGGTTTAACAGGGAAGAAGACGTATTTGAAACTCGGGGTTCGACCAGCAACGCACGTGCAATCCACTTGTATCCTATTAGAGAACCTACTCATTCCCTACCTCCACATACAACAAATGGCATCGTTTGACTCCGCAGAAGATTTGGCAATCACCAAAGCATGGGCAGCCGAAAGTCGAGTTCTAGATCGCTGCTCGACCGAGACCTATTGGGCGAAGATACATAACAAATTTAGCCAAGATTATGGGAACCCGAAAAGAATAAGTGTTCAACAAATCAAGGATAGACACAACATCATCCTAGATGCGGTAGCTGGGTTTTTTAAAATCAAACACCGGATATCGCACGCAAGCCACCATAGCTTGTCCCCTCTACAACTTGTACGTATCTTTATGGTTTATTCAGCACAATACTTTTTTCAACTTATATGTAACCAAATAAGTTTATGTGTTGTTTTTGTAGTACGAAGCCGTGAAAACGCGCTACTTAGAGGAAAAGGGGGAAGCATTCACATTTGATGAAATCGTTTACTTCATAGTATTCATATTTTCGGAGTACCATCAGCTGCGGAGTATCACCAGAACTCAATGGTGGTTGAATCGGACTTCATACTCTTATTTGGCATTGTAATCGTTTACTTCACTGCATTGCAGTTTGTGTAATCATCATGTGGAATCCAGTATTCACATATTCCTTGAATGTGGTTATGTTAGATCTATTTGGTTGGTTTTAAATATCAATATTACCTTTGGTGCAGGAATTACTAGACATGAGATTAATAAATTGCTAATGGTTTCAGTTTGGACATTTTTTTTTTAAGCATCAGTTTGGATTATTTGATGTTCAAAGATTTTCCAGAACATAACTCCAAATAGGAAAATGTCAATAGATGCCATTAATAAATTTGTGTCTCCTGGAATTAATCTTGTTTCTTCTACATTTTGATGCTTCTTTACGTCAGATTCATTACAAGGTGGAATAGGGCTAATAGTGAGGAATTGTGCAGGTAGCTGCTTTCGGGTGCAAGGACAATGCTTTAATGGAGGAATGAAGATAGGAGTTGAAGCTGAGGAGCTGGAATGTAAGGATATGCTGGCAGTTGTTACTCTGGCACCCTCTAAGAACTTTAATTATGTTATCTATGAATCAAATTGTGAGACTTTAATGAAATCCATCAATGATCAAACCTATTATGTTAATTGGGTGAATCAAGCTTTGGTTTTAGATATTAATTCTAATTGGACAGAACACACAATTAGAGTAATGTGTTTTAATTCACTTAATTTTAATTGGGGCCATAGCTTCTTCCAGTTCTTACGATTTTATTTTTCAACTGTACCAACACGTACTCCACTTTTTACAAAGTTAGTTTTTTACTTTAGTACCGTTATAACAACTGCAGCAACACGTACTCCTCTTTTTAGCTATCATTTTGATTTATTTTCTCGAATTCGGAATTACGAACAAAAAAATCTTTAGGATGGAATGAATATTAGTCGCATTGCACTCCGGTCTTTTAGAGCCGTCAAAGAAGAAAATTATGCAGCAGGATAACAAGATTTGACTGAGAAAATTCTTAACATAGAACGTGCATCATGCAAATTGAAGGATATTTACCTTCATGTTTTACCAAATTATTTCCGATATACACTTAAATGTTTTGCCAAATTATTTATTAGGAAAAATATTGCCAAATTTCCATTTACCCTCTGTGTTCATCTCTCTCGTCTTAAATCATTTCATGTTTCTACTCTTAAATCTTCTAACCTCCCCCTAGAAAACGAAACAAGTGGTTTACTTTGATCATCTGATTCATCTCTGGATAAACCATATATTCCCCTGTCAGTTTTGCATTGCGGAATAATCGGATCGACCGTGTAAGTAATTATTTTCAGTACTGCTTTGTTAACTGAGATTGTAACTCTAATGGTCATAGTAGGGTAAATATTGTCTTCACATGCAACTGTATGTAGGTAGCTAACCTTTGATTATTTATATGATTCATATATGATAACTGAACTCACATTGTGATTTGTGATTACTCTTTGTGTACGTATTACTCTTTGCAATGATATTTCGTAGTTTTATTCGGACCACAATAGCATTTCCACAAGATGTTTACAAGTTTTTTCTCCGTCCAGGTATCTGAGAATTCATAATGGATCCTAGAGTAATGGATAAATCTTGGATGTATACCGATAGAACCAAACCGCGTTATCAAGACGGAGTCGATGCATTTATAAAGTTTGCTACGCATACATACCAACAGGATATTGCGAATGGGAAGCGGAAACCATACGACAAGGCAAAGTTAAGTTGCTATGTCCATGTGTGAAATGTCTCAACCTCTACGCGCACAAGGCAAGTAAAGTTAAGTATCATTTATATTATTCTGGATTCATTCAAAATTATGCGGTATGGACTAAGCACGGAGAAGGAGATGAGTCATCAAGGTGGACACTTCTGGATGGTAATGGCAACGACGGTCCGCACTCTGATGAACCAACACATGCTGCAGAGACTATAGAAATGGTTAGTGCTTTATTAGGAGACAACTTTTCAAAGGATTCTGAGAAGATGCAACGGATACTCGAAGATGCTGGGAAAACCCTATACGAAGGATGTGCCGATTTTACAAAGATATCTGCAATGTGTGAACTGTTTAACCTGAATAGCAAGCACGGAGCTTCCGACAAGTTATTTAATGAACTTCTACCGCTGTTAAAATCCATGCTCCCTCCAGGAAATGAGATGATGAAAAGTACATATGAAGCTAAGAAGGTGATGAGAGATTTGGGTTCAGGTTACGAAAAGATGCATGTATGCATCGATGACTGCATTCTCTATAGGAAGGATTACAAGGATCACATCAAGTGTCCCACCCGGGGAATCAAGATGGAAAGTTGACGACACCACCCACGAGGTTTATGAAAAAATTCCGGCAAAAGTCTTGTGGTATTTCCCAATTATCCCAAGACCGAAACTACTGTTTCAATCAAAGAGAATTGTCGAATATTTATTGTGGCACGACACCGAGAAAGAAAGAAGAGGGTGTTTTACGGCATCCGGCCGACTCACCAAAGATGGAAAAATATAGATGAAAGATATCCCGTAATTCGTGATGATCCTCGAAATCTGCGGCTAGGCATTTCGGTGACGGGGTTGACATAAACAAAGGCATGCAAAAACAGCACAATGTGTGGCCAATTCTGACAGTGATTTAAAACCTTCCGCCAGAGTTGTGTATGAAGAGAAAGTTCACCATGATGTCATTAATTATCGATGGGGGGCCTTGTAAGGACATTGATGTTATGTTACAACTGTTTGTCGAGGATCTCAAGGAATTGTTTGAGGGAGTCCAATGTTTTGATGCGCTGAAACAAGAGATGTTTACTCTACGTGCGGTTGTTTTATGGACAATAAATGATTACCCTGCTCTCGGTACACTGTGTGGCTACCCCTACCAGGGACGAGACGCCTGTAAGGTGTGTGTGGGAGAAATACTTACTATGTTAGGCTAAAACATTGTAGAAAAGAGGTTTATACCGGGCATAGAAGATACTTACCATACAATCATCCATTCAGACGTCAGAAGGGGTTCAACGGAAAAGATGAAACTGAAAAGGCTCCAGAACTTATGACCCCGTCACAAATATACAATGAGGTAAAGTCTATAAAGAATAAATGGGGAAAGGGACGGAAGAATATTGTGGTGGAATTCGTGCAGGATAACCCTAGAAGAGGTGGAAAGATGAAGAGAATCGAAAAGATCATCGACCCAAAAAAAGGGAAGGGGAAGGAGAAGGGGAAGGAGAAGGAGACCGAAAGGCGCTACTGGAAAAAGTTCAATATATGGTTCAGGATCCTCCCCTACTGGCGGTATCATGTTGTCCACCATTGCATAGATTTCATGCACGTCGAAAAGAATATATGCGAGAGTATTGTTGGAACATTGTTGAACAATGAATTTAAGTCGAAAGACCACCTTGGTGCTCGAATGGACCTGAAGGAGATGGGTTTTAGAGACGAGTTGCAACCTCGGGAAAATGGCAAATGGGGATATATACTAAAGGCAGCATGTCACTCATTAAGCCCGGAGGAAAAGGACAAGTTCTGTGCAACATTATCCGAGATAAAGGTTCCACAAGGGTATTGTTCAAACTTTTCAACCCCGGTGAATCGAAAAGATCGAAAGCTTATCGGACTAAAATCGCATGATTATCACATGCTAATGCAGCATTTTTGCCCATTGCGATTAAATCAATTATGCCGCAGCCAACAAGATATGCTATTATCAGGTTTTGTTTCTTTTTCAGGGCAATATATAGCAAAGAAATCAAGGTGGCAGAGCTAGAAAAATTGTAGTCGGATCTCGTTGTGACGTTGTGCTTGCTCGAGAAATACTTTCCTCCATCCTTTTTTGACATCATGGTTCATTTAACTGTGCATCTTACCAGGGAAGTGCAAATTTGTGGTCATGTATTCTTTCGATGGATGTATCCGTTTGAAAGGTGCATGAAGGTCATTAAAGGGCATGTGCGAAACAGAACAGACTGGAGGAAGCATTGTTTGAAGGAACCTTGCGGAAGAGACAATTGAGGTTATCGGTGAGCACCAACAAAGCATGAATGATACGGTCGAATTCCACCGGACAAACTCAACACATCTGACACTGGCGAAGATTCTTATTCTTTCAGGGGAAAACCAATGTCAAATCCTAAGTTTCCTCGTGTTGATAAGGATCTGTTTGATAAAGCGCATTTCTATATATTGCGGAATTCGCCTGAAGTTGCTCCTTACGTTGAGTAAGTATAACTAGATCTAACCAAATAACCTCATTTTTTATTTAGTTTTTGATTCTGTGTCCGAATTTCTGTAAAGATAATAACATTAATCATTGCACTGTCCAGCCGACACCAAAATTTCTTGAAGGATAAATATCTTGGTATGAGTGATAGACAACTAGATCAAAAACATCGTGAAGAGTTCGCCAAATGGTTACAAAAAGTGGTAAGAGTTTGCAGAAAATGTCACTCTTGCTATGTAAATTTTGCGTTGAGACGGAGGCTAATCCTTATAATGTATTTCAGGTTGAGAGTGAGTGGGCAGACTCTAGGGAAAACTTCAATGAGGACTTAAGGTGGCTATCAATCCCACCGAATGCACAAGTAGAGACATACGAAGCATATCACATCAATGGATACCTGTTTCGCACAAAATCTCATGATGGTTCCGTTAACCAGAATAGCGGGGTTTACGTAGAGGCAACTGACACACACATTAGACAAGCGGGGATTATCCTTAATCTGGAGGATTATTATGGTGTTTTACAAGAGATATGGGTGCTGACATATCATTCGCTGAAAGTGCTACTTTTCAGGTGTAAATGGGTTACCAAAGCAGGGGTCTCAAAAGACAAACTTGGCTACATTTTGGTTGAGCTTGATAAGTTGGGACTCCAGGATGATCCTTTCGTTGTAGCCTCCCAAGCTAAGTGATGAGTGCCAAATAGTGCATATTTATACACCTCTTTATTGGCATTTTACTCATCTTTTGCGCTTAGAAATCAGATATTATCCCAGATTCTGTATTTTCCTTGTTTTCAAGAATAAATATTTGTATTAATTAATTTTGTGTTTTTAGGTAATAAATAAAGTCCGAAGAAATCGAGGAGCCACAAGAGCGAAGAATTGGAGTCGAGCATCTATGGAGCAGAAAGCCGAAGCCCGCGCGCGCAACTGTTGCAACCCAACAAGTAGCAACTCATCTACAAGACATGGGCCCAAGCTATCCATCTCCGACCCGTGACCCGGATCCGAGTCCATCATTCCTGAGCCGTTAAGATCTTCACTCGCCACATCCTACGCTCGCTCGCCTTGCACATCAACGTTTGATGCTCTCGCTCAACAAGCCAGAATCACCAACTTATATCCCGAGCCGTTCGAGATCTCTATCAGCTCCATCCTACGCTCGCTCGGCCCGTCTCATCATCACTCGATGTATCTGCCTCACAACTAAACTCCCCATACCCTATACCCTAGTCGACCTTACCCATTTCCCTTCCATCTTTCTCTTTCTTCCTCTCCCGTCTCCATCAGAGAAAAACCACCACCTTACCACCTCCTTCACCCGTACCCTGTTGCAAAACCACCACCTTACCATCTCCTGCCACAGCCGCACCAGCCACCATCACCCCAGCTACCTACTCCACCATCCTCGCTTCACTCTTCTCCATCCATAGCTTCTATCATAACCTAGAAGCTAGGATTGAGACGATTGAAGCTAGGGTTTTCACCAAACCCCGGGCATGGTCGATTCAGAGGTCTGAGAACCGCACAAGCAAGGGAGAACAACAATTCAGAGGCTATCAGAGTATGGGTTGCATTCAATTTCTATTTTAAATATAAATTAGGGTTTGTAGTTTTGGGTAATTTCTGGCATGTATAAATAGAGTTGTGAGGTTGTGTAGAAAGGCATGCCTGGATTAGCCAGAGCATCCTTGTAGATTTAATTTCTGTTTTAGTGTTTTAATTTAGTTGCTAAGGGTTTCAATGAGACCCTAACTCCATATTCTGTTTTTAACTATGATTGAACCATCTTGAATGCTTAATGTTATCAAATGTCTTCAATTACAAATACCCAATGCTTTTCTCTCACAGTGTATACCAAAGCCATGGATACACTGTAGTTAGGTCACAACTGTGTTGAGTGTATTGCAGCTCAACCTTAGATACAAATGCTGATTCCCTTGACTAGTTGTACTAAATTAGACAACTAGTGCTCTGGGTCGCACTTTAGTTGTTAATTGAGGCATTACAGGGAGAGATAGGTGGTGGAATTGACACCCTGCCCTTATCAATCACAGGACAACAAGAAGCTCAATTTAGTTCAACACAGAATAGGAATTTAGAGGTGGATTTGATAACCCAAGCACCCCTTTGTCACTGTTTACCTTAGTTTAGGTTCACTTCAGCTCAAAATCAGCAGTATCGGCACAAAATATCTGTTGTCACTATGTTACTCATTTAGAATTCAGTTGAAGAAGCCTTAGATCATACATAGAGCACCACAAGTCTTTGTGGTTCGACCCGTACTTGCCGCGTCTCCGATAGAAAGTTTTTGGCGCCGCTGCCGGGGACTTGGCGCGTGCCTTGTTTGATCATTGGCCTTCTCTCACTGAATCCTACTCACCCTGTATATACATGTTTTGTTTTGTTTCTTTTAACTCTTTGATTATTATAACTTTGATTATTATAACTTAGCATATTAGTGTAACTTAGATTATCATATCAGTGCACTTAGTCTGTAGTTTCCATCTCTGCGCATCTTTACCTTGCATTCTCTTAGTGCATTCTTTGCATTGTTAGATTAGTTAGTTTTTTTTTTTTTTTTTTTTTTTTTTTTTTCTTGTTCTTTAACTCATCTGCTGAACTGAGCTTGCATTGTCATTACTCATTGTTGCTTAGACTGCTTTTGATATTGGTTGAGCTTGCATAATCCGAGTACTAAAACTCTTGTTGAGCTGCAGGTACTTGATGTGCTTGCTGTGAGGCTGTTAAGCTGAGCCAACCCAAGGCAGACAAGGAAAAGTGCAGAGCATGAGGTTAGTCTTGTAATTCCCTGTGATATTGCTATGAACATTGTGCAATTGGCCTAACTTAGTCTGTGCACCTTTGAGCCCTGAGTTCAACTCCAGCCCCCTGAAGCTGTGAGTTGAGCTACAGCTGAGGCTTCCTATTTTGTTACAAACCCAGTTGACAAACCCCTGAGCATGGTAGCCTGAGAGCTCAAATTGAGTAGATGCAGCTGACCCTGTGAGCCATCTACTTTCCTGGTTCACCTGGTTCCATTGCATGCTAAGCCAGTTAGTTTGCTGAGCATGGCTCAAGCCTGGTTCCCCTAGTAAGCTAGACGCCCTACCTGAGAATCTGTGAGCACACCTCTGAGCTGTGCTCAAATCCACAGACCCTGTTGAATGACCTGTGCATAACCCTGTGACCTGTTGAACCTTTGAGAAATACTTGACCTGGTGCTAACCCTGTGAGCCTTGTGAGCCATCTACCACCTTGCTAGCCCCACAAAGACATGTGTGGAGCTACCTCGCTCGGCTTTGTCACAATTAAACCCTTTTCATAACAATTGAGCTCCCTGTACTTTGTATGCATCTGCTTTGAGAATTGCTGATAACAAGCCTGCTGGCTCTCCCTTGTGCTCCATCTGCCTGTGACCTTATGCATGCTTACATTGTGCTAAACCCTAAATCTGTGAAGCTATATCTGCACTGAGCATATTGTAACATGACAGCTTTGTGAATTGCTGATAACCCTGAGCATGTTCTTTTGCATCTATGAACCTATGATGTATTGAATAGCTATGCAATATCTGTGGTAATTGTGAAAAGCTGTATCAGTGACCTGTGTATGATATTGTGCATATTCTGAAAGTTGGGCTAATATATGAATCTGGGCATTTGCTAGCCGGTGATCACCAAGACCTGTGCTGTAACACCTAACCTCCAGCCCCTGCAGCTGTGATTTAGGGCAGTAGTTGAGCTGTGAGTTGTGCAATCTAAGCCTTGTGCACATCTCCAGCTCCCTGAAGTCTGTGTGTTTGAGTGATCTGTGCGCTGTGAATGAAACAAACCTGTATGATAACCCTGAGCTCCAGCCCTCTGAAGCTGTTGAGCCAAACCTGTATGTTAGCCTGTGCAAACCTGAGTGATCACTCATTGTGCAAACCTGTTAAATCTGTGAGCTGTGCATAACTAAAATATGCTGAGCATCTCTGCCCTGTGAATGAACTATGAATGCGATGTACATGAACTATGACATCTGCTGAACCTGTATTGCCTTGCATGACAGATTAGCCACCATACTAGGTCACCACCTCTGATTGCTTGTCTTGGCTGAAGCCTGTACTCGTGTGTTCTGTTGATAATCTGTGCTGAATGCTAGCCTTGTCACTTGCCAATCTTTAGTTGTGCATATAGCTCTCAGCTCTTCTATGCCTAACTGTGCTGTTTAACCTGCAAACAAGTGTGCATACCCTGATCATAACCATTGAAAACCAAAAGGGTCAACTGACCCTGTTGAACTTGTGCTGTCCTGAATTGCTCTGTGCTGTCTGAGCACATAAGCCAACCATTGTGTTGTGCAAAATTTTTGAGAACCTGGGCTGCAAATAGCTGTGTCAATTTGTGCACAAGCCTGCTGTCCCTGTGCTGTGAATTACAAAGTTGTGCTGTTGCACAAACTGAACCCTGCACAAATTGCACTAGCCTGTGCAATAGGCTAAACACACACATACACTAGGTTTCCCCTAACCAAACTGTGCAGCTGCAACAATTTGGTTTTACACAACCACTAGGCTAACTGAACCTGGGCTGCTAATTGCCAAACCAAACTGTCAACTGGGCTGTGCAACAACATTCAGCCCACATCAGCTGAGCTATTGGGCTGTCTGCACACACTGAGCCCACATCATCTGGGCTGAAATACACCTATTCAGCTGGGCTTAAGCAAATTCAAAAAGCAACCTTTTGGGCTTACACTTAGAATAAAGTGTCAATTTCTTTTGTGGGTTGTATCTCTCTGGGATTTGTACAAACTCGTTCTGTGCATGAGCTATATGCACAAAATTGAAACCCACACAAAAACCAAATCAATCCCAACAAAACCAAATCAGCCCAACAAACCACAGCCCAATAAACCAAATTCCCACATAAACCAAAGCCCATTTTTTTTGTTATATTTGTAAGAATGTTAATGTTTCTGTACATTATCTTCATTGTATATAATCCAGTAGGACTTGTTAAATTTTCTTTTCTTGAATCGGTTGAGTCTTCATGCGCATATATTATGCTAATCCGATATGATCTCCGTTGAGAATGTTGGATTCTAGCCTTGACTAAAGAAGCTCAACCTTGCTCCCGCCGACATACCTGGTGGTAATCTCTTCCCTTTTCTCTTATCAAAGCATAGTTCTCTTGGTATGTGATTGTTTAAATTTTTCCTATCTGTCGACACATTGAGGACAATGTTTGATTTAGGTTTGGGGTGCATTTGCATTTAGAGTTTTTAGTCTTTTATTTTACCTTTTATTTTCACAAAAAAAAAAAAAAAAAAAAAAAAAATTCAAAACTCTTTTTGTAAAAACCTCCAACTTTTAGAGATTTTAGAGTCACTAGCATGCTTCTAGCTATGTTTACATAGAGATTCTGACCGAAATAACAGAACTTGGAAGTACCGGAGAACACAATCGGGTTTCTTAGTTGATTAGAGCGTTAAAGTTGGATTTAACCATACCGGAGGGCGAATTAGGTGTTGTTAGATATTCGGTAGTAGAATTGTGATCACCCATAGTGGAGACTACCCAATTTACATCAAGTGAGGCACCAACCTTCAATTTTTGCAACTTTCTAGAAAAGTCACAGAGTGTGTGTCACCGTACGTAAATTCCTGTAGGAATGGTGAGCTACCCAACTTCGCACCAATTTCGAGACTACTTTTGATCTCTTGAGTGCTAGTTTTTGTCAATCATGAGGGTGACGTCTAAAGATGAAAACTCCTTCTAAATATCGATTTGCAGTTAGCATCACTCCCTCTCAATCAATATTAGACCCATAGAAACACATCATCGTCGGCAAAGCGGAGCATCATCGAATATGGAAAGAAAAATTGATATAGTCCAAGGTTTATGTGCAACAAAGAAAAAAGAAATTAGGATGAGAATTAATAAAATTTATAAAATCAAGACAATACAAGTGTGGAAAAATTGAGTGATAAAGTCCTTTGTCCATGGAGTTAGTTGTTTCATTATTTGTATTTTTATTTTCACTTATTGTAAAAAAAAAAAAAAAAAAAAAAAAAAAAAAAAAAAAAAAAAATCAAAAAAATATTGTAGTTTATTTTTGCTACCACCATGGTAAAGAAGAATTTAAAAAGAAAAATCCAAACAACAAGGAATTTGAGTAGAAAAGTCAAAAATTGTCAAGTTTTGTGAAGTTTAGAAGTTCGTCATCAACAATTGAAGACCGAAGATTGAAGACGTTTCTATGGTTCTTATGAGAGAGTGATATTAATTGCCGATCGGGTGAGAAGTGAGTGAGTACTCCCACCCCTTGCTAATGGTTGATTTCCTTTCTTAGAGATCATCGTAAAAAGATTCTTTTTGTCCACACTTCGTGGAGTCTCCAGTTTTATTTCGGAAGGTTATCCTTCTTACCTACAACGTGTGCGGGATTTCTCTCTTTATTTCCTCCCTGCACACATGAGAGACTAAAAAAGCGATCTTTTTGAGTGCAATTATCATAAAACCCTAATGGTGAAGTAGAAGTTGAGACTTATGATCACAATTGAATCCGAATTCTTTCATATGGTATGGTTACTTCTCGCTCAGCACTTAAGGATGAGAATGCATTCTTTGGTAGTTCTAACTTCATGTTACTAGCACGCAGAAACTCTATGTCCTCATAGCTTCTTGGAGGCTTGAGACTCTTTTACACTCTGAAGTTGGAGAAGGTTTTGTGGGTACACCTCTGGTAAACCCTCACGAGACTACAACTCGTCCACTAGGGACACCTAGGGGTTTAAAGGCTTAGTGCATACGCTAAATGCATTCGAGAGACCTACGACAGTGGTATAGTTAGGATTTCTTCATTTCTGTTTCACTTGAGGACAAGTAAAATTCAGGTTTGGGGGTATTTGATGAGTGCCAAATAGTGCATATTTATACACCTCTTTATTGGCATTTTACTCATCTTTTGCGCTTAGAAATCAGATATTATCCCGTATTATGTATTTTCCTTGTTTTCAAGAATAAATATTTGTATTAATTAATTTTGTGTTTTTAGGTAATAAATAAAGTCCGAAGAAATCGAGGAGCCACAAGAGCGAAGAATTGGAGTCGAGCATCTATGGAGCAGAAAGCCGAAGCCCGCGCGCGCAACAGTTGCAACCCAACAAGTAGCAACTCATCTACAAGACATGGGCCCAAGCTATCCATCTCCGACCCGTGACCCGGATCCGAGTCCATCATTCCTGAGCCGTTAAGATCTTCACTCGCCACATCCTACGCTCGCTCGGCCTTGCACATCAACGTTTGATGCTCTCGCTCAACAAACAGAATCACCAGCTTATATCCTGAGCCGTTCAGATCTCTATCAGCTCCATCCTACGCTCGCTCGGCCCGTCTCATCATCACTCGATGTATCTGCCTCACAGCGAAACTCCCCATACCCTATACCCTAGTCGACCTTACCCATTTCCCTTCCATCTTTCTCTTTCTTCCTCTCCCGTCTCCATCAGAGAAAAACCACCACCTTACCACCTCCTTCACCCGTACCGTTGCAAAACCACCACCTTACCATCTCCTGCCACAAGCACGCACCACCACCATCACCCCAAACTACCTACTCCACCATCCTCGCTTCACTCTTCTCCATCCATAGCTTCTATCATAACCTAGAAGCTAGGATTGAGACGATTGAAGCTAGGGTTTTCACCAAACCCGGGCATGGTCGATTCGAGGTCCGAGAACCGCACAAGCAAGGGAGAACAACAATTCGGAGGCTATCGTGAGTATGGGTTGCATTCAATTTCTATTTTAAATATAAATTAGGGTTTGTAGTTTTGGGTAATTTATGGCATGTATAAATAGAGTTGTGAGGTTGTGTAGAAAGGCATGCCTGGATTAGCCAGAGCATCCTTGTAGATTTAATTTCTGTTTTAGTGTTTTAATTTAGTTGCTAAGGGTTTCAATGAGACCCTAACTCCATATTCTGTTTTTAACTATGATTGAACCATCTTGAATGCTTAATGTTATCAAATGTCTTCAATTACAAATACCCAATGCTTTTCTCTCACAGTGTATACCAAAGCCATGGATACACTGTAGTTAGGTCACAACTGTGTTGAGTATATTGCAGCTCAACCTTAGATACAAATGCTGATTCCCTTGACTAGTTGTACTAAATTAGACAACTAGTGCTCTGGGTCAGCACTTTAGCTGTTAATTGAGGCATTACAGGGAGAGATAGGTGGTGGAATTGACACCCTGCCCTTATCAATCACAGGACAACAAGAAGCTCAATTTAGTTCAACACAGAATAGGAATTTAGAGGTGGATTTGATAACCCAAGCACCCCTTTGTCACTGTTTACCTTAGTTTAGGTTCACTTCAGTTCAAAATCAGCCGTATCGGCAAAACCATAATTGTGTTACACCCACTTAGAATTCAGTTGAAGAAGCCTTAGATCATACAAGAAGCACCACAAGTCTCTGTGGTTCGACCCGTACTTGCCGCGTCTCCGATAGACGCCGTGCACTTGCGGTATCACTCGTAGGTCATAAATTTATACACATTCCGAGGCCTACCACTAAGCAAGTATTTTATGTGCCAGACCAGGAAAATAAAAAAAAGTCTATTGTGTTAGGTGCACCTACACAAATTTGGAAATATGCTGGTGATGAAATCGATGAGGAATTCAGTACGGCAGTTATTTGTCGGAATGAGTATAAATTGCCAAAGGTATATAAACTTGACCTGCAAAGGACATCCAGGGATGATTACTATCGAGACGACATTAAGGGTAGAACTGCAAGGAAAGCACCAACACCAGCACCAACAGTAGTCCCTGCTTTTCAAATGACTGCATCTGAGCAACCATTTCCAAGGACTAAGCGACAAGCCAGGTGATAGAATGTAGTTGTTTGAATTTTTCTGTTAACTAGAGAATGAATGTATGGATTGTTGAAAAAAAATTGATTCTTAAATCATGGTGGGGTTTGTATGCAGATGGGTTTTAGCAATGTTGGATGAGTTTGGATTTGGCTATACTGATTGTTGAATTAATATTCTGTCATGCTAGGATTAGTAGTAATAGTACTAGGCTTGCACATAGATTTTTTTTTTGAATTGGGCCTAAAATAGTCTTTGAATTAATCTTACTCCAACAACATTTTATAAACTGGAGTAATACCCACCATCTTAAACAGCATTTTATATACCCTATTGATTCATTAATTCAGTCATTCCTACCCATCTCTACTTAACAATCATTGGAAATTTAGAATCATTCACTAAGAACATTGCTTGTTTGTACATTTACTGTATTCAATCCATTACTACTGAAATCAAAAGAGCAAGAAAAACTGACACTTTATGTTCAAACCCTTCAAACATACATCCATCACAAGTTTAATACTGCTGAAAATTCAAACAACCGGAAGAACACAACTAGTTTAATTACATCTAAAGAAGGACAAAGCAAACAAAATACGACTTCTAAACACCCGACAGGCTACCAGTGCCATTACAACTTTCTTTTTACAATCAAAATTCAAAGATGCACATTACTAATCTACCTGACATAAAAAGTTTACTGTATTCTATCCATTACTACTGAAATCAAAAGAGCAAGAAAAAACTGACAAATTTCTTCAAACCCTCAGACCTACATCCATCACAAGTTTAATACTACTGAAAATTCAAACAACTAGAAGAACACAACTAGTTTAATTACATCTAAAGAAGTACAAAGCAAACAAAATACCACTTCTAAACACCCGATAGGATACCAGTGCCATTACAACTTTCTTTTTAAAACCAAAATTCAAAGCTGCAACATTACTAATCTACCTGACATAAAAAAGGTTAATCATAACCACTGCAACTCTCCCGGCTGCTATATTTACAATGCACCTGCTGCAAACTGAACCCCAAAAACACCTTATATTATAAGATCTTCATCAACCCCATCTATCAAACAAAAAAGAAAAAAAGAAACCCCATTCTCCATACACTTCTTCAGCAACATAAAGTACCATCAATATCCTCACAAGTTTTCACGAAGATGCACAAGAGAAATAGTAATCAAAATCACATTACTCTAGTTCTAAGGGATTTGACAGTACCTATAAGGCAATCACCAAGATTCGCTGTCACTGTTGCTGCTGTAGTTTAACTCATCCTCTTCATAGTAGGCACCAAGTACCATCATCATCGTGAAAGATGTGTAGGGACCCCGGAGATCATCATCATCTGTTTCTTCTTCTTCCTCATCTTCTTCTTCACCGCAAACCACCATCTCACCTAAAACACAGGCTCTCCATTGAGGTCTAACCCAGGAATCTCCTCTCCGTCAGAATCCACGTTCAGGGGTTCTGACATGGTTCGAGCAAACTTACGAGGGTTTTTCTTATTTTCGGCGAGATAGATCTTGTACATCACATCTTCAAACTCTTGCCTCTTACCCTTCTTCCTCTCTGCTTCTTTTGCTCTCTCATCCCTCTTCATCGAATCATCACTGCTCTCCTCATCTTCTACTCCTTCATAGTTATTTTCTTCATCTTCACTATCACTTTCAGTCGCACTACGAGTTTTCCCCCATGAACACTTCCACTCTCCTCGTCGTTGAAGCTTCTCCCTGCGTCGGCGTGCATCTATGGCATCTAACTTTCTCATCCACAACTGAAATTCCTCATCATTTTAAACCCTTAATCTTTGAAATTCTTCTCTCTCTTCTTGTTCTTTCTTCTTGGTGATCTCCAGATTCATAAAAGCGATCAAAATTTCCATCTCTAAGCTTGTTAAAGCCTCAATCGCACTCTTTGCATGTCGTATGGCAGGGGAATCGGCCATTTCACTATTCCTTAACCGCCTCAGTTTCTCTTTCTATTTCTCTTTCTCTTTCTCTGATTTCTATTTTTGGTTTAATAATCTGTTTATCTCTCTATTATCTTTATAATGATGGTGGTAGTTTAGCCATAAATGGTCGTTTATGGCATTTGGTTAAGAGTCTTGTCGCTTGGCTATTCACGCCACTTCAATGCCATGCACAATACCATCATTAATCTACTAAACCCTATTTTCAAAGTCTAATGTAAGACTATCAAAGAGTATCTTCAACCCTTTAGATACGTACCATCATTACTCTATTAAACCCTATTTTTAGCCACTGTTGGTAAACATAATGATGATGTTTAATCTTAATGTTAGTTTTCTGGTCTTTAATATGGAAATTTTGCGTATGCTAACATTATTAGAGTTTAAGCATTTAAAGCACTAACATGTGGAGTCGTTGAACAAGTTTAGTTTTTTCAGAACACTAATATTAAACATCTAAAGATGGGCAGCTTGGTGGATTGATTTGTTACCTACCTCCTTCGAGATCATGCGTTCGAATATGGGCAAGAGCTTTTTATTAATATTTTCAAAACGAAGATTTTAGCCACGCAATAAAACCGGCGTGTCTATAGAACGCACACTATGGACACACATATAATAGTGTGTCCAAAAAAGGAAATTTTTGGCCACACTTTGAATTTGGCGTGTCTATAAAATGTTGAGTAGTTGAACCAGTTTAGTTTTTTCAAAACACTAATTTTAAACATCTAAAGATTGGCAGCTTGGTGGATTGATTCGTTACCTAACTCCTTCGAGGTCATGCGTTCGAATATGGGCAATATCTTTTTATTAATTTTTTCAAAACGAACTTTTTAGCCACGCTATAAAACTGGCGTGTCTATAGAACGCACACTATGGACACACATATACTAGCGTGTCCAAAAAAGAACTTTTTGGCCACACTTTGAATTTGGTGTGTCTATAAAATGCCCACTATGGACACGCATATACTAGCGTGTCTATAAATCGTACACTATGGACACACATATACTAGCGTGTTTATAAATCGTACACTATGGATACGCATATACTGGCGTGTCTATCAATCGTACACTATGGACACGCATATACTGGCATGCCTAATGAACCAACTTTAAAACCACACCTTAAATGGCGTGACTAACCTTTTGGACACGCCACAACTACATAATGTGGCCATAGACTGGTCTATAAACATGCCCAATCAAAAATTTAAAGTTAACGTGACTAAACGGTTGATATTTTGACACGCTACTAGCCCTGTCGTGGCTGAAAGCACTTATATTAACACGCCCATAGAACATGGTGTGTCTATAGGGTAGAAGTATACCCTATAGACACGCCAAAACCAAAAAGGTGTGACAGGGAAATTTATATCTGGCGTGACTAAAGGTCATTTCTGTACTAGTGTTAGGTGTAGTTAAACATATCCTGGTAAGTAAAATGTGGGTCTGCTCATTGGAAGTTAGTTTGAAAAGACATCTAATAGTTATTGTAAAGCAATATTTGAAGGTCTGTTTATGTTCTGAAACAATTTGGATAATGTGTTTGGTATTGGTTTGTTATGAATTAATATTAGTATTAGTTTTATTTACTGATTTCTATTCATCTTTATAAAAGAATGGTTTTGTTATCAAGTGAATGAATGTTGGTAGTAAAGATTGCGGGTATGCACAACTAATGGAGTTAACTTGTATATACAGATAAAACCATGCAATTTTTTTCTTTTTATTGAGCATCAACAATGGAAGTTGATCCATTTTTGGGATCAACAATGGGAGTTGATCCTAAAAATCAATGGGTCAAAAAAATAATTGATGAATAAGTGATTCGTTTCTCATCAAGTGAATGAATGTTGGTAGTAAATATTGAAGGTATGCACAGCTAATGGAGTTAACTTCTATATAAATATAAAACCATGCCATTTTTTTCTTTTCATTAAGCATCAACAATGAAAGTTGATCCAGTAATGGGGGATCAACAATGGAAGTTGATCCCATGATTTGGATCAACAATGATATGTTGATACTGTTTACATAATACTTTTTCCTATAAAAAAACCAGTAAACCTGGAACCTGCAAACTGACATAAACTGACAAGAATAACATTCATAAACAAATAAAACAGAATGTATGTCATTAAAAACATAACAAATCCTACAAGAAAAATAGGAAAAGCATAAAAAAAACTAACATCCATGTTGATCATCCAAGAACTACCATAAAAATGTAAAAAAAAAAGTTCAGAAAAATAGGAAATCATTCACAAAAACTTCAGAACAACATCCTCCTCAAAAAGTTGATCATTCTAGAATTAGACTCCTTGCGAAACATTGGTGCACGAGGAGCCAAAGGAGCTCTGTGACATCTACGACGGTTGTGAAGGCAAGTCTCCCACACTAGCCACGCTTCCTTTTCTTGCGAACTTTCTCTCGATAACCCCTGTACCTTGAAGTAGTTGGCCTTCCAGCTGATGCTCGACCACCATTGGAAGGCAACACATAACCATCCTCGGAAACTTTAGGCGGCCTCTCACTGTCCGGAATAGGATAGATAGGACGAGCATACAAACCTCTGTAGAACTCGGTCGTGTGATACGAAATAATATACTTGTAAGGTTCATCTGGCCCAATCTGCAACATCGCTTTCATTGAGTGTGTGCAAGGGAAACTATGCTTCTGCCACCAATTGCAAGTGCATGTCTTACCATCCAAGTCGACTGTGTGCTTTCCAGTAGGAGAAATGATCTCAAAAACTTTATCACTTGATCTTCGGAACTTGTAAAAACGGCAGTCGGTCACCCTCTTGTTGATCCTAGCAGCTTTGCAGTCCACTTACTAGACTCCACCAACCTCTTGTAGTTCTTCTCCATTACCTTAGCACGAATACAATCGACAAACTTAAGTGCTGGAAGCCGCTTATCATGCTTAATCACATTGTTAAAACTCTCAGCAATGTTCGATGTGTTCTCACCAAACCTTTCTCCTAGAAACGCATGAGCAGCCCAGTTCTGGAATGAAATATTTACCATCTAATCAATCACTAAATCCATCTTCAGATTGCTCATACTCTTGGCAGCAGTATAAAATTTCTCCTTTGTTAACGCAGTGTAGCACTCTTCAAACAACTTCACAGCAGTTTGCCTACTCTTTCCCTTTGAAACCGGAATATTCCCTTTCATGTGGTACAAACAGTATGAATGGTGAGCCTTTGGGAAGATCACAGGGACATGCTTCAAAAGGCCAGCGCCACGATCTGATATGACGGTCAGTGGACGGTCTTCACTGATAATACCCTTCAAATTGGTTAAGAACCATTCCCAACTCTCACAATTTTCACAAGGTACAATACCAAATGCACCTGGATAGATCTCTACAAAAATAAAAAAAAAAAAAAAAAAAAGATTCAAAAAGTGACCCACAAAAACTGAAATCCATGAACAAGTTATGGGGTGAACAACAAAAATTATGGGATCAACAACTGGAATTATGGGATCAACAACAGAAGTTATGGGATCAAAAATTGAAATTATGGACCAACAACAAAAGTTGATACAAAAAAATGGGATCAACAACTGGAATTATGGGATCAACAAAAAAGTTATGGGATCAACAATTGAAATAATGGATCAACAACAAAAGTTATGAGATCAACAACAATAATTATGGGATGAACAAAAGTTATGTGATCCATAGAATTGCAATCCAGGGACATATCAGACTATATTGTGTGATTCAAAAACGAAATTTGAAATAATTAATAATTAAAAAAAGAGAAAAATGATTAAAAATCATACCTTGGTTACCAGTTTTCCTGCAAGCAACCATAAGACCGCCCTTAAACTTCCCAATGAGAAAAGTACAATCAATAAATAACATCGGACGACAGTAATTATTGAAACCAGTATGGAAGCTTCGAAAGCAACAAAAAACCTCTGGAACTGCTTCGTTATACCATCATACTCAAAGTTGCCGACGCTTCCAGGATTATAACGTTCAATTGATTCTTTATACCAACCAAAGTCTGAATAAGACTTGATGTCATTACCCCAAAGAGACTCTTTAGTGAACTGTAAACCATGGTATGAGATAAATACCATATTCCAGATGGAGCAGATCTTTGACATCAGCTGCAGTCTTCTTCTTCTTTGATGCTCGAAATTCATCTATTAAGATATCCTTTAGAAAAGACTTCGTTATCCGGACTTTTGCTGGATCAGAAGAAGTTAAATCGCATGAATGTTCTCCGTGAAACTTCTTGCACTGAAACACACCTTTAGTTTTGGCAACGAGAGATGCATGAAACCTCCATCTATAATTTTGACTTTTCTTGTTCTTACACTCCACAGTGTAACGTTTCTTGTCACTCTTACGTAGCTGAGTTTTGTAACCACTATGAAATTCATACTTCTTAACAGTATCACGACAATCTTTAACACTTTCAAAAACCTGCCTTACTCAGGTTAAGATATTGGCCCAAGCATCTAACTTCTTGGGGACCCTTTTGATCAAAGATGAATCATCCGTTAAATATTCTACAACAGCCACCTCGTTGTTTGAAACACAACTTGATGATGACGAAGAAGGAGCAACAGAAGAATAATGAGGAGTAGAATCAACGCAAATCTTAAACTGGATGTTAAACTTCAACACATCAATCCCTTTTGAGATGCAGTAGTGAATGAAAAACCTCAACTCCAAATCGTGATTAATCACATGTGAAATTTCATCTACAATGTAACCAAAAAGTACGAGTTCTTCAGGGACATAAGGCCAGTATTGTTTCACCACACTAATCATCTCTCTGACAGTAGTTGATTCCGAAACAGCATGCGATACGATCAAATTGGATAAAGTGAACTCCGCAACAGCCATCTTTGGCCTGCAACAATCATAACAGATCAACAAAAACTAATAAAACATAAAAAACAAAAACAAAATTTGAGATCACCAAACCAATGTTGACACCATAATATGTCAACAACCAATGTTGATCCAATAAAAAAACATCTATCAACAACCATAATCAGAAAATTATCCAGGTTATTGCATCAACAATGAAAGTTGATCCAACAAACCTGCATCAACAACCAATGTTGATCCAATAAAACAACTATCAACAACAATAATCAGAAATTTATCCAGGTTATTTGCATCAACAATGGAAGATGATCCAACAAACCTGTACCAAAAACCAATGTTGATACAATATAATCTGGATATTGTACAAATTTTCAGTGTCAACAATGAAAAATCTATGTCAACAACAAGGATTTTTCTACAAAAAAACAGAATAAACAACATCATATATGTTACTTCGCATCGCATTAGTATGCAATCGGTACAAATGTGAACCTGCAACATGAAACACTACATGAACATACATGCTCCATGTTAAAAAATTCACTGCAAACCATAAGAAAACGCCTAAACCTAACCTAAGTTACAAATTCAAATTACGTCGCACATCACTCGGGGGCTGCGCCCCCTCGTGAAAGTTATATTCAATGTCGAACGTTAGATATGTAAATTGAGTTTATCAACACTAATTTCTAACTTATTATTGATTACACTAACTTCTACCTTTTAATTATACCAAAACTGATTTATCAACATTCAGTATACTCAAAATAATTCTTCAACACTCAGTATTATCCAAATAATTCTCCTACTAATTCATCAACACTATGAAATTCTCCAGAATAATTCAAAACGAGAACTGGTTCATGCAAAGTACATTGAAGCTAAAACTCATGAATTATAAACCTAACATTGAATCATGAGCCGATCTAAATAAAACAACAAAAATTCAAAAATTAAAAACGGGAGATTGGAGATTGAAGAATACATGTTTAAGAGATGAATAACGATCTCGAATTCATATAATATGTAAATGAACCAATCAATCCACTAGAATCAAACAAACAAAATCAAGCTTCCAAAATCACGATCTTTGCAACAGAAAATACGAATAAACTGAAATTAAAGATGAAGATTTAGATACTACAAATCGAACATGCAAATATCAAATACATTTCTACTAATCTTCAATCACGAATCACCATTACCAATTTGTTTCAGAAAAACAGATCGAGAAATTTTTGTTGAATATGTTGTTGATGAAGAAACTGCTTTCAGATATGAGATTAAAAGACACGAACGATTAAATTGATGAAAAGAGATTCAGTAGTAGAACAAGAAGCTTTTCACGAAGATTAAAACCCTAGATTTCACAGAAGATTTTCGAGTTTTTCTTTTCTTTTCTGTTTTCAGCTGATGAACGGCGTCACTTTCTCTTTCTCTCCCTCTTTCTGTTTTTCTTTCCGTTGATAACTAAATTTTGGTTTTAGAATAATAAATATATATGAAGGTATATTTATAATTTCGCTGAATCCTTAATGGACCTCTAATGGGCTTTGGATGGAGAGGGGTATATTTGTTGTGTCATAAGGGTATGTGAAGCCCGTGAAAAGGAGGGACAATTATAAAATTAGGCGCAGGCCCAAAAAAAAAATATTCTCATTGTCAGGCCCACAATTAATTTTAGGTACCGTGACACCCATAATTATATGAAATTATTAAAAATGTCTGCATGACGGTTTATGCATCCGCATGACGGGTTATGCATCAGGGGTATAATTGGCAACGCAACTTGGATATAACATATCTAAAAATCCGCGCCTTGGAATTTTACAAATTTTATATCGTTGGAAATATTTTTAAGAGAGCTACGCAACGAGTACAAACAAGAATATCAAATTTTTGTTTTTCACGAAAAAATCGGAGGTGATCATCATTTTAGGCAAAATTTTCGAAAACTTGATACATAACTATTATGCAGCCACCAAAAAAGATGCATAACACATTTTGCAGACGCATAACGAATTATGCAACCATTTTCTCCACTGCATAACAAATTATGCATTTGGATAACAAAGTTATGCATCTATAACAAGTTATGTAACCATTGTTTTGGTTGATTTTAGTGCGTACATAAAAAATTTGATGCATAATGCAGTATGCATCCATATTTACGGATGCATATTAGGTTATGCATCTATTTTCTCGATGCATAAAAGATTGTGCAACAATTTTCTCGATGCATAATGCATTATGCAGTCATATTTTCGGATGCATAACAGATTATGCATCCATTTTCACGACTGCATAACATGTTATGTAGATATTATTCTAGGTGCATTACAAGTTATGCAGCCTTGTTTTTTGTTGGTTTCAATACTAAGAAAAAAATAACTGCATAACGTGTTATGCAACCGTTTTCTGGACTGCATAACAAGTTATGCAAAAACAAAAAGTTGCAGAACGTGTTATGCATCGAGAATGCATAACAAGTTATGCAACAAATTTTGTAGATGCATAACCTGTTATGCATCACTATTCACACCTCCATTTTCTTTTAAATGCACGTCACACGCACACCAAACCCGTTTGCACTTCCATATCCTTTGCCTTGCCACTGTAGCATCCTTTTAGCTCCATTTTCTTTTAAATGCATAACCCATTGAAACCAATATCAACACCACCATTCCTAACTCACTTCACTGATCCATTCATCAATCCATTTGTTCACAGCTCAATCATGACAGCAACCACCATTCCTTATATTATTGCAACCACCCATTCCCATTTCCTTGCAACCACGGTTCGTAGAAGCTGCAATATCCAATTCAATTACAACTAAGTATTTCAAAACTCTTCTATTCAAGCTTCCAGTACTGCCACCAAAACCAACTTCCTTGTATCTGCCTGAGAGTCTTCTTTACTTGGCAGTAACCTTTGCGACTGACTGCTCCGGACAGCACCAAAGACCCATTGCAGTCGCCAAATTGAGAACACAAACCCATCAGTGCCATCTTGTGTTACGAACTCCCAGCAAATTTCAGCACCTCTCTCTTCTTCGCTGCCAACTGACCAAAACTCACTCCATCTTGTTAATGTAAACACCAACATCACTCATCGTTGTTCTTCGCAGCATAAGCAATTAAATTCAAGGCTCGCATTCGTCTCCATTCCCATTCTCTGAGCTTCTAAGCATTTTCCTCCAGCATCAAGATACATCAATATCCATTCGATGCTGCAACCTTCCTAAATCCAAAACACAATAATCTCCACTGTCATGAAAATAAAGCACACGGCAAACCCTATTTCGCTCAGCACAACTCCAGCATTACTCGGCTGCACCCTATGAAGTGGAAGACCATAAAACCACCTGCAAATCGATCCATACCAAACCCTAAATCCCATGAATGGAATCGTACCCAAGCTTTAATTTCTTCTTAATTGCTCAAAAATTGGTAATTGCAACAGAAACCCAATAACAAATTCTTCTCAATTGCTCAGTCACCAACAACAAACCCATGCCAATATCAACTCCAATTTTCGTTCGATTAATGGTCACCAATAAGCCCTAAATCTTCTTCATGTGAATCTGATAACAACTTCACCTCTTTCTTGAAACAACATCAAGTTCAAACTCCTTAATCATCCCTAACTTGCGATTTCTATCACCATTATCTGTAGCTTCCCAGCCATTTTTCTTATCTGTGATAACCTTGCGAGATCAGAGATAATCATCTCAAATTGCTCTGTGAGAAGAAATCAAAGTTTTCAATTCAATGAAAATAGCTCAGATTCGTCCACAGAAGGTAGAGATTTGATTTTTCTGCAATTTGAGATAGAAATCGAAACGCTAAATGAAGCCAACATCGACTAAATATTTATAATGAAGAAGAAGAAGACGAGATTTTGCCGACGTATACCCTCGAAATATTTAGATGATTATCTCGATCTCGTAGTTCCCCTTTTTGCCTCTCGTTTTATGAACAAAGAAAAGAAATCTCGGAATAACATAATTTTATAAAATCTGGGTGTGAGAGAATTTTCACCGAGAAAATGGCTGCACGCCTGTAGATTTCTGGGCGTGAGTTTCACTGTGGAGAAAATCTGAAGAATGGGTGTGGAGAAAATCTGAAGAATGGGTATGTCTGTAGTTTTCACTTATATTTTAATTATTATTGGATAAAGAGTATTATATTAACTAGTTGGAAGCCTAACAAGCTAAGCTCCAACAACGTACTACTACATTAATTGAACAGGTTGTTGTGCTAGCACACCAGCGAGCCTCATGGGTAACCTAGCCAAGGGAGCCGAAGCGGATGGGGGCCTGAGATTGTGTCACAAGGGGGGCAAGCTAACTCTACCTTCCATGTTAATTCCTGCAATATTACGTCATTGGGGCTCGAACCTGGGACCTCCTGGAGCACATGAAACTTTGGGAAATGGGGATGACCAGTTGAGCTAGGTGCCCGTTCTTATATTATTCCCATTTCCCACAAATAAATATTTTTAATCAAGAGTATAAAGCACAGTTTGGCTAACTTTGCCTGTGTAAGTGGCGGTTCAGATTTGTCCTCACAAGAGATAAATCTAGGGATGTAATCGCTTGTCATAAGTGATGGTTGTGATTGGGATTAGAAATGCATCTAACGGACAAAATTGATCATGTCATTAAGGTTCCATAATTCTTCATAATAAATACTCTATTAATTTGCCATGATAATATTTTATTAAATCTCAAATTAAAAATGATATTATATAAATTATTCTATTAATGATGGTAATAAATATACTTTATTAACTAATACTTAGGATTAGTTTGGTATTGGTGTGGGCTTTACAAAAGTGTTTTTCCGATACGTTACTGTGCCAAGCCATGTGAAACAAGCAATTGAATGGTTGCCGTGTACGTTACTGTGTCGAGCTCTGTTAAAAAAAAAGCGATTGAATGGTTGCAAAGTATAAACTAAAGCTAAAACTATTTAAAAAAGCGGTCAAATTGTGTTTGTAGTTAGTGAGAAAATGACAAAAGCAGACATATATCTCTGAAAATTATTTATTATATTTTATTGTGCTTAAAATAAGTAAATTTTTCTACTATTAGAGTGCATATATGTAATATTAAATTTACTAATTATTATTATTACTAAAAAGTACTATTTTTCTTAACCACTTTTTAAAAAACAACAATTGCTTAATATTTATTGTTGATAAATTAAAGTATATTTCGGTGATACGGTATAACATAAAATGAAGTTTGAAAATAAAAAATAATTATTTTTAAAGAATAAAATATAACGAATTAATAAAAAATGGTGATATATAGATTCAAGGATAATTTTTTTCAGTTATAAAAAAAGATGGGATAGAATTGGAAAATAAAATATGAAATTAGATTGAACTATAACATTTGTTTTTGAAGCTTTTAAAAGCTCTTTCTCCCCCACTTTTAAAATTGATAGATTTTGGAAGAGTTTTGCATAAAAAAACACTTTATGAAATCTTTACCAAACACTAGGATGAAAAAATATTACTATAAATATGTTTTCAATGTACTTTTAATTTTCTGAAGGAAAAAAGAGTAACAAACTTAGTTAGATTGGATAACAATTATATAAGTGGACCATAGTGATGGTGGCAAGTATTGGTGCCCAGTGAGTAATTTCGCATCGTCTCATGTATTTCTTGATAAATGGTTTAACATTATTTTTATTCAATGATGATGGATAACAGAGTCTATTGTAAGTAGAGCGTATTGTTATTAGTATTTTTATGCAACGAATGACCTCACATTTGAAAGCGTAATGTCGTAGAATGTAATGGCTCGAACCTCTACCGATAATATCTTCACTTAGCCACTGCGGTCATCCAACAACAGCTTCTCAGGAGGTCACTCATCATAGGATTACTCAATATCGAGCATACTTAACTATAAAGATTTTTCGCCAACTATGAAGCCAATTATGCTGAAAAGGTCTTGGTGTTAGGAAAGGACAAACCATTACCTATATTCCGCTTGACGAATCCTACCTGCCGAGTTGGAGTACTATAATACCACCAATTAGGAGCCGTCCTCGGCTCCGGAATATGTTCAATCCTAGACTCTGGCATTTTTTCTCACTCATGAGACCCTTTCCAGACACAATTCGGCAAGCATACTCTTTCACCCTCGATGTGTAACCCGTGGTCGACTCTAATACCATTTGTAAAGACATGATCCTCCGCCAATACTGTCCCCACTTAGTCACTGCGGTTATCCGACAAAGTGTGGGGTTTTCAATTTACTGATGATGCGGTCATCAATTGGCAGTTTTCTTGGAGGTAGCCCATCCCTAAATAGCTCTCACCCGAGAACGCATAAATACATTGTTTTTTACCAACTCTGGATCCAAATATGTTGAAAAGGACACAATGTTACGAAAGGACAAGCCATTACCTATATTCCATTCAGTGAACTCTTCCTGCCGAATTGAATTACGTACATAATATATTTTGGAATTTTGAAAAACTAGAACTACATCGTACGTAAGTAAAATGGTTGTCATCGGAAATGACTTAACATTTCAAAATATAATAGCTTAAGTGAATGAATTAACTTTTCATTATGTCATTGAAATAGTAAGAACATACAATACGATATGTACCGTTGAGTCAATTCTGAGTTTTACTCATTTTAGACTATTCTTAAAGGGGGAAAAAGCAATAAGGATCCGAACAGTGTTAATATCTACACAATTATTCTTGAGATGAATGAGTCCAGGTGCTGTAATTTTTTTACAGCTTACATAGTTTAATGTTTTGGTTCTGCTCAGTTGTTGGAGTATGTGGCGCGATAAACCACATATGTCTAGCTAGGGATAGTCCCTCATGGAATACATAGGAATACATGTGGAGCTTAATAAGATTGGGCATCTCCATACATAGCACCGAGGCATTTAAATTAAAAACCCTACACTTCTTATCCCAAGGTGGTCAAGTGGGGTTCGGGGTTATGTGGTCGGGCTCTGAGTACTGTCCGATGGTCCTTGAAGATCATAACAATTGGTATCCGAGCCCATGGTTGGGGCTACTGTTCGAACGTAGAAGTGGTTGTGGATGTCACTCGGTTTAGGGCGCAAGTGGAGTCAGACTCAAGGTGGAGCAGGCAAGGCCCAAAGTTGAAATGGCGCTCAAGGTGGAGTTACCCATTGACTCAGGTATATCATGGTTCTAGATCGGTAAGGCAATGCTCAAGGTTGAATTGGCGCTTAAGGTGGAGTTAATGTCTCACACATTAACTCTCAAGTGGAGCAGGGTTCTAGGTGGGCAAGGAAATGCTCAAGGTGGATTTAGTGTCTGCCTTCTTATTAACTCAAGGTGAAGAAGGATTCCAGGGTGTATAATGACAATAATCATGATCGATGGGTAGCATATACATATGGTAATCATATAGTGGAGTCTGATTGGACTGGTTAAGTGGTTTAATCTCGCCAAGGTGGAAATTGTTGGAGTATGTGGCGCGATAAACCACATATGTATAGCTAGGGATAGTCACACATGGAAGAAAGAGGAGTACATGTGGAGCTTAATAAGCTTGGGCATCTCCTTACGTAGCACCGATGCCTTTTAGATTAAAACCGCACACCTCTTATCCCAAGGTGGTCAAGTAGGGACAACATTAGTGCTATGTGGTCAGGACAATAGTAGGTTCCTATGGTACATGAAGATCCTAACATCCTTCACTGAAATAAGGAAGACCCAGAAAGGTAATACCATTTCAAAGGATCGATAAGATATCTATGTAAACTAAAAAACATATCAAATAATATTTTTATGAGGGGACAAAATATGTAAAAATTAATTCCGACTGGCTTGAGGATACAACTCGAGAACGGAGACGCATAGTATGGGAGAGTGTCAAGACGGAAATGCTAGAAAGGATTTGTGGAGTGAAGAATAAAAATATCTATTGGGTTTTCATTTACTTTTGTAATGATAAGAAGGGTAAACTTGATATTAATAAATATCATATTTAATATTCATATATCGAAAAATGCATAGCTAAATGAAAATTATGCCCGTGCCGTTACGGCACGGGTTAAGCCCTAGTACACTTATAAATTAAAAACAAACTGAACTTCATCCCAGGTTGAAACGCTCGGCTCAGCCTGAGGCGCAATGGACAATCCGTTTGTCCATCCATTTTTTTTTGCTTGTTTGCCTGCCCCATTGTGAGCAGTAAATGGGCAAATCTTCTTTGCCTATCCAACTGGAGTTTATCTAATGCCAACCGCTATTAGGTGCTCACCGTCACCTAGAGTCCCAAAATTCTCCTTGGTCTTCCACTCGTCCTTTTTCTAGTTTTTAGGTCAAAAACAGAACAAAGAGAGAGCGAGAGGAGGGGGCAAGTATCAAACTCTCCATTATCGTTTCAGTAAAATTTTCAGTGCTAGGGTTTTTTTCGCGTCTGTTCATACCGTCCCTCGTTGGGCAGTGCTAGGCAAGAAGACGGATTCGTTCTAATCCAAGTTCGATTGGTTAAGGAAGGAAAGGTTGTCTTTCTAAATAAAGGCCATTCATCGATCTACTCGCTCACCTAAGGTAATCTTCATTATCGATGATGATATTATTTGGTTGTCGAGCATATTAAAGATTTTTTCATCTTTTTAGGGTTATTGATAGAACTAATAATCTATCGTATTATTGCAGAGAACTCTACCTATTTAACTCAATATCGAGTAGAATTCTTTTGAGTATCTAAACAACAAAAGATGGGAGAAAGGAAAGTATTAAACAAATACTATCCACCAGATTTTGATCCTGCGAAGTTACCCAGGAGGAAGCAACCCAAGAATCAACAGATTAAAGTTAGGATGATGCTTCCGATGAGCATCCGCTGCAACACTTGTGGCAATTACATTTACATGGGAACCAAGTTTAATTCACGGAAAGAAGATGTAATCGGGGAGGTAAGTTTGATATCTTTCATGTGTTGTTTTCATCATATTATCTTTCACTTGCTTAACATGACAAATTGCTTCTTGTTTGATAATCAATACGTTGAACTCAAATTTCACTTTTCTACTGTGTTAGTTTGGTCATATCTCGCTTTAGAAATCATGAAGTAAATTTTGTAGTTTTAACGAGATTTGATGAGTAGTACCTTAAAAATAGCAACGCATATTTGAAATTTGGTGAAGATTGTACGACTTCATGTCGTCTTGTTTTAATTTGAAGGAGTGCGTTAATTGCATCATCTAGCTGGTTTACATGTTTTAGATGGTTAGGGTAGGGTAGGTACATTTGTTTGCTCCACTTCGCTATTAAAGAGTCATATTTGATAAACAGCAATAACGCTTATTTGTATCCTTATTAGACCAAAAAACACCATTACAATATTCACTCTCAAGGTTATAAGATAACCCCTCCAAGCCTTGTTCATTGTTGTTTCATTTCTTTTTATGCTATGCAAGAGAATGTCAAAACTTTACCATGGCCAGTTAGTGCTACTGCTACCTCACCTTGTCTTTCAGCACATTGTGACGCAACATCATAGCATGGATTACATTATAGAATATAATAAACTTGTATGATTTGTACTTTTTGTTTTTGACAACTTACTTATCTGGCTATTGTTGAAATTGTTCTTCCTTTTCTTTTTCTGTTTTTTCTTTCTTTCTGTTTATCCTCTTACTCAAGGATTCACTTCAAAATATAGTTAATCTTAATCATAGGTAATCACCCTTTTAGTCTTTTGGTTTTATATCCAGAGCGGTCACCTAACTTCCTTGGACCTGTTTGAAACCAATATGCGTTTCCTGGATTAATGACAGAATAACTGAAACCCTTCTTACCTACTAAGGGATTTTTTTTTTCTTTTTCTGATGTGCAGACATATCTGGGAATCCAAATTTTTAGGTTCTACTTCAAATGCACAAGATGCTCAGCAGAATTGACAATGAAGACTGATCCGCAGAATTCAGACTATGTTGTTGAGTCAGGGGCAACTCGTAATTTTGAGCCTTGGCGTGCCGAAGATGAGGTGAGATTTTATAATTATGCCTTTTAGGGACACAGGATACTTCATGTGTTTGTGCGTCCATTGTTGATATTGCGTGAAACTTGCATCAGGGTATCATTGCTGACTACTACATCCTTATTCCATTAGGAAGCAGACAAGGATCAGAAGAAAAGGGATCAGGAAGAGATGGGAGATGCAATGAAATCTCTGGAAAATAGAACACTGGACTCCAAGAGAGAGATGGACATACTTGCTGCTCTGGATGAAGTGAAGTCTAGGAAGGTACCTGAATATCTTAAATTTTGAATGCTACTCACTAAGAAACTTTACGGTGTTCACATATTTTTAATTTCGATGATACAAATTTCTAGATCGAGAAATACTTATTCTTACTTGTTTTTCTTGGTTCCATTTCAGTCTCTACAGGCCACAGTGACTGTAGATGCAATGCTTGAGGCCTTGCAGCGTACCGCTGAGGAAAAGGTACAAGATTTATGCTTGTCTGTTCATCAGTATATATGTTTTCGTGCTTTGGTACGGTCCAGTCTGAGTGCTTCTGTATATAATTAAATTGGTCCCTTTCTTTTTTCTGTTTTCCAATAAGCAAAGCCTATAGCTATTAAATGGCTTCATATTTCTGTCGGCTACTATTCTTAAACATTCAATTAGGTAGAGTCAGACTCAGTAGAATGCGATTGGGTTGTCAGGTAGCAGAGAATGAATCTGCTTAACATTGTATTGAACATTGGAAGCAATGGTGCAAACTGATCTCACATATAAGCACTGATACTTCTCCTTCTTTTTATTAACATTTAAGCATAGTAACTGAAATAAATCATAATCTGATATTCGAGTTTTATGGGTTTTACTCCCTAGGTAACAGAGAATGAATTTCAGTCTCTAGGGACAAAACTAAGTATTGTGTTCCTTTCTTTCTTATCGTTCTGTCTCTATCTTATATATATATATATATATATATACTAATATAAAGAAAAGAGGTATTTTTGGTGAAGCCTTTTCACATGACAATAATACCCCCATTAACTAAGCTTTTAGTTAATATTTGTATATTTACATGAATGACATTGTTTTAAAAATAGATCAAAAAAATTAAAACTTAGATATCTTTAAACATACACATCGAATTTTTGCAAAATTAATATATTTGGAAAGCTCTTTAAATTATCTACGTAATGAGTACAAACAAGGATATTAAATTTTTATTTTAAGATTTTTTTTTCCATTATTATCAAATTTGGTGTTGTTAAAAGAATCCAATTCAAGCATGTGCATCGCACATGTGGCCTTACTAGTGTATATAATGGCAGGAGAGGCAACTGGAGGCACAGGATGAAGCACTCATAAAATCCATTTTTCATGTAAGTATAGGTACTTCTACTGTTATGTTACTATTTTACTCGTGACATTGTTTTTCTCACAAGAATCCTTGTCAAATGATAAAGCAAGCACCAAAAGAAGTTGTTCGGAGGATCCATGATGAAGATGTTGATGAAGATGACGACCTATACCAGCTTCCTACTAAGAGTGGTGGAACTTCTAATGGTGATTTGAAGGTATGATTTTTTTTTTTTTCAAAATGTATTCTATTTTTCCCTTTCTGTTTTCGTAGTTGGCATATGTGCAAAATGATTTGTCATTATCAATATCAATGGTATAAAATGCATGTTCACAGGTGACCTCAGACTTCATCAGGCCATAGTTTTTCGTTTTCTTTCCTTTACTTTACTTTCCTTTCATCTCTTTTTGCATTTGACAAGCTATGATAGTGATAAAAAATAACCATACAACGGAAGAAGGAAGAGAGACAAATAAAATTGATAACTTTTTGCTGTTAAATGGCAAACCTCATGATATTTTATGGTATCTGTTCGTACAATCAACTTTTGTGAGTACACAATAACCCTTTCCTTTCGATCGTGATGACCTGCCTCATAAGAACAATCATTTTCTTATGTTTATAATACCTCCTAGTAGATGTATTGTGTACAGGCGCTATTATGTAATTAGAAGTAGTTTTGTACTTGTATAACAGATCTACAAATATCATGCCTTTGAACCCCATGAATCTCGTTTTTTTTTTTTTTGCAGAGAAAAAATATTTCTGAAGATCTTGGGATTCCAACAGATTCGTTGACAAAGCACAGTGTTGCTGAGAACTTCAGTAAAAAAGGTAAGCTGGCTTGAGTGACTTGAAATCTAGCTTGTATAAACAGTTATGTATTGGTAAATGGTAGTACAGTGTACAGCTGAGTGCTGAACCATAAACTTTAGCAAACCCGAGAGGAAGTTTATGCTAGATTCATTTACAGTTTTGGTGATATCTTCTTTTTTTCTTTTTCTTTCTATTATTGCTAAAGTTTTATTTCCAGTATAGTTTGTTTGAAAGTGAGTACAACTAATCTAATGTTAAGCATGTTTATTTTGATACATTCGAAAGCATAATTTACTGTAGTCCTGGTTAACCTAGCTATTGTGTTGTCTGTTATTATTTTAGGGTTGCATCTGTCTCAATAGTACCACCTAAACAACTATTATACGGGGCTTGTGTAGCATCCACTTCCCTCACTGAAACCAGTGTCGAATGCTGCAAGTACAGGCTTCTATCCTCTATCTAATCTTATGTTGTTATAATTCGAAAGATCTAATCACATGTTGTTATATTTCTAAAGAGAGTAAGAGGTGTTCCTTTTTCTTCAACTATGTTGCCACGTATGACCATCAGAGATGTATCCGGTTCTGCGCTGTTGTGATTACCACCTTTTGCCAAGAAATACTGTAAAAAGGATTTGTAACTGGGAAATTTGTCGGTTTTTTACTGATTGAGGGCTTTTTGTTTCTTTCCTTCCTTCCATATAAGAACATAATGCAGCCTTCCTTCTTTTGATACCATGATATAATTGCTACGTTTATTACTGTCGGTGCAAAGTTGAAGTTTAAGCATGCCTCTTCCCCATTTGTACTAATTTTTCTCCTTATTGCTGTGGGCAGTTAAATCTGGTGGGACTGAGGATGCAAACAAGCCGAAGTACATCTACAAATCTTCTTCTGTTAGAATATCAGTCAAGAAGAAGCCTCTTGTGGCACCTACTACCTTGGAAAAGGGTAAAGCAAGAGAAGAGTCAAAGAACCAAGATGTATCAGAGCCTAAAGCCAAAGACACAACAGTAAGCACGGGACTCCAGTCATTATTGCAAAGCTATGACTCCGACGAAAGCGACTGAAATTGTTCCTAGATTCATAGTCTTCATCTTTCATGTTGATGAGACTAGCCCTCTTCTCTTCTTAGTAGTAAGAGGTTTGGCGGGGTTTGGCGAATTTGCCCAGTCTTACACCTTGGGGAGCAGAATAAAGGACTAATGTGGTTAAAAAAGAATTACTACTTTATAATTGATATAATTGTCTCACTTATTTTAATACTAGTAGTTTCAAGTGTCGGTTCCTATGGTGTAGTATAATTTTAATGCTACATCACCCGGTATATGTGATCCAACGGCCATAAATCAATTCCCTATAGATACTCAATTTCATTTCAATTCACACCTTCGTATTTTCTCAGCACTTCCGATTTTCCAAAATATGAACATGGCTCAGTTCGTAGAAGAATACACATGCTACCGAAAACCAAAGAGCAGAAAATGTGCGAAAACCAAAGAGCTGTACACCGAAAATGTGCTGTGCGAAAACCAAAGAGCTGTACACCGAAAATGTGCAAAATGAAATAAAGAATATCAATCTTGTAAAAGGAAAAGGAGACAGAAAATTGGGAGAGATTCTTATTCATTATGTATATAGAATACAATGTTTAAGCCTCTATTTATATAGATAGAAGACTTGGTGTCCAAGATATGTAAACCCTAAACTTAGACACGAAGGGCATCTTAGTAAATAAACTTGGTTTATAACACTCCCCCTGATGATCACTGTGGCTAAGTCATTACAAATATACCAGGAAACTCAAAAGAGAAAAACCTGAAATTGCATAAGCATGTAAAGTTGAACACAGTGTTGGACACGCAAATGTTGCCTCATTAAAACCTTGACAAGGAAAACCCAGTGGGACAAAACCTTGACTAAGGAAAAAGAGTACAACGCGATAAAGTCCAGTGAATGCACCTTAATTTGATGATGGAAAATACTTCAGTCAAATCTTGGCATAAATCTTTGAGTCGAGACTTTCCAATTTTGAAGAACGAATTTCTTGAATGAAGAAGAGGACTGTGCTTTCATGAAGATCTCAGATAGTTGATGAAGTCTTCATTTGTGTTGCACAAGCAATAATGCCTTCGATATTACTTTTGTGGAGTCTACATTCTTCTTCAACACATTGAGAACTTGTGTCATGGATTGCTAGCTTCCCGAGATGATTGCAGAAGTTGTTGATGTAGTTTCTTCAACATATAGCCAAGATGTAGATAAATTACCATAAGTGAACAAAACTGAATTTGTGGTCATACCTTATGTGGATCGGATGACATCCAAATTACTAACGGCTTGTTATGTTGATTTAGCCTAACAAAATGACCTAGTTAATGGTGGGAATCCACCAAATAACAAAAATTATACAACTCCCCCTTGGATGACCACCATGTTGAATAAATTGCCTCACTAAAACCTTTCCAGTAAACCCAATGGGAAAAAAAAAATTGGACGAAGGAAAAAGAGAACAAAATCAACATTTTGAATAAAAATTCATCGTATGCGAGATGTTGCCTCGTTAAAACCTTGTCAGGAAAACCACATGGGAAAAAACCTGAAACGAAGGGAAAAGAGTACAACTTTTGACGATGTATGGATGCTAACTCATCTATATGAGTATTACATAAAACAAGCATCAAAATAATAACTCTAGTCTATCTGAAAGACGAGTTTATGCTAGCATAATTATAACTGCAGATTTAATAAAGAAAAGAAGAAAAGAAAATAGAACTTATGCTGCAAAAGCGTGGATTTTGGTGTTTTTCAGGACTCCTCAAAAGACCTATAAAGTTGATATCATTAATCAACTAATCCGGATTTTTGGGTTTGTACAAAATTTTTAAAAACACATTAAGGATTGCTAACCCTGATATAATAAAGTCAGGTGGCTGCCTGAATATAATTTGAATGTTCCAAGGATCACAAATTTTAATATGTTCTCCGACCACATACGAGTCCTTCAAGGACTACCACGCCAAATGTGTCATATAAGAAGAACTTTTATTGAACCAATCTTAGGGTCCGAGCAAAAAGAAAAACCCTCAAATCGTTTATACAACGAACTTATTTCTCTTATAACGCATTATGACTACACCAACCTGTAAGTAATAGGCTTGGCAATTTTAAGGTGTTACGTCTTGGATCCAAAATTGCGTTAATCGAGAAATTATAAGAATCCAAACTAATTTGGATAGTATGCCAAACAATCACATATATCGATATTCCTCTGCAGAGGTCGGGGTTCACAACCACCATCAAAAAGATAATATAAATGAATATTCGACAAATTTATAGCTTACTGCGATCCCACATAATTCCCAAATGTATGCATACTTTGAAAAATTCAAAATTTACTGCGATCACCAGCGCCCACGGGCGTTATAATCTCCTATTATTCAAATGAAGAGATATGAATTATGAGAATGAAATCATATTATGATAGACTCTATCAGAGCATTATCTAGCTTGTACTAAAATGCTACATGCTTGCTAGAAGTGATTGAATTTTACTTTTCAAACGACATAATAAGCTTATGGAAAAGCTAAATGAGACATTTTCACGCCTATTTTTTAATGGTAGAATTTATCGGTTTCATTTACTGGGAGATAAATTGATATAACTTTTAAAGTTAATTAACACCAGCTTTTGATAGTGTATATAGTCTCCCCTTGATTTTGGCGGAAATAGTTACATCTCATATAAGAAATCAAGTTTCGTAAAGTATTATCCGATTAATTCGAGGACATATACTTAGAATAATTTCTGGATTTTAACAATACCAGGTTGAACAGTAGATACTGACTCCAAGAATCATTAAAAATTATTCGAAAAATGTAATCCACTTGAAATACAAATTGAACAAAGCATGAATTTTATTGGTTACAACCAAAAAGATATAAAATATGCAAATAAATCATCAAATAATTCCATGACCTCAACGACATGAGATTGTGGACACTTTTTTTTCAAAAGAAATTAAATTCAAGATCAATATAGTCACTACAAGGACTAATAATATTGGCTAACAAGCCGGGTGCGCACCCATTGATCTTTAATGTCCTACCATATTTCAACATCAAATTGAACGATATCAATTGAAGAGATTAGTATTAGGAAGAAGAAAAATTTGCTCAATATCCCAAAGTAATGCAGCTATTGGTGTTTGCACTTGGCTTATACCTTAATAACGGTATCAAATCCTCGTTGGATCGATGGATAAAACCAAATCAAGTTGGCTTATACGTTTCCTTTTAAGAAAAATAAAGAAATCATGGTCATTTTTCTTCGTAGAGAAAAAAATCCATTCTTTGGGTTGATGAAAGGTTTCATGTAATTATATAGAAACCAAAGTTTCTCAATATCTCAATTTTCGTAAGTTGCAAGAATTTACCAAGTTAAAATTTCTTTTGAAGGAACTAGAAATTTATTTATATCGCCGTCACATACTGACTGACAAAATTAATATAACTTGCACCTTCAAGGATATCTAGATGTATCTCTAAAATTAGAGATATAACCATAATATTACTTCAATATTATGATTAATGGAAGGTTTCTTGTAGAAAAGATAAAAACCATAGAAGTATTTATTTGAAGCTACACATAACGTGAGAGATCTCAAAACAAGGTGCAAGAATAAAAATGTCCATTGAGAACCACTGATAAAAACAATAGGTGCAAAAATATAACGTAACAGAAAAAAATAAAAATCAAAACAAGTTTACTTACTTGCGCGGCATGCTATCCACTAACAAAGTGAAGCCAGTCGTATGCATAAGGATATGTGAATTTATGTTGACAATATGCTGTACTAGTTGTCATATGAACTTGGTAAAAAAAAATGGTTCTCCCATCCAGTAGGTTACGATAAAATCAATGACCAACAACCAAATGTGTTGGTTCTGAAAACCTTACCGGTTGATAATGTTACACGATTTTTACAACTGCGAGATGACGGCATGAATAACAATAGTTATAGCCAATCCCTGATCAATCTTGAAAACAGGCGAGCACCTGATTGAGCACAAACTATGCGTGGACATGGTGAAACTGATTATTGCAAATACCAAATGAGATTTCCTTAAAATATTACAATGCAAGTGCTTCCACTCATTTTGAATGTGGAATTCCGAACGTTAAGGATTATCAATTCTTATCGCATATTCTTTATCGAAGATATATGGCGTTATCTTCCGTGCTATCTATATAGAAGAATAAAATTTGGTATTGTTCCATAGATTAGGGACAAACCAATTCATTACCATTAGTGATAAGGTATTGTTCCTTGAAAAAATTTAAGAAATCTCGGATCAACGTTAGTGATAGATGGATAAAGTAAATTGTAGATACATGATGAATACTATTGATAGTTCCTTGTTAAAAAAAAAAGAAAAAACTAGTAGCATCAATCTATGATGTACAAAAACTAGGTGGGAAGGAAAAAAAATAAAAAAAAAACAAAAAAAAACCAAGTTAATAATAGTTTCATGTTAAGAGATAGAAGCTACAATATTCGTCCTTGCATGTGCTGCATATTTTGCTCGATGTATAGTAAAACTGCAAAATCCTAACTTTCGGTTAAGGTTTCTTGTAAACTAATGAACCATGTTTTCTAAGATCGACGTGGATTTTCCAAGTTCAAGATTTCTTGTTAGAGATAGAAGGTTTCTTGTAAACCAATAAACCATGTTTTCTAAGATCGACGTGGATTTTCCAAGTTCAAGATTTCTTGTTAGAGATAGAAATCTATATACACAAAATCGTCATGTAAAAAATTGACAAAAATTAGTGTAGTTTATACCTTTAAAGGTAGCATATCCTTGAAAATTTGGGGATATAATCATCATACTTATTTTAAATTCTCTTTTAGAGAGATTCAAGTTATAGTTAATAGAAGATTTCTTGTAAGAAAGATGGAAACTCTAGTTATCAATCACATGATCATTGTCTAACAGACCGATACCAAATTAATTGGCCTCAGGTTTTTCAACCATGCATGTGATTCATCACCGTATAGGTAATAATATTTGCGATGACACCAACATTTGGTGATAACAGTTTTGTGAAAAGAGTAAAAGTTGTAGACCATCTTTCGATAGATTTTTTTTTTCTTTCTCTATGAAAAAATTAGAAAAGAAAGAAGACACCAACTTTTTTGTTGTGATTACAGTTTCATTAGAGGAATAAGAACGGTAAACCATATTTCGGTGGATTTATTTTTTTCTTTCTCTATAAAAGAATTAGAGAAAAATGGAAATCAAATTTTTCGGAGAAATTGATCACCAATCTGGATAATTAAACGTTCAAAATAAAATATCAATAATGAACAAATCGACCACAACTAGGTTACATACTGCTACCATCATGGAATAGGAAACCTTGTAGATTGTACCTTACAAAAAAAATGGTATACACATGAACGTATTATTGTTAAGCCATGGTATATGTCCCACCAATCCACATACCTTACATAAAAACAAACAGGCGTCAGCGGTATATATAAATCTTCTAAGAAAAAGATGATGAAAAGAATAATAAATTAAGAGGAAAAAAAAACGGAACAACACAAAATTGTACACAAGGTAGGTTGTTTTCTATTCTTCTAATCCAGGAAAATCACAACTTCTGTTCATAATTCCATATAGGTTATGGTGCAAACCTATTAACAAGCCAATAGACAATCTCGTTAGATTCTCATTAACAAATTAGAAAAGAAAAAAAAAATCAAATCAAACTCAAAGAAAAAGTTAGATGTTTTCTTTGCTCGTATTGGTGGAGCAACGTGGGTGATAACGTGTTGTAAAAGGAGAAGAAGACAGAAAATTGGGACAAATTCTTATTCATTAAGTATATAGAATACAATGTTTAAGCCTCTATTTATATAGATAGAAGACTTGGTGTCCAAGATATGTAAACCCTATACTTAGACACGAAGAGCATCTTAGTAAATAAACTTGGTTTATAACAATCAAGATCTAATGTGTCAAATTAAATAAGAGCATAGAAGAGCAAACATGCTACCCAAAACCAAAGAGTTGTACATCGAAAATGTGCAAAATGAAATAAAGAAGATCAAGAGCTAATGTGTCAAATCAAATAAGAGCAAAAACTCGAAATTTTAGTAACGCAGGAGATGAATATATTTGCAGACATTATGTTTTGTTTACTAATCATCCCATCATTGGTGGCACATTCCAATCCATGCCGTTTTGGGAACGCGTTTTTCTGAAATTTGAAGAAGAAACAATGAACCTCAACAATCGTTATGCGATGGTGTTGAGTGCTCGGTGCAACATAATTCCTAAGAATGTTAAAAAAGTATGTTGCTTCGATAATGAAAGCGGATCGAAACATGAGTGATGAAAGCCTGATATACCTTATACAAAGGTGTCGTGCAGAGTGGCTCTGCAACAACGGAAAATTGTTCCGATGTGAAAGTTGTTATGAAATTTTAGGAGTGTTTCCTAATTTTAATCCAGTTTATATGTTTTGGTATCGTAATTTTAAACTTAAGCATGAATGTAAAAATTGATTTTCGTTTATCAAACAAAAAAAAGTGCAATTACAGAAAACATAGGGGTACCTGTAAAAATTGATTTTATTTGCCTAAAATTTTCATTCGGCAACCTGTATGGACAAAACCTAATACAATTGCAAGTAGACCAACTGAATGATCCTTGACAATATGTTTGTAGAGTTTATATCTCTAACCTCTTCTCAATCAGTATGTATATATATATATATATATATATATAGACAAGAGTCCGTGAACCTGATTGTTAAGAAGAATACTTGGACGATCTCAAATATCAATATCCAAGATCAATCTAGTCGTATCCAAACAATCCAATCGGAATTCTTCCAAGCAATTAAACTTGTTATCTATCTTTCAAGATACGAATTCTACAAGAAACGAGTCTCGTAATCGATCACAATTAGACAGACATATCTACTAAGATTGAATACGTACAACTTGTGTAAATCCAATAATAAAGATAAATAATATAATGTGAAAAGGAAAAAACACAAGACACCAGAAGTTTTGTTAACGAGGAAACCACAATAGCAGAAAACCCACGGGAGATCGTACATATTTTAAAACCAAACTTTATTAAGCCGCTACAGACACTAGCCTACTATCATATTTCAGACTGGAATGTAGTTGATACCGAATCCACCATCCAAGCGATTCAGTTAGAGTCACACTCCGTACGTCTCTTGAACCTCGCAGGGCTCTACGTAATTGATTCTGAAAAGACGAGGGTACCCAAATACACCACAATCTTTTAATATCAACATATAAGTCCGATACCAAGTGTGATCGTCTATGAACAATAGTCGAGACAATACGACAACTTGATATTCACTTGACAGTAGTTACGGTAATGAAACCGATTGACTATAAGATCAATGTTAAGTGATTAGGATTAACGCACAATAGTATTATTACTTAATTATAATAAAAATTATAATGCGGAAGTAAAGTAAATAACACGCACAAGATTTTGTTAACGAGGAAACTGCAAATACAGAAAAACACCGGGACCTAGTCCAGTTTTAAATACTCTCAAAATTAAGCCGCTAAACAAAATATAATGCCAACTTCGTATAGTTGAGACCGAGTAGACTACCCCTAGCTACTTAGTTTCCTCAGTATCCCTGCGTCTTCGACTTTTTGATCACACACGCGTGATTATTAAGACATAAATCATCATCTCAAGTTGCTTTACTCCTTTTGATCATATTCCAAGCAGCAAAAGAATGAATCATTTGGTTTTGGTAAAGAAATGTTTGAGTTTTCAACAAAGGCTCTTCTATTTAATCTAATAAACTCCCTTGTCTGGTTAGATCAATCCAAAACCAATTTCCATATTCACAATCAATCAATATAGAACTCAAAGAGTAACTATAAAGTGATGCCGATCTTATCAACTAGATAATCACAAGTCTATCGAAGATAAACAAGATCTAGTTGGATCCCAGCCGAGCAAGATGTGTGCACAAATTCACAAGATAAGAAACTAGTAATGAATTCTTATTCGTCTTCAAATCTTCAATTGCCTTCTCAATAACCTGCACAACATAAACTTAAATCCTCTTATTATCAATCACACACAGAACGGAGTCTGTTAACAATGGATTATCACAAGATGTCTTTAAATCTATAAATAGTTCTAAAGATCCCGTCGATATTTTGATCTAGTTTCAGTGACCCTTATGTCAGAAGAGAAGGCTTTCAAGAATAATCAAACTAGATGCAATCAAAGTTTCAACAACTGTTAGTCAATCAAATCAATAATCGAAAACAAAAATAACAATGCAATTATCTAGTTTCCCACTAACGGTACTTGTAGAGTTTCTTGATCACACAGAAGTCTTTGAACGAGCGGTCGTAAGAGATTTCGTATAATTAGGTTACTTTCCTTTCCGAATAGACGGATCCACCAGAAACAACACAAATGAAGTTTGCCTGGCTCTTAGGATAGTTTGCAAGAAATGCAAACTCAAGTATTTATAGACCAAGGTTGTTTGGACAATAAGGTAATTCCAAAACCGAAAATATTCTCAAGATATGCATTAATGTACCGAATTTCGGTTTTCCTATTTCCAATTAAATGTCAAATAATATTTTCGAAATATCTTTTGGAAAGTTTCTATTATTAGTTTAGCACATTAACTAATAAACCTTTTCCAGAGGATATGTTTTAATTGCTGGTAATTAAAACATATGACCATAATTAAATGCTTTTCAAAATTTAGGTTCTGGATCACCTTGAGCATCAAGGAATATATTTAAACAATTAATGATAAGAGTTATGTACATGTTCAAATAATGTCGACATCTAGAAGCTTCATATCTTAGAAAACCTAATTCCAAAATCACACAAGTCATAAAGAAGTATGTCAATAGTGGAAACTCGGTTTTGCTCTTAGGACCGGTTATACCATGACTTACAATATAAGTTGTGACCGGTTATACCATGCTTCCCAGTGCAGGTTGTGACCGGTTACACCTTGCTTCGTAATGTAGATTGTGATCGGTTACACCTTTGCTTCCCAAAGCTAGTTAGGATCGGTTACACCTTATCATACAATATAGGTTATGACCGGCTATACCTCGACTCTCAACATAAGTTAATATTGGTTCTACCTTGTCAACTTGCATTGGACCAACACACTTATGATTTCCCTTTCGATTATGAAACAAGTTCATACATCTACTTCCTTAAACCAATGTAATAATACATAGTTTACTAGGATGAAATAACACCTATATCCTACACATAATCAAGTAACTAAACACATAGATTACGTTAATGTTGTATTTACGAAGTTCAAAAGATAAGCGTTATACGTTGTAACTCAATATAATTCCTTGATGTTAGAGCACTTCTCGGTTAAACTAGCATGCGTTGCTATCTCAAGCATGTTTGTCAATGTTGGTGATCAAAACTATAAGTCTTGATTTCTAGCCTATTTATAGATGTCTCGGACTAGGACATAGATAGTGTAGTTGAGCTTAGATTTCACAGAGTTCATCATTTGAAGACGAAGAACTACTAAGGGGAGCTTGTGGAACTTCTTCGACAAAAGGTATGTGATAGGTGTCGTAAAATACCTAATTTTATATCTAGTATTTATGCTTTCTTTGCGAGTTTTCTTGTAAATTATGTATCTTATGTTTACTTTTGAGCTTATCAGGTGCAATGGAGTCATTATGAGCAAAAGAAAGAGAAATCAATCACTTTGAGCAAGGAGCGGAATTTGATCATTTCACAGGCGAAGAATGAACTGTCAGTTTCAAAGAATGACAAAGGGAGCAAGAAAGCGAATGGAGTGTCGGTTATCTGGAACTGACAGGTTAAATGAACTAAGGTGGTCCTTATCCAATAACGTGGGGTGCAAATATAAGCTCCTATCATTACCTACCCCTAATGTCGAGAGAAATATCTTTCTTTCTCATTATTGTTCCCATCTAAAGTTCAGAGAACGAGAGAAACGAGTGTGGTTGCTGGTGGATCTTAGATGGTGGAAATTCAAGGGTACAAGTGTGGGTTTGAATCTGTCGAGGATTTTATATTACTGCTGCTACAGATCGAGAATGGAATGGGGAAGAAAATGGAAGCGATTGAATGGGTTTTTGATGAGAAACATGCAATAAATGGTGGAATTGAGGTTAGGGTTTCACTGTGATGGTGATATTCATGGGCTCAGATGATGAATTAAGTGGAGGTTGAATCTGAGATGAAATTGAATATGGGTATGAGTCTAACTCGGTTTATAAGAAGCTGTGCTATCTAGTTAGGGTGGCTGAACCGCCATAGATGAAGGTTGGAATTAGAAGATGGACTTGTTAATTGAAGTTGCAGGTGGTTGACGCTGTTGATTTCAGAGATGGTGGTTGCTTGTGTTGCTGGTTTGTAGAAATGAAGAGCAGATAAAGGTGGTGTTGGTGGAGTCTGTTGGTGGATCTGAATTGAAGAAGAATTTGGGTTTTGTGTTGTTGGAGCAACAAGAATATTTGGGTACTGAGATTGACAGCAAGAGAAGAAATTGATTCATGGGTTTTGCAGCTCGACTGAAGTCATTGCAGTCGACTGCACTATTAGTTGCCGTGAATTGCAATATATGGAAGCTATAGGCTAGGAGCTGCAACTGGTGGTGAATAGAAGAATCTGATGCTGTCAGGGATTAAATGATTGTGCTCATGGTAGTGAAGAGCTGGTGGTATGTTTTTGCAGTTTGCAAGATGGAAGCAACAGATGGTGCTAGGAATGATTTTGCAGGGAGAAGAAGAGTAGCCAGCGACGATGGAGGAGGAGAACTGAACTCGAGGTTGAATTCAGGGAAAGACGGAATGCGTTACTGCCATTAGTGTTGATTCTCGGTGATGGTAATGTGTGCTGTAAATGGAGAAACATGAGTCTGAGATGAGGAAGGCTGGTCTGTAAATGCGGTAGGAGTGATCTGAGTTTGAATGGGTTTGGCGGATTTGAAGTGGTGATATTGGCAGCTATGTATATGAATGATGAAGACTTCAGGGTTTCGTTTGCTGCCGTCGATTGAAGACGAGAATGAGGAGAGCTGCAAAGTATGAGATGGCTGCTGTGAACTTGGCCTGAGATGGTGGTGATTGTCGCAGAAATTGCGGGGGATGATCAATGGAGAATTGATCGGCAGAGTTGCGGAGGCCGACTTTGATAAGAACAGTGAAGCCGCAAAGTGGTTAAGGCTAGTCTGTCAACCGATGAATTTGTGGTTGCTCGTAGTTGCAGTTGAAATAGAGAAGGAGTTGCTGCTAGCTGGGTGCAACGGAATGAAGTGGACTGAAGACGGGATTTGCCGCAGAATGATGTAATAGAAAGGTTGAAGGGAAGTGACAAGCTGCAGTGTCAAGTGACGTTGGCGGTGATGGGATTGGCAGGTTTGAGTATGTGGCCGTGAAGCCTGTGGCTGGTTCGCAGTGGCAATTGGCTGTGACAGAACTGCAATTTAGAGCAGGACTAGGAATTGTTGCTGCTAATGGTTTGCAAGATAGTTGGAACTGAATTACAGACAAGAGAATGGTGGAGCTGAGCTGCAGAATTTAATGAGAAGGAAATGAACAGCCATCATGGCTGGTTATGAGCGTGAAGCACAATGATAGTCACGCCGAACAATTTGGCGGTGCAAATGGCTCAGGCCAAGGTCACTCAGCCCAGTTAGAGGTCTGACTAGCCAGCTGACATGCATCTGACTCATGATCTGACCCGGTTTGACTCAGTAACTTGACCGAGTTGACTCGACCGTTTTGACCCGTTTGACCGGTGACCGGGTTGACTTTGCTTGGTCACCGAGATACTTTCCGCCGCCGACTCCGGACGATTTCCGGCCACAATCCCAGTTCTCCGGCGACGAATTTTGGACATAATTTTACATGGGTTTTTCTCACACATGGGCTTGGTGGATCACTTGGAGATGGGTTTTGAGAAGACCTAATATTGGAAGGAGTATCCTTATGGAATGGGAGAAGCATATATATAGAAAAACTCTTTCTCTAAACCTAATATCTCCATTAGGGAGACTTCTACTTGTTTTCTAGGGTTTCACATGATAGATTCTTCTAAATTCTTTATGATGATTTCCAAAAACACAAGTAACTAAGTTTTTATTATTGGTTGAAGATGTAGTTGGATTTTGCAACCAAGTTATGATTTTTATGAATTAGTTTTCTCTCAATATTATCGTTTGATTTCTACGGGTTATAATAATTGCATGATTGATGTATTGCAATATGATTGAATGTTTGTTTAGTTAAGTCTAGAATTGATTGAACTCACATCCATATCTATAGCTATTTTAGGGTTTTTCATTAAGCGATAACCTTGAATACGAGTAGCATGATATGATTCTAGGTTGTAGTGATACATCCTTGTAGTCATATGTAGAAATTGACATTTGTTCGAATTGTTTGCGCAATGTATTTCAATTGCATTGATTAGCCTATTTCAAACTTAATGCTCCTAGGAATTGAACTTGATTAGCGCAAGGCGTTAGGTTATTCTTTAGGTAGAATTCACATACGCAGCTCTAATGTGTGTGTTGATGAACTTTGGAAATTTATGGAGTATTATTGCAATAAGGTATTCTATGGCTTTTGATGATAGCAAGATTAAATACGAATTCTATTCATATATTCATAAACTTGTTTACAATTGAAGATGAAACCTTTATCCAATATTTTCACCTCATTGATTTGCGTGTTTACTTTTATTTGTTTTGCTTTTATTTATTTCCGTTTAAATCAGAAAATCCTCGGTGTTTTATATAGGAAACCACAACATATTGACAACCTAGACCTCTCTGTGGGATCGATCCTTTCTTGCCCTTGCTTCATTATATATTTTGAGTAGTAAGAAAGTGTAATTTATTTTTGACGCCTACGACAGCGATCAAATTTTGGCGCCGTTGCCGGGGAGGCAGCGGTTGTTAATTGTTTTTGGTTTCTTATTTTTGTTTTACTTTTTCTTATTCTTTGGTTTCTAACCGAGTTTTGAGAATCTCGTTTCAGGTACCAATTTCTATGGACGGAGCATATTGGAGCAATCAATACGGCTTTCAACCTCAACAACATGAAAACTATCACCCTTACGGGGAGTACAATCAAAATCAATCCTTTGGTTATGATCCATACTCCACGTACCCTTTTAGTTACTCTCATACATTCCAACCTTCTTACGGTGGGTATGTAAGTGAGCAACCACAAAGAGGGGATGATACTTGTGCTCTTATCAATTTTTCCTCTAGTTTGGTAGATGAAATGCAACAATTTATGGTCAACATGGAGTCAATTCTTAGACAACCCAGCATGGAACCAATTTCATCGACCGAATGTACTCATGGTATGTTTGGCCCAATTTCTGATCGTAGTTATGATCATCCACCCATTCAAAGGGAATATAATTGGCCTAGCAATACTGAAGTAAGTAATTCTACTTTTTCTTTGTCGAATGAGCTTTACAAACAAATGGAACAATATATTCAGAATTTGGATGGATCACTCCAAGAGCTTCAAATAGGTGTTTCCACTTTAAGACAAGGCATTGAAGAATACAAGGAGGAAATGAATAATTATGTTGAAAAAGGCGAACCTTTGGGGACTTTTGTTGATATTTGTGTAGTTAACTCAACTCTTGATCGTAATAATGATCATTCACCTATTCAAAAGGATGAGTTAGAGATTAGCAACACTAAATTCAACGACGAACAATCTTATGTTGACTATGATAGTGATGATTATTATGAAAATACATTGCCTAAACCAATTCATGGTGACATCCCCGAGGAGTTTACAATGGAGTCTATTTGCGATCAAGGTGAAGACGAAGAGGAATATGTTGACACTTGTGTAGATTACTCAAGCATTGATCTTTATAACGATCAAGAACCTATTCAAAAGGTAGAGCTTGAGGATGATGCAAGGAGTGTTCTAAAGACATTCCTTATGGACAATATTGCATCCGCAAAAGAGTATGTGCCTTACTACAAGGAGGAGTATGTTGAGAATGAGACCGTTATGACCAATATTGTGGAAGACCCAATTGAGCTTGCAAATGATTGTAATGATGATGTTTATGTCGATACTTTGGTTACGGAAGAAACGGACGAAGAATGGTTGCAAGGTTTGATAGAGGACCATGATATACAAGAGGTGAATAATTCACTTGAGTTTTTCAAGGATGAAGAGGATTCCGTGATAAAAGAGATTGTGCAAGGTTTATCTAACCCTTTGCCTATTGTTTCTTCTCCTTTACCTCTCATTGGTTTGAATGTATGTGCTTCGAGAATATTGTTGAATGACTTTGTTTCTCGTTATCCGCCATTAGAGATACTTGATTCTCATACTATGCAGGTTATGGAACAAGAAACCGTGGAAGTACCCGACTTCTATATTCTTTATACACTTCCATGTGTGGACAAGAATAAGTGTGGGGGAAGCTTTTATCGGTTAATAGCTTCATTTCTGTTTTACATTACTAATATTTGTGTGAAGCTAGTGTTTGCAAAACAGGTTCTATGGAAGGATCCCCAACTTTTCAGATTGTTGGTGTATGGGGAATGAATCTTGCAAGGATATAGTCGGGCTGACGACTTTAAACCAAGCGCTGCATGGGAGGCAACCCATAGGTTTTGTATCTCTTATCTTTTAATTTTTTCTTTTCTTGTTTTTAGCTTTTTCTTTTCGCATATTGTTATACAATTTCCCACCTTGACTTTCTTTGGACGATTCAACTTACATTGAGGACAATGTAAAGTTTAAGTGTGGGGGAGTGGTTAAGCATTTGCGTTGTAAAAGCATTTGCGTTGTAAATTTTTCAAAATTTTCAACTTTTGTGTAAAATAGTGAATAAGAAAACTCCAACTTATGGTTAGTTTAGAGTCACATAGTATACATGTCGCTAAGATTACATCGAGAATCTCATAAGAGTGACTGAACTTAGAGATGACAGAGAACATGATCGGGTTTCTTAATTGTATGAGAGTTAAAGTTGGATTTAACCATGCCAGTGGCAAATAAGGTGCAGACTGAATTCGGTATTAGAGTAGTGGTCCCCTATAATGGAGACTACCCATGTTACATAATGTGAGGCACCGACCTTCAATTCTTTGTACCTGTCTAAATTTGTGCTTTTAGAGTGTGTGTCACCGTACGTTAATTCCGGGCAGAATGGTGAGCTGTCCAACCTCCCACCATAGAAGCACTATTTTGATCTCTTGAGTGCTATTTTTATCAACCATGATGGTGACATCGAATTGCTAACTTACATACCACTTGTAATCTTGTTCGCAGTTAGCACCATCCACCTTATCTCTCTCTACACCAACAGGTCCATAGAAACACCATCATCATCAACATGAGGAGCATCACAAATTCAAAGGAAAGTTGAAGACGTTTGAGGTTTACAAGCAACAATACAAAAAAGAGTGAAAATTATCAAAGATGAGAGTTCGAGAAGTTTATGATATCGAGACATACAAGTTGTGAAGAATCAAGCGGTACAATACTTATACCATGGCCTTTGTACTTACATTTTTTATTTTTATTTTTTTTGTATTTTTATTTTTCTCTTGTCTCAAAAAAAAAAAAAAAAAAATAAAGACAAGAGAAAATTTTTAGGTTTGTTAATAGTTTTTATTATTTTGTTTTATTTTTATTTTGTATTTGTTTTATTTCTTATTTTTAAAATAAAAAAAAAAAATAAAAAAAAAATTGGGTTTGTATGTTTTGTATTCTTTCAATAAAGCCAATGGAAAGAAGGAATATCTATAATGAAGTTTCAAGCGACAAGGAATTAGAGGAAAGAATCATATTGTCGAGATTCTACGAAGTTCAAGAGTTATCATCGAGAGTTGAAGACCGAAGACGAAGATGAAGACACCGATAGAAGACCGAAGACGTTTCTATGGATGCTGTGAGAGTGGTGCTAGCTGCACGCCGAACGGATAACGAGGTAAGTAAGCATATTCCCACCTTCGTTAAATGGTTGATTTCCTTTCGAAGAGATCGTCAGAAAATTGGGTTTTCAAAATTTTATAAAAGATGTGGGTTTTCAAAATATTCGGAGGGTTTTTACCTTCCTACCATTCAACGTGTCGCAGGATTCTCTCTTCATTCCAACCTGGACACATGTGTGACCCATAAAAAGTCATTTATTATTGAGAGCAATATCATAAAACCCTTTCTTGTGAGGCAGAGTCGAGACTTTTGATCACTCCGAACCCGAATTTTTGTCGAGAAGGGATGGTTATTTCTCTCTCAACTTTTAAGAATGAGATTGTGTTCATTTATGTGTCTAACTTCTTATGACTAGTGTGCAGAATTTCTATGTCTTCTTAGCGCGTTGGATGCTATTATTTCGGAGAACAAGTAAGTTGGAAAATAGGTTTTGTGGGTATATCTCTAGTAAACCCTCACGAGACTATAACTCGTCCACTAGGGACACCTAGGGGTTTAAAGGCTTGTTATTTATGCTAAAAGTGACCGTAGCCTCGACGACACGGAGTTGTATGTACTCTTTAGAATTATTTTGTTTGATTTGCTCGAGGACTAGCAAAGTCTAAGTGTGGGGGAATCTGATAGGTGTCGTAAAATACCTAATTTTATATCTAGTATTTATGCTTTCTTTGCGAGTTTTCTTGTAAATTATGTATCTTATGTTTACTTTTGAGCTTATCAGGTGCAATGGAGTCATTATGAGCAAAAGAAAGAGAAATCAATCACTTTGAGCAAGGAGCGGAATTTGATCATTTCACAGGCGAAGAATGAACTGTCAGTTTCCGCAACTGACAGTGGAGCAAGAAAGCGAATGGAGTGTCGGTTATCTGGAACTGACAGGTTAAATGAACTAAGGTGGTCCTTATCCAATAACGTGGGGTGCAAATATAAGCTCCTATCATTACCTACCCCTAATGTCGAGAGAAATATCTTTCTTTCTCATTATTGTTCCCATCTAAAGTTCAGAGAACGAGAGAAACGAGTGTGGTTGCTGGTGGATCTTAGATGGTGGAAATTCAAGGGTACAAGTGTGGGTTTGAATCTGTCGAGGATTTTATATTACTGACTGCTACGAGATCGAGAATGGAATGGGGAAGAAAATGGAAGCGATTGAATGGGTTTTTGATGAGAAACATGCAATAAATGGTGGAATTGAGGTTAGGGTTTCACTGTGATGGTGATATTCATGGGCTCAGATGATGAATTAAGTGGAGGTTGAATCTGAGATGAAATTGAATATGGGTATGAGTCTAACTCGGTTTATAAGAAGCTGTGCTATCTAGTTAGGGTGGCTGAACCGCCATAGATGAAGGTTGGAATTAGAAGATGGACTTGTTAATTGAAGTTGCAGGTGGTTGACGTTGTTGATTTCAGAGATGGTGGTTGCTTGTGTTGCTGGTTTGTAGAAATGAAGAGCAGATAAAGGTGGTGTTGGTGGAGTCTGTTGGTGGATCTGAATTGAAGAAGAATTTGGGTTTTGTGTTGTTGGAGCAACAAGAATATTTGGGTACTGAGATTGACAGCAAGAGAAGAAATTGATTCATGGGTTTTGCAGCTCGACTGAAGTCATTGCAGTCGACTGCACTATTAGTTGCCGTGAATTGCAATATAGGGAAGCTATAGGCTAGGAGCTGCAACTGGTGGTGAATAGAAGAATCTGATGCTGTCAGGGATTAAATGATTGTGCTCATGGTAGTGAAGAGCTGGTGGTATGTTTTTGCAGTTTGCAAGATGGAAGCAACAGATGGTGCTAGGAATGATTTTGCAGGGAGAAGAAGAGTAGCCAGCGACGATGGAGGAGGAGAACTGAACTCGAGGTTGAATTCAGGGAAAGACGGAATGCGTTACTGCCATTAGTGTTGATTCTCGGTGATGGTAATGTGTGCTGTAAATGGAGAAACATGAGTCTGAGATGAGGAAGGCTGGTCTGTAAATGCGGTAGGAGTGATCTGAGTTTGAATGGGTTTGGCGGATTTGAAGTGGTGATATTGGCAGCTATGTATATGAATGATGAAGACTTCAGGGTTTCGTTTGCTGCCGTCGATTGAAGACGAGAATGAGGAGAGCTGCAAAGTATGAGATGGCTGTTGTGAACTTGGCCTGAGATGGTGGTGATTGTCGCAGGAAATTGCAGGGGATGATCAATGGAGAATTGACTGCAGAGTTGCAGAGCTGACTTTGAGAAGAACAGGTGAAGCTGCAAAGTGGTTAAGGCTAGTGCTGCTGATGAATTTGTGGTTGCTCGTAGTTGCAGTTGAAATAGAGAAGGAGTTGCTGCTAGCTGGGTGCAACGGAATGAAGTGGACTGAAGACGGGATTTGCCGCAGAATGATGTAATAGAAAGGTTGAAGGGAAGTGACAAGCTGCAGTGTCAAGTGACGTTGGCGGTGATGGGATTGGCAGGTTTGAGTATGTGGCCGTGAAGCCTGTGGCTTGTTCGCGGTGGCAATTGGCTGTGACAGAACTGCAATTTAGAGCAGGACTAGGAATTGTTGCTGCTAATGGTTTGCAAGATAGTTGGAACTGAATTACATACAAGAGAATGGTGGAGCTGAGCTGCAAAATTTAATGAGAAGGAAATGAACAGCCATCATGGCTGGTTATGAGCTGGTGAAGCACAATGATAGTGCAGCAGACAATTTGGCCAGTGCAAATGGCTCGAGCCAAGGTCACTCAGCCCAGTTAGAGGTCTGACTAGCCAGCTGACATGCATCTGACTCATGATCTGACCCGGTTTGACTCAGTAACTTGACCGAGTTGACTCGACCGTTTTGACCCGTTTGACCGGTGACCGGGTTGACTTTGCCGGTCACCTGAGATACTTTCCGGCGCCGGACTCCGGCCGATTTCCGGCCACAATCCCAGTTCTCCGGCGACGAATTTTGGACATAATTTTACATGGGTTTTTCTCACACATGGGCTTGGTGGATCACTTGGAGATGGGTTTTGAGAAGACCTAATATTGGAAGGAGTATCCTTATGGAATGGGAGAAGCATATATATAGAAAAACTCTTTCTCTAAACCTAATATCTCCATTAGGGAGACTTCTACTTGTTTTCTAGGGTTTCACATGATAGATTCTTCTAAATTCTTTATGATGATTTCCAAAAACACAAGTAACTAAGTTTTTATTATTGGTTGAAGATGTAGTTGGATTTTGCAACCAAGTTATGATTTTTATGAATTAGTTTTCTCTCAATATTATCGTTTGATTTCTACGGGTTATAATAATTGCATGATTGATGTATTGCAATATGATTGAATGTTTGTTTAGTTAAGTCTAGAATTGATTGAACTCACATCCATATCTATAGCTATTTTAGGGTTTTTCATCAAGCGATAACCTTGAATACGAGTAGCATGATATGATTCTAGGTTGTAGTGATACATCCTTGTAGTCATATGTAGAAATTGACATTTGTTCGAATTGTTTGTGCAATGTATTTCAATTGCATTGATTAGCCTATTTCTGAAACTTAATGCTCCTAGGAATTGAACTTGATTAGCGCAAGGCGTTAGGTTATTCTTTAGGTAGAATTCACATAAGCAGCTCTAATGTGTGTGTTGATGAACTTTGGAAATTTATGGAGTATTATTGCAATAAGGTATTCTATGGCTTTTGATGATAGCAAGATTAAATACGAATTCTATTCATATATTCATAAACTTGTTTACAATTGAAGATGAAACCTTTATCCAATATTTTCACCTCATTGATTTGCGTGTTTACTTTTATTTGTTTTGCTTTTATTTATTTCCGTTTAAATCAGAAAATCCTCGGTGTTTTATATAGGAAACCACAACATATTGACAACCTAGACCTCTCTGTGGGATCGATCCTTTCTTGCCCTTGCTTCATTATATATTTTGAGTAGTAAGAAAGTGTAATTTATTTTTGACGCCTACGACAGCGATCAATATGTGGAGACCAGTGTAGTTAAAATCGCTCTCCAAGGCCGATTACTCGCCGAGTAATCGCTACAAGCTATATGACCGAGGCGATTTCTGATTCCAAGCTATCTCCGATTTTTAGCGATTAAATCGGCCGATTTTGGCGATTTGGGCCGATTTTTGGGGGAAAATGAGTTGGCGATTTTTCCGAGTTGGCCTTGCATGTACCGAAATCATAGAAGAAAAATTTTCGTAACCCCTCGGATGAGATTTATTAAATGGAAAACCCTCTAAAAACATTAGAAATAGGTTCAATGTAACAATATTATACTTATTTATATGACAGTGTTAAAATTTTAATTTGAATTAGGTACAAATCTTGACTCATGAGCAGAAATCTATAAGTATCTAATAAATATGCTCCGAGTATTAGGCCGAGTTTTAGCGATTTCCAAGTCCGAACTTACTGCTACTCGCTCCAAGCTCCTCAACCGAGTAGGACCGAGGAACAATTTCGACTACTTTGGTGGAGACTTGAACTCATCTATCACTTGGAAAGTTTATTTCTACTATCTCCTATATTGAGATATAAGTCATGTTAAGATATAGTTTTCTCTATACACATTTGAGATTTCGAGCCGAGTATATCTCGCTTGCATATTTCTCGAAATATGTGTTGGTAAGATTTCGCTTCGACTAAGTTCATCTTATATCATGAGAAAATTGCCGAGTAACATCTTACATGGTTTGTGTGATACAATCATTTGATGTAGGCTTGGAATGTTTCGATAATGATTATTTCAATATCTTGAAAATTGTTTTGTTAGAGCATAGCTCGGTTGAACCCACCAAACGTTGGTATGTCAAGTTTCGTTGTCATATTTTAGTGAGCCAAAACTCATTTTAAGACTCGCTAGATTATGTACTAGAGTCAACTTCGTATAGGTTAGCTTGAAATTATTAGGATATGAGACATTACAAGTATTGTGAAGATTTGAAGAGGTGAAGAATTAAGGAGCTACAATGACAACATCATCCTTCCTCTTAAGGTTAGTGATATTTGACTTGAAATGTTTCATTCCCTAACGTATCTATCAAGTCGTGCATATTGAAAACAAAACTGCGAAGCATGAATGATACTCTAGTTAGACATATTATTAAGGAATACAATACGAGGTTTATTGCTTAACCATTAAACTTTGTATATAAGACATCGACATAATCGTTTGAATGCTATTATGATTATGTATGGGTATAAGGTGAAGATTTCATCTTAGGAAACAATGTTTTACATTTGTTTTAAGGAAGTAAATTCATGAACTTGTTGTGTGAATCGAAAGAGAAATCGCCAGGCATTATTGGTATTGTTATTCATTGCATATCTTTTGAACTACCAATATGTGTGATTAGTATAACCGCTCATGACTTGTTTATGTTCTTGGTAAAACTATTCACAAAGGCCTGACTTTTGTATTGGTATGACTTTTATTAGTGAAACTGATCTTAAGTAATCACCTGAGATGGTATGATCGATTTTTTGCTAATGGTATGACCGACTCTGGGTAAAGGGGAACCGATCATAGTAAGAGGTGCAACCTATCACAAAGGGGGAATCCTTGTATGAGGTGCATCAAGTTTTTAGAAGAAAGGGGAATCGATCATATGGACATGTGCAACACGTTTTTAGGCAAAGGGGAACTGATCCTATGGACATGTGCAGCAAGTACAAGTTAGATACCATATATATGTGGGGAACCGATCCTAGTACCTAGTCAACCGAATTTTTGGAAAGCTAGTGTGACTATGCACAATACTCACATGGAGGTAGAACCGAAACTTGTTTTGGTAGAACCGTGAAACCCATGATTTGTGATTGAGTGTTCTTTATCAATCACATAGTTCTTGAAAGTTAGATGAACCAATTCTAAACTTGTTTAGAAGTGTGGCAAATCGGTTTCAAGATTGTAAGTATGAAAGAGGACTTACAAAGTAAGGATGTCGACATACTTTGAACATGTGCAGTAACGCTAATCTTTAATTGTTCAAAGTTATTCCTTAATATCTAAAGGAAGAAAATCCGGATCGAATAAAATAAATTGAGAATCTTTTATTTAAGGTTTTTAATTTTATTTTTGGAAAATGAAAATTAGTAATGTGCATTTGCTAGTTGGAGATTTTCCAAGAGATTTTCGGTCAATATTTGGACAAAGCATTTCCAGGAATTATGGAAACCGAATTTGGAATATATTGCATATCTTGAGAATATTTTCGGTTTTGGAAATTCCTTGGTGTCCAAACTTCCTTGGTCTATAAATATGAAAGTTTGCATTTCGAGCAAACTAATCCCCGTACAGCAGAAACTATCTGTTTGGTAGAAACTCTTTTCAACCAAGTGATGTGAGTTCACTTATGAAAGTTTTCCTCTGACCTGTAATAAGTCACGTACTTGGAACAATTCCTTTGGTTCAACAAAGGTTCTTCTGTTGATACCTGTAATACGTGACTTATTACAGGTCAGAGGCGTGGGAATACAGACGGAACTAAGTGAACTATAGGTTTAGTTGCTTGGTCTCAACTATACGAAGTTGGTTTGATTTTGTGTAGCGGCTTAATCCTGGGAGTATTCAATTGGACAAGGTCCCGGGGTTTTTCTGCATTTGCGGTTTCCTCGTTAACAAAATCTTGTTGTGTCATTTACTTTTATTTTCTGCAATTATAATTGTTGTTATTATAATTTAAATTAAATTACACAAACATTAATTCCTATTTACTTGATAAGTAATCCTATTTGTTTGGTTAAGTCCGAACCTTTTATCAAGTAAACATACTTCGTTGTTGTATTGTCTGGATCTCGTATCCATAGACGATCACACGAAGTGTGAACCGATTTGTTGTATTGTCTCGACTCAGTCCATAGACAATCACTTTCAGAGAAAGGACTTATAGGTGGGAAAGTTTTAGTTTGAGGTATATTTGGGTACCCTCGTCTTTTCAATTGGTATCAGAGCAGGCAAACACGAAAAGATCTAACAATCTGTGTTTGGTGCGATCCATCCTATAAGAAATTGAATCTATGTTTGATTCAGTTAACGTTATGCAAGAGTATGACTACTCAAAAGTTGAAGATGTTACTACTTCGTTGACTCATGATCCAGGAGTTGCGAAAATATCTGCGTCCATCTCTGATGGAAAGGAAGATGCTGATAAAGAGTTGGTAAAAGTCCTAAAGCCTATAAAATCTCTGTCTTCTAAAGTGCTGATATTAAAGACAGAGACAAATCTTCTTAAACAGGAGATCAGAGATAAAGACATTCAACTGAATATCCTAGCCATAGAGAATATGGATCTCACTGTCAAATTAGAAGCTATTGGTAAATATCTTTCTCAAGAAAAGGATACACGTCCTATGACTCTGACAAATGATGTTGTTGTGATTTCTTCTGATGTTGAGGAAACTAAAAGTCCTTGCTCGACTTTTACAGATTGTGATAAAACCGGTTTAGTCACGTCTGAAACAGATCAATATGATGGTAGTTTGCCTAACTACATCAAGTCAGAAGAGGATGAGAAACCATCTTCTAGATCTACTGATGATCAAACGAAATCTTGTGCAAAGGAAACTTTGAACCGATTTCGTGTATGTGATCTTAAGGAATACAACTTTCAGTCACTTGACAGGAAACTTATACTTCTTCAACATACTGTGGTAAAAATATTGAAAGAAGTTTCTTGTCTTAAAAAACTGAAAGACTATTCCTCAGTAGAAAGACAGATTATACCACTATCCGATAAGATCAACTCAAAAGAATCAAAGGAGAGAGTTGATATTCGCTTCTGGAAAAAGGTTCCTCCTCACCCATATCGAAACAATTTTTGTTTTGATGAAGAAAGACTCCAGAATAAAGGGAAAGAGAGAATCTCTGCCAAAAGAAACAATCAGGAATTTCCGATAATTGTTTCAGATAATCACACTGATGTGGATCATAAGGAAGTCCTTAGAATAAGAAAATCATATGAAAATCTCATTGAAAGAATTAAGAGAGATTTATCTATCTCTGAAAATTCTCATGTCAGTACAGTTTCTCCACATGATCATATCTCTAGAGTTAGAAAAGATCATCGTCTTGGGAGAAAATATTTTGGGCAGAAATTCCCGAAGAGAAACATGAACTATGTTTCTGATATTCACTGTATGCTAGAAAAAGCTTACTCATATGCAACTTAGTTGTATCAAAATTGTGCACTCTCATCTTTTTTCGTGCTCTTATTCGTCGATGGGAAAGGCACAATAAAACTGGAGCACATTTGTTTTATGTGTAGTTGTTTATCAGAAAAGTTGTGACATATTATGGATAGCTGCGAATCCATGATTGTCTGAAAAATGTTCATGTTTAACATGATCTTCCAAAAATAGGTTTTATTTAGAATTTTCGAATTTTAATAAACCTTACAGCTTGAGAAGTTCATACAAAGGAAACGAAATATATTCTTTAATATTTCTGATTCTCCTGATATCTTTCAGTCCAAGAGTTGTCTCTTCTTAAAGGGAAACTATCTATTGTCTGTAATATTGAAACCTGATCAATCCTTATTTATATAACCGATCATGCATCCAATAACTCGCAGTATCACAAAGGCTAATAAGGAGGAAGCTCAAAAGGTTAGTGATTGTCAAGGAATCAATACAGAGAGGAAGAAGAAAAACATATCAAAAGTCATGTCTGACTATGATTCTGATAGTTCTGTTGGATCACAAGATAAGTCATGTATGTTGGATTACAACAAACAAGATCCAACCAAAACCAAGTGGATTCGTTCTGATAGTATGACTCAATATATCCAAGGTTTTGAAGAACTGGAAACCAATCTTGTCATGACTGTTCGACATCAAGATTGGGTAAAAGAAAAGATTGAAGGAACAAGAGGAGTTCTTGCTGAACTCAAGGTTCTAATTGAAGAACTTGAGAAACAGGAAGCGGTTGCAGACAAGTCTCTTGAGACATGCTTCAAAATTTTGAACACTGAAGAAACCTCAGTGAACAATAAGAGCGCCACTAGAGATTAAGTTATATGCTGTAATACTTAATCCAGGAAAATAGACATCAATGTTTGATTTCTTTCAATAATTGTGTAAGGTCTATTTTACGAATAAAACTATCTTATTATTATGAATAAAATTATTTGATTTATAATTTTTCGTGTGATAGTTTTTGATTTACATAGCCTGTGCTTGAATGATTTATATTATTGCTATGTATGTTTATGGGTTGTTTGATTTCGGTTTTATTACCTTGATATTCGATCTCATAATGTGTGAACCCTTATGGTTTGGGTGACTTTTTGATTTAACAGGATTAAGTTCTAGCCCATGTTGGTAGGATTTATCAAGGGATCATGAGGGGTTCTGATAGAAACAATATGTGAAAAAGTCACAATATGTTGAATCGGTTTTGGTTTAGCATAAAAGCATATGTGTTTCAGGGTTTTCAACTTTTGCTTGCAATAGTTAAAAACCGGTTTTCAACCTTTCTCTGGTAAAGGTTGGTTGTTGTTATTCTTTTGTTTTGCATAAGGATGACAACATAATGATATTTCGATATCAATTCTCCCTGGAAGAAGATGCAAACATATTGGAGAAGAGGATGCGGAATTTGAGGTAACGAGTTTGTTAGTTAATCGTTTTCCTGTTTAAGAAAAGCCTGATTTTATTTCATATATTTATTGCTTTTGCTTAACAAAATTTCGGTACAATTGATATTTTTATTCCATTATGTGTGTATGGATGTGTGTGTGATTCAGTTGGTTCCGGTTAAGAAAAACTATTGTTATCTTGCTTTATTGTGTGGTATCAATTGTTTAGGCTTACAAAATTTCGGTGCTTTAATGTCTATGTTGTTTCAAATGCTTCCGGTTGAGGTGAATAATTATGCAAGTTGATTTTTTTTTGGTTTGTATGAATTATTTATGGCTTAACGAAAGAAAAGGTTTACGGGATGAATTGTTTAGTCCAATTCGATTCCGGATAAGAGAAACTAAGTTAATTCTGATCTTAGTTAGACTTATCAAAGTGGAGGTTTCGGTTATTCAAGTCTAATCGAATGCCTTAACAAGAAATACTAGTTAACTAACCTAGTACTTGTCTTGTTTAAAATTGAAAGGTCTAAGTTATATGGATAATTAGAACCTGATGAGAAAAATAGAGTTATCTTTATTTTGGTCTTATCGAATAAGCGATTGTATTTGTACAATCGGTTTAGCAAAAGAACTAAGGTGCTTAGTTGATCTTTTGGTTTGCTAAACTATTAGGCCGCCTTATCGTTGAAGTAGGTTGTTCTTCTGGATACGAAGCGCTTTCCCTAACAATCATATATTGGTTGTTTGACGATTCTCTTGCCCCTTTTCTTTTTGCATGTATTCCTTCAGTGTGTCTTGAAAGCTATGAGATGTTTCTTTTTAGGGTTTTGTCTTTCTGGTTTAAATTGGTGGGTAATGATGAGGATTTAGGCTCGCTCAAGATTTTGTGTCATGATTCAGGAGTAAAGAGATCTTTAAAGGAAACAATACTTCGATTAAATAACAAATTGAAACCCTAATTATGAATGCAAGCAGTGCAATCATTTTGGAGGAATTACAAATATTGCATGAAAAGGGAAATTTTTGGAGAAAACACTGAAGAGAACGCTGGAGGAAAAAGTAGCACAACGTTTTAGGTATTGAAAGGCTTGAACCATCGTGAGTGAATTGTCACACCTTCCAGTTCGTCAGCATTTATGAGCTTGCAGTAACCCCCCTAAGATAACGTCTGCCACTAAATATGGCTCATCTTTCCCTTCTGTAGGTGAATAAGGCTGAGTGGTAACTTTCACTACCATATCTCCAATCTGAAACGGGTTTGGGTGTCGCACAACTACTTGACTCTCAAACTCGTTATCTTTGATGGAGACGGCTTCTAGATTTTTAATGAAACTTTCAAAAGGCCTAGCAACCCATTCACATCTCCTAGTAACAGCTGGGTTGACGATCGGATCAAGTCCCCGGCCCTTGACGGAAAGTGGATTAACTGATTGTAGACATGGTTGTTCAATAAGACTTACTTGGGTTCGGAATCTTCGAATGTACGTCGATGGGCTCTCTCCAGGTAGCTGCGTCACATTGGCAAGTTTTCGATATGGCAACAAATAATCTTCGGGGTTGGACGGCTTGTTGGAAATCCTTTCAGGTATAGACACTTGCAAAGGACACACTCCTAGCTTTGCTTTGTTGTCATGCACCCACGAGTCCCCCAGAATCATATCATAATTCGGGTATTCTTTCACAATATGAAATTTGCCGCGTGTTAGAGCGTCTCCCACCTTGATTTCGAGGTTGATGTACCTGTAAGCGTCTCTAGACTCTCCTTCTGGGCCTTTAATTATGGTTGGACAGAGAACGGCTTCCTGTTTTGGAATATTTGTGGCTCTCAGGGTCTTGATGATGAAAACGTTGAAGTCCGAGGTCGCGTCAATCAATGTGCTGTCAAACTCGACACCCTTCAGGCGGGCGGTGGTGAGCAGTCCCCAGTTGCATTTTCCAACAACTCCTTCTAAAAGAGGTTGGGGCTTAGGATTAGCTTCCTCGACTGAAAACAGGCGCTTGCCTGACACATTGCGATTCAGAGCTGCAAATATATCTTGACGCTGTGCCTTGTAAAAATAAAGAATTTCACATACACGCTCCATCATGGATTGCACCATTTTGTGAGCGAAGTCTCTAGAACATGTGCAGCTTCTGACTAGGAGAGGGTCTCTGTGAACTCCATGGTGCCTAGTTGAAGTTCTCCCGCATCTATTTTTTCGTTGAAAATGCGCTTCAACTTATTGCATTCATTAGTGGGATGATTGACGAACCTGTGGTAACGATAATATTTTGGATTTGCCATCTCTTCCTCATTTGGCGGGCGTCTGATAGGGGGTAGTTTGATGGCATCATCCCGAAACCATGCTTCCAGGAGCTCGATCACTTCCTCCATTGGGAACGGGAAGTCTGGATCAGCATCTCCAACTTCTTGTTGTTGCGCAGGTGCTTTAGCCTGTGTCTTCCGTGGTGGAGCTGCCTGATACGTTGGTGCTGCACGTTTGGGCTGTTGTTCCGCCGCTGGAGATTTTCTCTTTACACCTTCACCTACTACACTCACAGAGGGTCCAACATTGTATTTCTTATTGATGATACGTATGCTTCCTCAAGTCTCACGTGCATCTTCGTTTCGGGCGGGTCCGGTCCTCTCCAGCAATGCCGGTGCTGTTGTGGCTGAGCGCTTAGCAGCTTCATGAAGTTCAGAAAAGGTTTGGAAATGCAAGTTCTTCAATAGAGCGCGATAGATGGGTACCATGCCGTTAATGCATGATTCTACCAACTGTTGCTCGATCACGTTTGGATCGTGACAATCCAACGCCTGAATCTTGTATCTCTTGACATAATCATTTGGATGCTCATTGTTTCGTTGGAACATTCTCCCCAAGTATGAGAAGGTGATCTGTTCGGACACGAAGAAATATTTCTTGTAGAAAGCAGTTACCATTTCACACCAAATGGATATGATGTTTGGTGCAATGTTATTGTACCAGGTGTACGCTCTTCCGGTAAGTGACTTTGAGAAATCTTTCAGGCAGAGGACGTGATTGTATTCGTGCTCTCTTAGTGATTCCAGAAAGCGAGAGATGTGTTCACGAGCATTACCAGTACCATCATAAAGGGAAAATTAAGGAGAAGAGTATCCTCTCGGGAGAGGAACCCTTTGCACATCAGGAGGATAGGGAGGTTGATGCTGGTACAGGTCTACCGGGTTTTCCTTACCTTGATTTTGTAGAAGTCGTTCCAAATCCTCACGTGTGACGAAATTGGATGGCTGATTCCTTCCCAATGGACGTTCTGGAACAAAACGAGCCTCTTCATCAATAAAGGCACGCCCTGCTGAGGTGCCTGCACCGGGAGTATTAGAAGTACTCCTTATTATCTCCGTTTGGGGTTGACGCGGCTCTTGTGGTAATCGCTCCGTTAGCGTCTTGAGGAAAGTGAGTACCTCTTTCTGAGTTGTAGCCATGTCCGTCTCAGCCTTGGCGAGAACTTCTTGTCTTTCCATCAAATCAACAATGGTGATAGGGGGTTGGCCTCCTCTGGCTCCTCCAGTCTCTCGTCCTGATGGGGGAGTGGCAGTAGCTCTAGCAACGACCGGGGGCGTTACGCTCGAAGAAACATTGGGGGTGACGGCAGCGGCTCTGGCTCTGGTGATTGGAGGTGTCACGCCTAAGGGAATGTTTCCTGCGCCGCTGGTATTGGTGGTTGAGGATGTAGTACCACGAGATGTGTTGATCGTGCTGGTAGGTGGTACATTGGTGTCACCGACAACAACGTTGATACCAGGGGTGTTGTCAGCGCCAGTAACATCGGGATTTGTCGTTGATCCAGACCTAAGATCCACCATCTTGAATTTGAGAAAATTGAAATGAAATTGAAAATTGATCTTGCAACCGAGAGATTAATCTCCCACTGTGGTCGCCAGTTGTTTTGGGGTAAAAACCGATTCTGCTGTTTTTGGTAAATTTGGGTGTGTTGATGAGAAACGAATTCAAACCCTAAACAAATGTACTGCACAGGAGTACTTTTAGATACGATTGATCAAAGACTCTGGCCTAAACCAAGAAATGGCCGTTCCAGATTCAATTCTGTCACAAAGTGAAGGAGAATGGTTGATCTTAGGGAGGGAAGGGAAGAAGGCGTTTGAGATCAGAATGTTGAATTATGAAGGTGTGGCTATTTTATGACTTGTATCAGAATATGGTTTCTGTATACTTGTGTTGATAACACTTGTTGTTTTTGAAATAGGTTTAAAACCTATTTATACAAGTCATTGAGCGCACCCTGATCTCATAGGAAGTGGAGGAAGTTAAGTAGTGGAGAAGTTGAGTTATACGGAAAGTGGTGATCATCGTGTTTCCGTTATGAGGGAAGACTGGTCACACTTTCACCCACTACTCTCATTACTGTTAACCGTCCGTCCTTTCCTGACACTTTATCGTAATGGGCGCGTTGCACGCCGCACGCTGTGAACCGCCAGACCAACACCCCAGTGAGCATCCCCCAGTTTGTGACATGTTTGATGTCTCGAGTGAATGGGTCAAGTCGTGAGACTCGCCGCTAAAATCAGCACATAGTGCTTTTGGGTTAAATAATAAGTTATTTGTGAAATTATACAATCGCTTAAAATCGATGTATATAGAGCATCGCTTTCAAGCAAGCAGCTGAAAAATAATCGATGTGCAGAAAAAATCATTGTTTTAGAGCTCGTTTAAGTTAGTCGCGAGTTGAGCGTATTAGAAAAGGGAGCGTGACCAGCCACCTTTGGGTGATCATTTGAGAACCCTATGGGTGAAATACCACTTGGTCGATCACTCCTTGTGGAGGAGGGGTGGCCGATGATTGATAGACGCATTTATGTGTCTATTTTGTTCTCAATAATGTGTATTATTAGTGCTCGATTTTATACTTATTTGATTATTTTATGTTTTTGTAGGTGTTTTTGGAGAAATAAGCTTTTGCGGGAAAATTGGCTCGAAAAGTGGTATTTGCGCTCGTGGGAGAAAATTACTATACGGGCCCCCATTTTGGATAAGGGGTACCTCAATTAATAAGGGGCAACCCATTTTAGGGCATCTACTAATGGCACACCAGTACAGGATAAGGGGCAGGTCATCTTCAACATTTCAAATATAGAATTTGGCGGGAAAAGTTCACAGTTCACGGCATAATTTAGGTTTCGAATTTGGCAGAGTTTTCACGAGATTCAATCTCGTATTTGTGTTGGGCTGGACTCAAGGTGACCAAACAGGGCTGGTACATGTGTTTGGATCGAGTACATTTGGATGGATAACCGGTTCACGTCAAACAGGGGATGGAAAAGCTAGTGAACCTGCGTATGTTTTGGAATTGGTTTTCAACGAGATTCCAAGATATTAATCACGGGAATGATATGCTACCACCTTGGTCCATTGAAACAAGCAGGGTAAGGGTCTAAAACTGAAAGAAAAAGAAAATTACTTCTCACCACGATTAAACAGGGAAGTTTGGGAGTTTCGGGGAATTTGGTCTATTTTTGGAAGTTAAGTAAGGTCTGTGGAGAAGATATATACTGTTGTGGATTAGTATCCATCAAACTCAGATAAGTTTATGTTGTGAAAGGAAACAAATCCCGAAGAGAAGAGAAAAGAGAGCCGAGACTTTCTGCCGAAGATAAAGTCGAGATTTCGTGGGTATTCTTGCACCTGTTGGCTATATAAAGGTGGGACGAGAGTTGTAGAAGGGAGTCGACACTTTGGGAGGAGTTGCAGAGATAAACAAAAGCTTGCAGAGTCGATTTCACAACTTACAGGCGAGAGGAAGAAGAAAACCGAAAACAAGACTAAAAGAAAGTCGCGAAACAGTGACCTTTACTTTCAAATTCAAAGACTTTGTAACAATTTTTCCAACAATTGTATTGGGTTCGCAACATTACAACAGTTTCTCATAATGAGTGAGTTCTCAGAACAAATATATCTCATTACAAACTCATTTGCTTTATTAGTTTTCTCTTGTTTTTCACACTTTTGAGCTATGAACACCTATTTTGAGCACGTGAATAATATGAGGAGCTAAACCCCTTAGCCGAGGCGACGGAGGAAGCCATTGTTCCATGAAAAGTGGCATACTTCTATTTTAACTATTTTTTGCAATTTCTTTTATGATTATTTGCATGGAACTAATATTGGAAAATTGATTTTTATTGAATGATTGTGATTCGTTTTGATGGAGCATGCTTAGTTTAAGACTTTTGATGTTTCATGCTTGATGTATACAATTGTTACTTCGAAAATCTACTAGAGGCAATAAATTAGAATCACTTCAAACGCAAAGAATTGCATGAATATTGATTAAATTGAATCACTTAATTGGTCAATGGTGGAATCCCGAGTCTCGGTGCTTTTTATAATCTTGATAACAACTTCGATTGAGTTTTCTATTTTACTTTGAGTCTAAAACAAATCTTCACAAGTCTGAGTGAACGACATCTTTCTTACCACTTTACAACAACAATTAAAACCACATCAATTTTTGGCGCCGCCGATGCGGACTTGTTTTTAGATTTGTTTTTAGGTTTTTAGTGATTTTTATTCTTTTGTTCTATTTTACGTTTTCTTGGGTATTTGTGTTTTGGTTACAGGTTTGGATATTGGATCAAAAAGAAAGCTGAGCCAAAGATATTGGTGATTAACTAAAGACTTGGAGTCAAAGACAAAGCGAAAAGAAACGAGGAAGAGACAAAGAATTTTATTTTTATTTTTATTTATTTTTTTGGTTTTTTCAAAACCGTATTAGGGTTTATAATTATTTTTGTAATTTTTCTTTTTATTTTTGGACTTTTTGGACATTTTTGGGACTTTGGACATTATTTTTAAACCCTACGAAGGGTAGTCTTAAATATAAACTTTTGCGAGAGAAGGAGGACAATTACGATATTGTCTCGCACCTTGGGTTCGTACAATCGACATAGGAGTCGGTGGCCCGAGTCGACTACAACCGATTCATCCCCGTCCGGAACGGGAGGTAAGATTCTAAACACTCGCGAATCCCCGTCGCCGAGTTCTTGGACTCCTTCGTTTGCATATATGCTGAGGACTTGAATACGGCTGCTTTAATTTCCTAGTAAAGGGAAAGGACTGGCCATATAAGATAAGGGTTCGGATTTCATCACCGTTCTCTTCTTGCCCGCCTTAGGAAAACGATACCAAATGCGAACCTAAGCTTAAAATACTGACTAGAACAAGACCGATAGGGTAACGAGCTTAATAGGAAAGTCATTCGAAAAATATTGGTTACTCTTTTAAGCATACTTCAAAGTTCATGATGGTTTCTGTGAGTTGAATGCGTGATCTGCGCGCATTGTAATTCCGATGAGGCCTTGGGTATCAAAGCTCCACCGAGCTTCCCTCGACTCTATTCAACTTACTTTGACTCGGATTGATTCCAGAGGGGTTTGCTTGAATTGTAACGAATTCCCTTTCGAAGGATTAGAAGCTGGTCTAGAAACAATCTAAGTGGAGCCATCATGCTTTTTGTTTGCTAGAAATCAATAGGTTTGATTTGGTTGAGTCAGCCTTGTTTTGTGATTGCATAGAATCCCCTTCCTTATTCTTTTGCATGCCGGAACGTAAAAGAGACGCTCTAGGTAGATTTGTTAAAGAGAAACCTAGTAGTTCTAAGCGTCTCGATTACCTCAATTTAGAAAGTCCGATGTTTGAAGAGTCCGTTTTTGAACCTCAGTTTGAGGAGACAATCCCTGATATTCCGATAGTGCCAGAAATGGCAACTTTGAAAGCTTTGTTGAATCCAACTAGGACTACTCGTCCCTCGTGTATCAGGTTAGCTGAAACAGAAGCAACTTATGAACTTAAACCTGGGACCTTACAGCTGCTCCCAATCTTCTTAGGGAAAGAAAATGAAAACCCCTATTTCCATCTTAGGGATTTTGAAGAAATTTGTAGTACCCTAAAAATTAGAGATCTTGATGATGATGCTCTGAAACTTAGGTTATTCCCTTTTTCCCTGAAAGATAAAGCCAAATCGTGGCTATATAGTTTGGCTTCCGGGTCAATCGAAACATATGAACAACTTACATCTGCCTTTTTGAACAAGTTTTTCCCTAGGCACAAAACATCGTCTATTATGACGCAAATCTGCACGTTTTCTCAACAGGAGGGAGAATCTTTGTATAGGTATTTGGAAAGGTTCAATGATCTATTAGCCCAATGTCCTCATCATGGTTTAGAAAAGGTTAGGTTAGTTCAGATCCTTTATGAGGGTTTAGATTATTCTATTACGACCACAGTAGAATCTATGTGTACATGTGGGTTTGAAAACCAAACAGTTGATGAGGCGATGACATATTTGCATGAAATCGCCGAAAAGACCCAACAATGGGAAAATAGTAGGGTACCCCAGAAAACAATTCTTCTAGGCAGAGGAAACGTTAATAGGGTAGAAGGAGGCTATGAATCAGATGCCAAAATTGCAGCAATAGCTAAAAGGTTAGAAGCTTTGGAATTGGGTCACACTAGTACTCGGGTGGAGCCTTTTTGGGAAGGCCGTACTATGGAAGAGCAAGCCAATACTCTTTACAATAACACTAGATTCGATAACTCTCAGAAGTTCGACCCATATTCAGAAACTTATAACCCTGGTTGGAGAAACCATCCGAACCTTTCGTGGTCTAAGGGCCAGAGTCAAGGTCAGTTTAGTAATTCTAATGTTCTCCCAGGTGGCTATACTAAGAATCTTTCAGGACCATCTCAGTTTCAGAATCAGTCCGATAAGAAAATTTCAAGTCTAGAAGAAACTCTCATCTCGTTTATTCAAAACACTGATAAGATTCACCAAACGCTTTCACATGGCATAGAAGAAAGTAAAAATATAATCCAGGCTAATTCTCAAGCTATTTCCGAGTTAAAAGACCAGGTTAGTCTGATAAATGAATCTTTGAGAGAAAAGGGTAGGTTCCCTAGTCAAACACAAACAAACCCTAGAGAAGTTCATGAAGTAGGCGAAAAACCATCACATCAGTTGAATTCAGTTAGAACCCTTAGGAGTGGCAGAGTAGTAGACAATCAGGTAACCATGCCCGACAGTGAGCATACTGTAGAACACCCCTCAGGACCATCCATAGCTGAGGGGACTGATAAAATCTCCGATGATGCCAATTCGGTTCCCGAGAGGCCCTATTTTATGCCTAGAGCCCCATTTCCACAGCTATTAGTACCAACAAAGAGTGAATCCAACTTTAATGACATAATGGAGGTTTTTAAGAAAGTTACCATAAACCTTCCGTTACTAGAAGCAATTAGGCAACTTCCGGCTTATTCCAAATTCCTTAAAGATATGTGTACGCGAAAGCGAAAGATTAGTGTCCCTAAAAAGCATTTTTAGCTAGTCATGTAAGTTCGATCATTCGAACAACACTACTCCTAAGTATAAAGACCCGTGTGCCCCTACGATTGCTTGCACGATAGGAAAACACAGGGTAGAGAAAGCTTTACTTGACTTAGGAGCTAGTCTGAACTTACTTCCGTACCATGTGTACTTACAGCTAGGACTTGGTGAATTGAAACCTACCAACATAACACTGCAGTTAGCTGATAGGTTTGTTAAAATTCCTCGTGGTGTGATAGAGGATGTTCTTATTGAGGTCGACAAGTTTATTTATCCTGTGGATTTCGTAGTCCTAGATACACAACCTGTCCCTGACCCAGAGAATCAAATACCGATAATTTTAGGTCGCCCATTTTTAGCCACGTCTAATGTCATTATCAACTCGGAGGACATGACTTATGAACTTATCCTTTGGTAATATGACCACTGAACTAAATGTCTTTAATGTTACTAGACAACCTTCTGATGATTTAGAGGAAGTGAATATGATTGGCACTTTAGTTCATGATCTAGTTCAGGGCAATTGGGATGACAATTTGTTTCGTGATTCTTTGGATGAATTTGATGAGACAATTCTCTTAGGTTAGATAGATGGACAGACTTTAGACCTAGAAGAAGCTCTCGAACATTTTAAGGATTCTATAGACCTAGAAATTCAAGCTATAGTTAAAGGTCTTACGGATAGTAGTGATTACCCTAAGTTTGGGGGTAGTGATCGTCAAGTATCCTCATTGGAAGTCCCTAACTTGGGACTCGAGCCCAGTGTGTCTGAGGTATTACCTGAGTCTCTTCCGACTCCACAACCCGATCCTCCTGATACTATCCAGGAGGAAATCCAGCTATTTGAGACTCGTTATTTGGGTAAATCCGTTTATCAAAATACTCATATGAAGCCCAAGTGGGCACCACAGAAAAACCCAGTTGTCTTGCAGGAAACCTTGGATAAGGATGTGCTCTGTCTGTTCATTTTTCTGATTTGGTGCGCTTGTCTCATAATTGTGGCGCTTTTATTTGATTTGGTTGACCCACAATTGTTTCGACTATTGATATATGATTTTAAAAGGTAATTAGCCATTTGTGGTATTTAACGTCTGGCTGAAGACTTTAAACTTAGCACTTCTTGGGAGGTAACCCAACATCCATGCGACACGGTAATATCTTTCCTTATCTCTTTTGCTTCAAATGGTAACAGTTTCTCCTTGTTCATGCTTTTAATTTTATCTTTAGAACATTGAGGACAATGTTAGATTTAAGTTTGGGGGTATGGGAGAAACATTTTAGTTGCATTGTTAAACTCCAGAGCCTAGAAATTTATGCTTATTAAAGATGGCACTAACCAATCTAAGTGGATGGAAGCATTTTGGTTGTAGGAGTTGAGGAACCAATCTGATTAGATGGAAACATCTAAAGAGTCTATTCATAAAAGCACAGAGCTCAGGTGTTAGAATTAAAGAAAAAAACATGGTAGTTTCGCCATATCTCATTGAATCCTTTTCACTTCTATTTTTATTTTGTTTTCTTTAAAATATGTTTCTCTAAGTGATTAGGTGGGGCTCACGATTCAAGTTGTTACCACTGCTAGGGTGAAATATAGTGATTGAGATACCAAAAATAAAGGGATTGGAGCCCAGCTTGTTGCCAGGCTTCCATCCAATGTTTGTAAACTCCTTTCTGTTGATGATGATGAATAAATTTATTTCAAAAAAAAAAAAAAAAAAAAAGTTGAAAAAAAAAAGAGAAATTGAGACCAGACCATCAGACCAACCGGAATAAATTCAATAAAGTCGACCACTGGAACCCTTGTATATGCCAGTTGTGTTGACCTAGAGTTAGGATTATCGACCACTGGTTCCCTTGTATATGCCAAAGTGTGTTGATATTAGTCGACTAGTATCTCACCATTAGGATAGGTTCGTTTTGGCAGTGGCCTTCAGACAGATATGAGAAACATTGTTCACCTTAGTCAACATCAAAACCATCTATGTTTTTCTATATCCATTTCTTAATCTATCCATGTGATTGGTTGACTCCGGTTATGATGTCCAGAAACTATCTGAGTAGAGCTTTGTGACTTATATATGAATTTTTAGTATGCTTGAGTGCAAACTCGTGTACAACAATTGGAATTTCACATCAGGGTACTTCCTCCTGTAATCAATAAGTATGCCAACCAAGGAGATTCTTTAGTGCCTTCCAAGGTTCTGCCTAGATAGCTAGGGTCTGGAGTAAAGGTTTTGTGGGTACACCTCTTGTAAACCCTCCCGAGACTATAACTCGGCCACTAGGGCCACCTAGGGGTTTAAAGGCTTATTGCATACCCTAAATGCAATCGACGATGCCTGCGACAGTGAGTTAGGATTTTATTTTCTAAATTTGATTTGCTCGGGACTAGCAAATAATAAGTTTGGGGGTATTTGATAGACGCATTTATGTGTCTATTTTGTTCTCAATAATGTGTATTATTAGTGCTCGATTTTATACTTATTTGATTATTTTATGTTTTTGTAGGTGTTTTTGGAGAAATAAGCTTTTGCGGGAAAATTGGCTCGAAAAGTGGTATTTGCGCTCGTGGGAGAAAATTACTATACGGACCCCCATTTTGGATAAGGGGTACCTCAATTACTAAGGGGCAACCCATTTTCAGGGCATCTACTAATGTCACACCAGTACAGGATAAGGGGCAGGTCATCTTCAACATTTCAAATATAGAATTTGGCGGGAAAAGTTCACAGTTCACGGCATAATTTAGGGTTCGAATTTGGCAGAGTTTTCACGAGATTCAATCTCGTATTTGTGTTGGGCTGGACTCAAGGTGACCAAACAGGGCTGGTACATGTGTTTGGATCGAGTACATTTGGCTGGATAACCGGTTCACGTCAAACAGGGGATGGAAAAGCTAGTGAACCTGCGTATGTTTTGGAATTGGTTTTCAACGAGATTCCAGGATATTAATCACGGAAATGATATGCTACCACCTTGGTCCATTGAAACAAGCAGGGTAAGGGTCTAAAACTGAAAGAAAAAGAAGATTACTTCTCACCACGATTAAACAGGGAAGTTTGGGAGTTTCGGGGAATTTGGTCTATTTTTGGAAGTTAAGTAAGGTCTGTGGAGAAGATATATATTGTTGTGGATTAGTATCCATCAAACTTAGATAAGTTTATGTTGTGAAAGGAAACAAATCCCGAAGAGAAGAGAAAAGAGATCCGAGACTTTCTGCCGAAGATAAAGTCGAGATTTCGTGGGTATTCTTGCACCTGTTGGCTATATAAAGGTGGGACGAGAGTTGTAGAAGGGAGTCGACACTTTGGGAGGAGTTGCAGAGATAAACAAAAGCTTGCAGAGTCGATTTCACAACTTACAGGCGAGAGGAAGAAGAAAACCAGAAAACAGCACTAAAAGAAAGTCGCAGAAACAGTGACCTTTACTTTCAAATTCAAAGACTTTGTAACAATTTTTCCAACAATTATATTGGGTTCGCAATAACAGTTAGAATTGATTTCTCAGAATGTGAGTTTTGTAACAAATATATCTCATTACAAACTCGCTGCTTTATTAGTTTTCTCTTGTTTTTCACACTTTTGAGCTATGAACACCTATTTTGAGCACGTGAATAATATGAGGAGCTAAACCCCTTAGCCGAGGCGACGGAGGAAGCCATTGTTCCATGAAAAGTGGCATACTTCTATTTTAACTATTTTTTGCAATTTCTTTTATGATTATTTGCATGGAACTAATATTGGAAAATTGATTTTTATTGAATGATTGTGATTCGTTTTGATGGAGCATGCTTAGTTTAAGACTTTTGATGTTTCATGCTTGATGTATACAATTGTTACTTCAAAATCTACTAGAGGCAATAAATTAGAATCACTTCAAACGCAAAGAATTGCATGAATATTGATTAGATTGAATCACTTAATTGGTCAATGGTGGAATCCTGAGTCTCGGTGCTTTTTATAATCTTGATAACAACTTCGATTGAGTTTTCTATTTTACTTTGAGTCTAAAACAAATCTTCACAAGTCTAAGTGAACGACATCTTTCTTACCACTTTACAACAACAATTAAAACCACATCAATGATCACAACGTTACCCTGTTGACTTCCTGAAAGTAAATCTACACCATCCAACTAGGATAGCGAAGTTGGACGGACGAGATGATTTGCGGCAGTTGTTCATTACCGTTAATGTAGTTTTAGGGTTTAGGAGCCGCGTGGCTGACCCTCTTTTGGACGATCGATTCAAGACATTGAGCGTTAGTTTGAACAGGCCGATCGGCCATGTGCAAAGGTGGGTTGCCAGTGAGAACGGTAACACTTTCGGGGTCACCTGAAATTGAATCTAAGCCGCTTGATTTGGCTGGCGAAGATGGATGGTGTGATCGATTTGCGACAATAGTACATCGCCGCAACTCAACTTAGGGTTTCAAACGGTGCGTTCACCCTACTTTGGGCCAGCGATTTGATGCGTTCTGAGCGGTCGTGATATTTTTGAGACCGTTTTTGCCGGTCTTAGCTCGTTTGAGCTATCTTTCAACAACGCGATCACCCATGTTAGGGTTAGCGTTCAAAGACGTTGCGGGTGTACTAGATGGAGTCCGATTGGTAGGGGTATTAGTGGGCCCGCCGGTGGTCATCGTGATGGTTGCCTAGTTCCGCTAGGAGTAGGCTAGGCCTGTTGAATTTTGTGGCCAAATCATGTAGCCGTGATCATTTTTTAAGACTGATACGGATAGTCTAGATTTTCCTTAAGGAATTTAAACGCGTTCGATCGCGATAACTTTTTAATTAAAAGGTGTAAACACGCTGATCTCTTTATCAGAGAGTGGTGTAGCTTACGCGAGTGTTTTCATGCTGGTCTCAATACTGACATTTCGGGAGATTCATGCTACTCCGCTGCGAGTGAATATTAATCGTCATGTCATGCCAATATTGAGAGTTTGGCTGGGAACATAGCATAGGAAAATAACAGGCAGGTCAATGCATTAGTGAATAATGCCGATGTAAAATAGGATTCACATAATATTTGGGATCGTTGCTATATGCACCATTCTGAGTGAATTACATATATATTCGAATGCATTGAATTGCTCAATACATCCGTGAGAGGTTTATGCACTCATTATTTTTTAGATGACTTTTGTCCGTTTACAGGATGACAGAACGTTAAATACAGGGTTTACGATTTTGACCTTGAACTTAAAAACCACCATCAACAGTAATCCACTTGGTTGTAGTAAACTAAACGTATTACAAGAGGAGTTTAAATCTCAGTCTTCTGACGGTATCACTTCAATGCATGAATTAGTTCATTGGTCAATCCCTGATACAATGTGTCATGATAATTGTTTTGTTTACTGTTGTAAACATGTCAGGATGTCTCCTTACACCAAAAGGGTTTCCCTGTGCAGTACTAAACATTATCTGCAGACACTATTTTTATTAAGTTTTAAAATGAGACATCAGGGACTCAACTTTTTGTGTATCTCTCTAAAGTCTTTTGCAAAACTTGTAAAAACAAATTCTTGGATGCTTCTCAACTTTGTTGAATGCAAAAGTTGTTAGAAAGAAACTCTTTCTTGGTGCCATGGTGAGTAAGACATTGTTCACCTCAACACAACTTGATTGTGTTGTAAGTGCATCCTCACCAAGGAATGCGCTGCTATGTATACGGTGAGGGAAGCACGAGAATTGGGGCACACATATTATGTTCGGTAAGGCTGTAGAATTCGATTGGATTCTTCTAAAAAGGTATGCCTATAAACTTGAGCAAGATTTGTGTTTTTATTTGCGTAGATTACTTATAATGATCCATGTACCTTGCGTATCGTTCATTTCTACCTAACTTGATCTGTGTTTAAGGTTCTTGAATGTTTAGGTTTGAAAATAGTAGTTCATTATGTTTGGACTTCATGGTACACTTACCAGGTATTCATAACATCATTTAATATCAAAATCCATGGGTTTAAGTACGCATACCCGTTTGCATACTGCCCAAGGTCATGAAAATTCGTTTGCAAACCCGTATGCATACTTGCCTGTAGACGTCGATTTTCGGTAAATTTGTTTTGGATGTATCTTCTTCGTCCGAACTCGGAATGACCTCATTTTTTTTGCATTCTCTTCCTCTTTGAATTATCTTCAAATTGGAGATGAGAATTCCTGAATTTGGATGAGTTAAGTTTGGTATTTGTCCTGTCTCTTGTTTTTGAGTGTTTTGCTCCGTTTCGTCGCACTTGTTCCACTTCTCTTGGACTTGGGCACTTGGATTCATGGATTACTACTCTTCTAATCTCATTTGTAGATTTTACAAGAATGTTGTTGGTGAATCAAAAAGAAGGAAGTTCAAGAATGGGCAGTAGTACGCATTACTATGGGATTCTTGAATGTTCGCAATCATTTTATGTGAACTGTGGTGCATGGTCATTAATGACTTTGTATGTTCTTCTTTGTTAAGAAAATATTTTTATAGCATTTGGTAGCCATTCTTGGTGTAAATCCATGCGAAAAAGATTGATTCTACCCAGTAAGGACAAATCATCTTGTATGTGCGAGTCTGTCTTGTTGCCTAGGAAGCTTCTTATGAGAATTTATTCTTATTTTTTAGAAGGATTACTAGAGTTTGGAATAGCCATTATTGTGAGTACACATAGCTATGTCCAACGAATTTCATCTTCAATGTTTTTAGATTTATTTATTTAAATTCTAAGTTAATTGGAAGATGATTTTTGCAATTTTAATCTTTATGATTTTATATATTGCAAACTGTTATGGGATATGTTGTTTACGTCCGTGAACTTGTGACTGTCCCATATTTGTTCAAAAGTTATCTCTATTATGTCAGTATGAAAGTATTGATAGAAGATAGAATGAACTTTTGACAATACAAAATTTAAAGCCTTTTATGTCATTATTTGATGGAAGAAAGGATAAAACTTTTGTTTACAAGGATTAAGTCTATTGTATGTCATTGTGCAAATAGTGATGGAAAATAGAATGAATCCTTGTTTATTCCGCAGTATTGGTCGATCTCCGATCCACATTTTTGTGCATATACCGTGTTGCTCCGTAAGGTTTCTTATGTTTGAGCATGACCAACTGAATTGATCATTCTCTTGTGGTTAATTTAGTTGTTGCTCCGTAAGTTGTCTTATGTCGAGCATGACCAATTGAATTGATCACGTTGTGGTTAATTTGGTTGTGTATTCCGATTAAATTAATCGTGGGTTTTCTTGTGATTAATTTGATTGTAATTTTCGATTGCATTAATCACGGGTTCTCTTGTGGTTAATTCAATTGAATATGTTGGATACAAATTCATGTTTTCATGTGATTTGAGTTATCCAAAATAAATCCTTCTTTTCTTGTTAAAAGCAAGGTCGCCTTTGTTGTTCTTTCGGGAATGACATTTTATGGGGGAGAGTTCTTTTCGAACTTGTGCTTAAGTGCCAAATATTTGTGGGGAGTGCGACTGTGGAATATTTAAGGGTGTTATCTTGTATCTTTATAAACTCCTTGATGAATGCATTTAGTTTTGGCTTTATGATGGCATCTAAATAAGTTGATATGGTATTCTCTTTTGGTCATGAAGTATCTCTGTGAAAATTTCATGAGGATCCCACTAGTTTTCGTACATTTGCCAATTTATATTGACAAAAAGGGGGAGAATTAATGTGTTGTGTGATACTACAAATACATATGGTTTACGGATCATTATGTAAGGGTGAGTGGTTTTCATGTTGAGATGAAGTATGGACTAAGGGGGAGTGATACATATCACCATAGTATTGTTGTCAAAGTTGTGATACAATTGAACTTTGATGCTGTGTAATAATACTATGACACTGTATAACAATGATTGAAAGCATTTTGTTTTCTCGTTGTTATCGCTACGGATCTTCAACAACTATGATGCTGAACTTACAACCTTTAGGATCATGGATTACTCGGAAGTGACGAAGATTTCGAGTCGCGTTGAAGATTCCAAGGAGATCAAGCATTTGGATGAGAAGCTACAATGTTTATCTATTTTGTAATCCATATGTATTGATAGTTTTGTCACTAAAATTGACAAAGGGGGAGATTGTTAGAGCACTGCTCGGTCAAACTCGCATGCATTGCTATCTCAAGCATGTTTGTCAATAATAGTGATCAAAACTATAAGTCTTGATTTCTAGCCTATTTATAGATGTCTCGGACTAGGACATAGATAGTGTAGTTGAGCTTAGATTTCACAGAGTTCATCATTTGAAGACGAAGAACTACTAAGGGGAGCTTGTGGAACTTCTTCGACAAAAGGTATGTGGAGACCTGAACTCATCTATCACTTGGAAAGTCTATTTCTACTATCTCCTATATTGAGACATAAGTCGTGTTAAGATATAGTTTTCTCTATACACATTTGAGATTTCGAGCTGAGTATATCTCGCTTACATATTTTTCGAAATATGTGTTGGTAAGTTTTTGCTTCGACCAAGTTCATCTTATATCATGAGAAAATTGCCGAGTAACATCTTACATGGTTTGTGTGATACAATCATTTGATATAGGCTTGGAATGTTTCGATAATGATTATTTCAATATCTTGAAAATTGCTTTGATGCTAATAATGTGTGAAAACGGCTATTATCATTATAGAAGAATGTTTCAATGATTGAAATAAAGAGTTTAGAATCTTGTAACCATCTTTGGATATAATCTTAGTGTGTTCGCACATTAGTGTATAAGTCCAAAACCGGGAACCTAAAGTATGCATACTTGTGTGTATACAAAAAGGTTGCAGGAGACTGGTACGTATGCGTACACTTACGCATACTGGCGGAAGTTCACGTCCGTGAATTTCTGCTGAGTTTGAAAACCAAAACCGAACTCATTCGGTTACCTAAAGTGCGCGTACCTGTACGCGTACTGGCGGAAAGTTCACGTCCATGAATTTCTGATGAGTTTGAAAAATAAAACAAACTCAAATCCGGTTACTTAAGTACGTATACTTAAGTGTGTTACTTTTCTAAAATCGGTTATACATGAACCTAAATATTTATCAATAAGGAATGCAATCTTTGCAAACCGTGGCTATAATGTTCATGTATTGATTCGAGTGAATCGATCCGACTTTGCTTCAATTGTGTTCTTGTATAATCCATGAGAATATAGCAATTGAACAACTCTTTAACTAGTTTCATTTGAGTCATTTGAACTAGTTATGGTTAAGATGAATAAGATTGATATGAGAGTAATCATATGGCTAACCTTGGTTAACTATTTGTGAACCAACATGGTGTACACGTTTAGGTACGGTTACATAAACCTAAATGAGGGTACATTTCATTTGTGTGTAACAAGCTAAGTTCGATCTAACAGTTGAAAGATATTAGCTTGGGAGAATCAGGTTTTTCTTCTAACGGTGAATATTGAATGATTTGTTGCCAAGGTAACTTAGATTGCAAACCATGATTTGAAAACTATATAAATGAGAACTCTAGCAACTGGGAAACCTAATCCCCACACCTCATGTGTGTTATTAGTTGCATAACTAGAGTCGATTCTCCTTTAACCTTAGGTTTCTTCTCGAGACCCTATAGGTTAACGACTTAAAGACTTCATTGGGATTGTAAAGCCAGACCCAACTATCATCTTGTAGTTGCGTGATCTGATATTGCTGTTTCTATCGTGTTGAGTACAATTGGAATAATTGACTCGAGATTTTATATCTCCGATAGGCAGGATAGAAAAGTAATCACAAACAACTTCGTCTCATCGTTTGTGATTCCACAATATCTTCTTTCGCTAGTCGATTAAGATTATTGTGAGGTGATTGATAATTCTAGGATGTTCTTCGAGAATATAAGTCCGGGTTATCGATTGGTTCCTGTTCACCTTGATTTATCAAAATACGGAAAAAAAACTCTTGGGTATTTCTGTGGGAGACAGATTTATTCAATCATATAGAATTTTCTGTGTGAGACAGATTTGTCTATCAAGTCTTCGACTTTGGGTTGTATCGACTCTTGGTTGGGGGTGAGATCAACTAAGGGAATCAAGTGCATAGTATCCTGCTGAGATCAGAGACGTAAGGAGCGCAACTGTACCTTGAATCAGTGTGAGATTGATTAGGGTTCAACTACAGTCCAGTACGAAGTTAATTGGTAGTAGGCTAGTATCTGTAGCGGCTTAATACAGTGTGGTGTTCAATCTGGACTAGGTCTCAGGGTTTTTCTGCATTTGCGGTTTCCTCGTTAACAAAATTCTGGTGTCTGTGTTATTTCTTTTCTGCATAATATTTTGTTATATAATTGAAATATCACAAGTTGTGCGTTAAGATCAATCAATTAGAATATCCAACCTTTGGTTGTTGATTTACATTGATTGACACTTGAACATTGGTCTTTGGTACCGTTCAAGTTGTTTCACATAATAATCAGGCTCACGGATTTTTATCTGTTTGATTTGCTGATTACATTGTGAACAGAAATATTAAAACTCTTTGACACACTTTATTCTAGATTGAGTCTGACTGTCTAGTTGATTCTCTAGAAAGTGTATTGGAGTAAGTCCTCTCAGATTGCCAAACGAATTGTTGGATGTGGTTATTAGACCCCCGCATTTTCACTTGATACTTTGATCATAATGCTATGACCAAGTCTAATCACTAGAGCGTCATATATATAACTTCGCATGTTATGTTTTAAATAAAGCGACTTCAAAGATACGTTAGGAATAGAAACAAGATCAAGTAAATATTACTAACCTCAATAGGAAGGATGATGTCGTTGTTGTAGTCCTTACTTTTTCACATTCTTCAGGTCTTCAGAGTAGTACTTGTACGTCTCAACATTCCTAAACTTTCTAGTCTAACCTAAACGAAGTTGACTCTAGTAAATAATCAAGCTATTCTAGATGAGTTTTGATACTAAAATATGACAACCAAACTTGACATACCAACGCTTGGTGGGTTCAATTGAGCTATACTATAACAATCTTCCCATGCTAACGTCCTTTACAGCCTAAGAGTTGCTTCACCCAAAGTGAAGACTTTTGATACCAATCTGCCTTTAACAAATAAGCCTATTTGATTTCCATTTAGATTTAAGATCATGGTGAGGAAATCTATTTTCAACAGACAAAGCTGGCAAACCTCACTAATCTGAACTTATGATTCCCTAAGAGCAGATTAAGTTCTTAGCCACCTCTCAAGAACAATCTTCAAAAGATCAATTAAGATCAGTTTTCAGATATCTATCTTGAGGAATCACGAAGTTTGAGACAAAGAGAACTTTGTGATTAGTATCTATCTTGCCTAAAAGAGATTATGAAAACCTCGATAACAAAAAAGCAAGATCAGGATACACGAACTATCAAGGTAAAGATAGTCGTACCTGCTTCACGAATCCCCAAAGTGAAGTCTTTTAGTCATAGACCTAATTATGTTTTTCAGAGGTAACCTAGGTCTATAGAGGACGACTCTAGAATCAACTAGGACACAAAGTTGCAGGGATTGAATTTTCTAGTTGAAAGAGCATCTATATTTATAGTTTTCAAAGACTAGGGGTTGCTTAGAATTGATGCTAAGATGCAATTGATGTTCATTTAAACACCTAAGATTTTAATTATGATGCACATACATAAGTGTTTGAGTGATCAATGAAGTCTTAAAAGTGTTTAAGAGAGTTCTATTAAATCATAATTCTTTGAGCATCAATTAAAATCTACTGGGACAGTTGATACAATGGTTCGTGAACCGTTAGGCTTGTTCACGAGTCAGGGCGCAACGGTTCGTGAACCGGGTTCGCCAACCCTACAAGGCTACCGAACTCAGTTGACCATGGTTCGTGAACTGGGTTCGCCAACTTCTAGTCTATAATACCAACTTTAAGAAATCAGTTCTCAACGGTTCGCGAACTTTTCCCAACTGAACTCATGGTTTGTGAACTAGTTCGCCAACCTTCCTGTATTTCTGAAACTCACGTCTATGGTTTGCGAACTGGTTTTCCAACCTACCCTTAGCAGAAATATCAGATGTTTAATTTTTTCCACTTATGATGTTTGAAACATTCCCACGTGATAAAATCATTTGCATGAGCAATTTTCAATTGATCCACAAATTAATGCAAACAAACAATAAATTGCTTAGAATTAATATTGTTAAGGATCGTTGAACATCTTTGCTAAAGTCGTATTTCGAGATTTTTAACAAGACAAGCTTGACTCGAAACTTATTTTTTTGTAAATCTACTAGAAGTCATACGATATCGTCTCTACAGATGGAATGGTAAGATAGTGAGTAAAATAGAATAGTTCAGTCTTCACATACCTGATACAGAAGTTCTCCAAATGTCTTCACCGATCTTCAGTCTTTGAGGGTGATGTCTGATACTCAACTATCAAAGTCTAACATAGTCCGAGACTTGACTTAGTAGACTAGAAATCAAGATATAGTTTTGATCATCTAATATTGACAACAAGCTTGAGATAACATAACTTGTAGGTTCAACCGAGTACTGCTCTAATAATCTCCCACTTTGTTAATTTTATTGATAAAACTATTCAATACATATGGATTAAAAATAAATAAACTTTTCATCTCAATCCATTTTTCTTGATTTCCTTGGGTTTTGAATTCTTCATACTTCAAGTTTTTTTATGGTTCCGCATGTGTTCGTTTAGCACCTTTGTTGTTGAAGATCCATAGCGATAACAACTTGTGAGAATACTCAAAAAGAGATTTGTTAGGATGGGGTAATCACACTCTACTCATAATTTTTTATACATAAACATAGTATTCTTATATTCCTCAAATTTCAATTGCTCCACAGCTTCGAAGCAATACTATGGTGATATGTTCTCCCCCTTTGTCAATACTTACTTCTTTTGAAAAATAGGTAAAACCTATAGATAATAGTCCACTCCACCTTACATGATGCTCCAAGAAACCATACGTAATATAGTAAGACACTACTTAATGATTCTCTCCCTTTTTGTCAAAAAAATTGGCAAAGGCGAAAAATCGGGATCACAATGAAATAAGCAGAAGATTTTCAAGACTAGAAAGCATATTAGAGCATTGATCGGTTGAACCCACCAAGCGTTGGTATGTCAAGGTTGGGTGTCATATTTTAGTATCAAAACTCATAAGTCGCTTGATTAGATTACTAGAGTCAACTTCGTTAGGTTAGACTAGGAAGTCTAGAAATGTTGAGACATACAAGTGTTACTCTTAAGATCGAAGACGTATCGACATCAACGATAACATCATCCTTCCACTTGAGGTTAGTAATACATGACTTGACTTGATTCCATTTCAATATCATGAGCTTTCAAGTCGTTAATGATTGAGAACATAACATGCGAAGCTATATATATGAAACTCTAGTATAATAGACTTGATCGTCATATTGAGATCAAAGTGTCAAGGAACAATGTATCTATAGTGATAAGTGTTTTATGTTGGTATATTTAATTACAAAGCATAATGCTTATCTTTTGCGACAATCGACCCATTACTAGATTGTGTAGTGAACATAGGTTTGATTTCATACTTAGAAAACTATGTTTAATTACATGATTTTGAGGAAGTAGACGTACGAACTTGTTACGTATTTGAAAGGAAATCAAAAGGATTGATGGTCCGATTTTCATTGAAGATCTTAAGGTTGAACCGATCCCAACCTATATAGAGAATCAAGGTACACAGTACAAATTCTAGCTTATGTTGGGAGTCAAGGTAGAACAGATCCATATATATATTGGGAGTCGAGGTACAGAACCGATTCTAACTTGTTTTAGGAGTCATGATACAATTGGTCCCAATAGGCAAATCCGTTTTCTTCAAGTCACATACACTTTAGGGTTTATGTGATTTGGAAATTTAGTTTGCAAAATAGGAAAGTTCAAGATGTCGACATAATGAGTAATTTGAATATCTGATAAAATCTTATTTCTTAATTATTCAAATATATTCCTTGATACTCAAGGTGAGATCCCACACCGTAATGATAGAGAATCTTTTTAAGATTTTCGAAATTAATATGTTTTGTTTACAAGCAATCAAAGCATATCTCTAGAAATATATTAGTTAAGTGCTGGCTAATATTGAGTTGTACATGAAGATTTCAGTTATACAGTTGGATATTGGTTGGAATTAAACAAAACCAAATTTAGGTGCTTTATTTCATATCTTAAGAATATCTCCGGTACTTCATCTTTGTTGTTTACGTTGTAGCTGACTAATAGTATTCTCGTAATACTATCTTAGAGAGGAGATTAACCTATTTAAGCGAAATCTCTTACGTCCGCTAGTTTAAAGAATTTTTTGGGATCAAGAAGCTTCTACCAGTACCGTTGGTGGGAAACTAGAATTGCATTGTTATTTTAGTTTTCAATTATTGATTTTATTAACTAACGGTTGTTATCTCTTGATTGCTCCTAGTTTGATTATTCTTGAGAGCCTTCTCTTCTAACATAAGGTCACTCAAACTAGATTAAGAGATTAACGTTGAATTATGATCATCCATTGTTAACAGACTCCGCTCTGTGCGTGATCGATCATAAGTCAGGAATCAAGTTTGTTTTGTGCTTGTACAGAAAATTATTGAAAATTTGAAGACAAGAAGATTTTTCTTATTGATTTGTATCTTTGTGATTGGCTTCGTTCACAAAATTGATCGGCTAAGATCCGACTAGATCTAGTTTATATTTTGATAGACTTATTATTAACTAGTTGTATTTAGATCGACAAGCTATCATTTGGTGGTACTCTTCAGTATCTGAATCTGGTAGATATCGAAAAGTTTGAGTGCTTAAAGTCTTCAGAGAGATTGAAGCAACTTAAGATAGTGGACTCTATCTTAGGATTCACTTGTGTTGGCCAGATTGGTTGTAGGTGCAGGAATACTGAGGACACTAGGTAACTAGGGGTAGTTTACTTGGTCTCAACTATACAAAGTTGGCTGTGTCTTTGTATAACGGCTTAATTTTGAGAGTATTCAAAACTGGACTAGGTCCCGGGGTTTTTCCTGCATTTTCGATTTCCTCCTTAACAAAATCTTGGTGTGTCCTTGTAGGATCAAAATATCGCAACATCAAGACCCTTGCGAAATCCATAAACGACACATTGCGAAAATGTCGCAGATGGATAATATAAATGACGCAACGGATGACGACAGCTTGAACACGAGAAAGATGTGAAGACCCAGCGAGATTTAGGAGTGTTGCGAGATTTAACATTTGTACACTCGCGAGAATGTCGCAAGTCAGATCCAAAAATAAAGGACAGCTTAGCTGTCAACCACTATGTAGTGTCGTATATAAAGAGCCGAACAGGCTAAAGAGAGAGGGAGATCTTTTTCGAGTGAGGAGCAAGTTATCAAGAGAGAGAAAGTTTAGAGCGGTTGTAAATTCTTTAGTTTATTTCCTTTCCATCTTGTAACACTTGTGAGTTTTAATCAATAAAGAATATAATTGTTCATCTTAAAATGACGTGATTGTGTGAATTCTTGTGAGGGGTGTAGTGTGGGATTTCCTGCTACTACATATGGCGCTAGAAACAAGGATTGAAGATTAAAGATTGGAGATTATTGTTAAGATTGTTCAAATTAAGAAGATGATGAAACAAGTTGATAAATCGGTTAAAGTAGAGAAAATCAAAATCAAAATCAAGGAACGTAATAGAAAGTTGGAATATAGTTTGATTACAAAAACAATGATTAATGAATTCCATGAAAATATCAGAGGGAGAATACATAAACGAGATTTTGAAGGAAAGAAAATCGTAACAACGGAGAAAGCGTCACCCATGAAAGATTGGGAAAAACAGAAGATTACATTCACAAGCAACATCAAGAGAAAACTTAAACCACACATCTCCTTTGGTAATCACAATAACCACACAGAAAGAAAAAGAACAAGAAAAATCAGCAAAAATTATGGAAGAATGGGCGGTAAACAGAACTCTAGTTGATACGGGGAGTTCGGCGAATATAATCTTTTACCATGCATACAGAGGAATGGGATACAAAGATGAAGAGATGTCTCCTTCAACTTATCATATTCATGGATTTGGCAAATCTATAATAAAACCAAAAGGAGAAATAGAGGTGCGAATTTTGCTGGGGGAGATTGAAACACAAATGGCATTATGCGTAGTGGATATGGAATCACCATACAACATGCTATTGGGAAGGCCATGGATTCATGCGATTAAAGCTGTAGCATCAACATTACATCAATGCATCAAATTTCTTATGCCAAGTGGGATTGGTGAAATTAGAGGGAAAGCTGATAAAGCGAAATTATGCTATCAAATTGAAGTGAAACAATATGAAGGACGTGCAAAGAAACGAAAAAATCGCAGAAAAATGGTGAAGGAAGCAAAGAAAGAGGAGGAATTTAGAGCTTATATGATAAGAGCAGATGAAGGAAAAGGGATACCCATCGAAATTTTGGAAGAAGGAGCTGAGCTTGCGAAGGAGATAAAAGAACCTACACCTATGGGAGAACCTAAGGCCAGCTACACTGCGGCAGAACCAACGAAGGAAGTGAATGTTGGGACCGAAGAAGAACCCAAAATACTAAAAATTGGGACCAAGATGGAAGCAGATGAAGAAGAAAAAACTATTGGTCTGTTGTGAGAATTTAAAGATATTTTCGTATGGAACATGGATGAGGTGCCTGGAATAGACCCATCTGTGGCATGTCACAGATTGGAAATTGACAAAAATGTATGGCCATTCAAACAAAGAATCAGAAAAATCGCGACAACGTATCATCCTCAAATAGAAGAAGAGTTGCAGAAGATGCTTGATGTAGGGATTATAAGACAAGCAAAATACCCAGAGTGGATATCAAATATGGTCGTAGTTCCAAAGAAGAAGAAAGGGATAAGAATTTGTATAGATTTTACTGATCTAAATAAAGCTTGTCCGAAGGATAGTTTCCCATTACCGGATATTCCACAAATGGTCGAATCAGCAGCGGGAAATGATAGAATATCTTCTCTAAACGGATATAAAGGGTACAATCAAATTCCACTCACTGAAGAAGATCAGGAGCATACTGCTTTCTTCGCTCCAAGAGGGTTATATTGTTACACAAAGATTCCATTTGGTTTGCGAAATGCTGGAGCAACATACCAAAGGATGGTAGAAAAGGTGTTTGCGAAATGGATACACAAAACATTGGAAGTATATGTAGATGATATGTTAATAAAAAGTAAAGAAGCAAAAAATCATGTCCAAGATCTGAGGGAAATTTTTGAACAAATGAGACGTTTTAACATCAAGGTAAATCCAGAAAAATGTATTTTTGGGGTTGCATCGGGAAATTTTTTAGGTTACATCGTATCAAAAGAAGGAATACAAGTTGATCCAGAGAAAGTTCAAGCAGTTCGCGACATGCCAACACCGGCGACGGTAAAAGATGTACAGAAGTTAAATGGACTCTTAGCTTCGCTGGGAAGGTTGATTTCGCGATCATCAGACAAATGTAAACATTTTTTCAATATACTCAAAAAGGGGACGAAGTTTAGATGGACAGACGATTGCGAGAAAGCTTTTTCAAGGAATAAAAGAACATCTGACGAATATATCTATTTCGCAAAAGGCATAACCAGGAGAAGAATTATTAATCTATCTTGCGACAACTTCGCATGCATTAAGTGTTGTGTTATTGCGAATAGACGCATGAGTTGAAAAACCAATCTATTACATTAGCAAAACCTTCATGCTGCAGAGAAAAATTATTCAAAGATTGAAAAACTAATTTTGGCATTAGTTTATGCAACATTTAAACTTCGAATATATTTTCAGACGCATGAAATAAGGGTACTGACAAAAATACCAATCGAGTCAGTAATGAAAAATTCAAAAAGATCAGGCAGAGTTGAGAGATGGAATGCACAGATAGGACATTTCAAAATCAAATATGAAATACTATCTTCACCAAAATCGCATGTTGTTGCAGACTTCTTAGCAGAATTTCCCTTAGAAGATGATGAAGCAGTGGAAGAAATGATGGATATAGAAGAAGAGCATGGAAATCCAAGAGATCTATTAACAGAGCCAAACAGATGGGAAATATTGGTGGATGGATCATCAAATGGGGAAGGTAATGGAGTTGGAATTGTTTTTATTTCGCCAGAGGGCAACAAAATGGCTTTTTCCTTCAGATTGGAGTTTGCATTCACCAATAATGAGACAGAGTATGAGGCTGTGATACATGCCTTGAAGTTCACAATAGAAATGAAGTTGGAAAATGTAAGAATCACCAACGACTCGCAATTAGTCATTTTTCAAATAAAAGGAGAATACACTACAAATGAATCATCCATGAAGAAATACAAAAAACTTGTTGAAGAGTTATCAGCGAAAATTCCAAAAATTAAATGGAGACACATATCAAGAAAAGATAACAGACTCGCAGATGCTTTTGCTTTCATCTCAAGTATGATGACAAACCCAGCTGCGAGATGCATAAAGATACAAACACTTTTATCACCATCAATCAATAAAGAAGAAGAAGAAGAGGTAGATGTAATGATAATAGAAGATGGAGAACAAATACCTAGTATTGAAGATTGGAGAGCAGAACTTCATGCATACCTAAAAATAGGAGAAACACCAAGGAATAGATTAGAGGCGCACAAATTAAAAAGCCGTGCGACAAATTATGAACTAAGGGATGGAATATTGTACCGGAGATCCTTTAATGGACCTTCACTCAGATGTTTAACACGGAAAGAAGGAGAAGAAGTACTAAAGATGTTACATAGTGGGGATGCTGGCAATCACAGCGGTGGAAGATCTTTGGCATACAAAGCGAAGATGCAAGGTTATTACTGGCCATTTATGCACGAGGATGCGAAGCAAATTTCAAGGCGTTTCGAAGATTGCCAAAGTCACGAAAAGAAAATACATGCACCAGGAGCACCATTAACATCTTCAACAAGTGTATGGCCTTTTGGAAAATGAGGTTTAGATATTGTGGGACCATTCTTACCAGGAACTGGGCAAAGAAGATATCTGATTGTCGCTACAGACTATTTCAAAAAATGGGCTGAAGTAAAGGCAGTACAACACATTCGCGACAAAGATATTTTTACATTCATATTTGAGAATATCATATGCAGATTTGGAATACCCTCACAGTTGGTGTCTGACAATGGGAAACAATTTGAGGGACAAAATATAGAACTGCTACTTAATGCATTTAAGATAAAATGTGGAAAGTCAACTCCTTTATACCCTCAGGCCAACGGACAAGCAGAAGCAACAAATAAAACAATCGCAGATATATTGAAGAAGAAATTAGAAGGGCATAATAGAGCATGGTGTGAACAAGTGCATAATGCAGTATGGGATTACAATACAACCAGTCGAGAAGCTACGTGAATGTCACCTTTCTGTTTAACATATGGAGTTGAGGATGTACTACCAACAGAAGTTATTATTCCAACAACAAAGAGAGATGCTTGGGAGAAAAATCTTAGTGCGGGTAATATTTTAACCAAACTAGATGAATTAGAAGAAAAAAGAGAAAGAGCTTTACAACATATGGAGAATTACCAAAGAAGATTTGCCAGAGAATATAATAAACGTGTTAAGACACGCGAATTTCAACCAGGTGATTTGGTACTGAGAGAAACACCAATATATCAGCGAGAAAGTGGTGGCAAGCTTGCGAAAAAATGGGATGGACCTTATATCATTAAGGATATAGTTGGAACAGGGGCATATAGATTGATGGATCCTGAGGGTAAAGACGTGGGCCACATACTAGATAGACCATGGAATAGGTTATACTTGAAGAGATATTACCCGTAAAAGATTGTGGGAAAAGATTAGACTGCGAAATAATGTATGATTGAAGCAAAATGAATTTATATGAAAATCTTGTGAAAGAATTACTGCGAGATTGTACAAAATAAAGAAAGAACATGCGAAAATCTCGCACAAATAATGACAAGAGATAATCAAAAATCAGTGACATATCAGAAAGGGGCGAACCTGCTATGGCGTACACCCTAGTTCGCGAAATCAAAATTTCGTAAGAGGCAAATGTAAGACTGTTGATGGTGGATTTTCGTTTAAGGTTAAATTTGTAAATAACCAGCAAACTCATGCGCTGACATCTTGTAAAAGATAAAGCCATTTATGAAGTGTTGGATACTCCCTCACTTAATTCACCAAGAATGGAGCATGTAGCAACAATCCCATTCTCGTGAATACACGAAATTCCTCCGAGGTTGGAGCATGTAGCAACAATCCCTTCCCCGTGAATTTCATATCAGCCTTGTATTTCCAAAGTACTCATTATCGGTGTGGCATGACGACCGAGTGTTACTCTTACAGAGTAACACGAACCTCCAAGCACTATAATGAAACCATGTACGAAATACCCGTGTGGCTGTTGATTCTCGGTGTGTTATACTAGCCCGAGCCTTTTTATACTAGCCCGATTGAGCCTCTCGGTGTGTTATACTAGCCCGATTGAGCATCCCAAGACCACTGACCATATCGGTCCGGATATGATTCGATCGCATCATCCAACTCCACAAGCATGATTGGATGACCCCGCATCAATTCCATCACCCCCAAGCGGTATGGAATACACACGGCCGACCCCGCATGGTCGACCATTGGCCTTCGCTTGCCAAGAAATCGTCCATACCAAGCATTATGGACGGAAAAACCCTAAATTAGGGTTTGCGGCATATTACATGTGCCGCAAATCGGTCTCAACCATCCATCTTCGCAGGCATAGATGGAGGGTGTAGATGTAGACTCAAAGGGCCCGGAGCATGTCGACACAATCACCATGTGACCGCCTACACACTTGACCAATCGGTCAAAACCAACCATGATTGGTTACAACAAATTCGTTCGCCTAAAAGAGCATGGTCGCACGGCTTTGAAAGCCAAAATTAGGGTTCAAGCCATCACGCGCGTCCATCTTCTCCGGCAAGAATGGAGGGTCACATTAGATTAAGCGGTCCGGTTATACCAAAGATGACCACCGTGGGCCCATCTACCTCCTCATGCGGTCGGCCAAGGCATATCATGCCCGGTTAACCCCAAAACGCCCGTCAAACTTGTGTGGTTACACCTCCCAGATGCAAACTAATCTTGACCACTCAACTTCACCGGACGAATTGAGTGGCTTAGATCACGTTTTCATGGGACGGTGAGACATGGGCGTGAACACCAGCCTACCACCTACACGCTAGAGTGACCGACCAAGACCGACCAAGGACGGTTGTCTTGGAACGTGTGCGGGAATATCACGCGGTTACCAATTCCTTTGCGGTAAGAGATTTCTGCCGCAAACCGATCTCAACCACTCCTCTTTGCCGGTCAAATTGAGTGGCCCAGATCGCGCTTTCATGAGGGAACGGAATACAGGCGCCTACACCATCATGATGTCAACACGCATGTATGGTCGGTCCTCTCCAAAATCCTTCCCATGCTTGGTTTCGACCAAGCTGAAGAGTGATGCTTGCGCACCTCTTCAAAAACCCTAGTATTCATTAACGGTCGCAGATGAGTGCCTCAAACATCATCTCATCCGTTCAACTTCACCAGCTTGGTTATACAACCCTGGTCAGGAGTTATTTGGTTAGTGAGGAGTCATTACCCATCACTTTACCACACCGTAATGCAGAGACTGCATATAAAATACACACGATACTTCACAAGTATCGACTTCTGAATAACACAATTATTCAATTCAAAGATTACATGCTATCTTTCGTGGATCCACGATCCACACATTCCAGACATCAATCATGTCACAAACTGGGGGGATACATACTGGGGTATTGGTCTGGCGGTTTACAGCGTGCAGCGTGCAACGCGCCATCACAAGAACGTGTTAGGAAGTCATGGACGGTTAGAGATGAACATGAGAAGTGGGCAAGACTGGTCGACGCACAACTCCACTACTCCATCACTCCACTTCCTCCACTTCCCACAAGAGACGTGAATAAGGCTCAATGACTTGTATAAATAGGTTCTCCGCCCTATTTCACACAAAAACACAAGTTCAGACGAGACAGAAAACCAAGTGTTAATACAAATCGTATTCAAACACCCAGAGCCTGCTTGCATCAACCGTAAGCCTGCTCATCTTTCTGTTACAAGTCATAAGCAAGCCAACACCTTCACAATCTCAACACCTTCTTCGCTTCCCTCCCTAAGATCAACCCCATCTCCTTCACTTTGTGACCGAAACAAGTCCGGAACGGCCATTTCTTGGTTTAGGCCGGACTTGCACAGATTGATCTCTCGAATCTACAAGCACTCACCGCGCAGTGCATTTATTTAAAGGTTTAAATTCATTCCTCATCCACACCCCAAATTACCAAATTCTGCAGGAGTAGTTTTCACCCATAAACAATTGGCGACCACAGTGGGAGATTAATCTCTCGGTTCGTAAAGTCAATTTCTCCGAAATTTAATTTCGTCTGTTCAAAAGGGTAGATCTTAGAATCAATTCAATCAAAAATTCATTATGGTGGAATTAAGGTCTGGGTCAACAATCAATTCTGATGGAGCCGGTGTGGATAACAATCACGGTGTTGAAGTACACATCGGTGGAGCTACCGTGGTCAACACATCTCGTGGAGCCGTCACTTCCACCACCAAAGACTAGCGTCGCAGCAGATATTCCAAAGTAGGGAATAACTCCTCCCATCACCGAGCCGAGCAGCCGCAAATCCCAAAGCATCTCCTCAAGTGTAACGCCCCAGTAGTCACCAGAGCAGCAACTTTCACTCCCCATCAGGACGAGGAGCCGGAGGCGCAAGAGGAGGGCCACCGTCTATTACCATTTCAGACTTGATGGAGAAACATGAAGTTCTTGCCAGGACTCAAACAGACATGGCCGTAACCCAGAAAGAGGTACTCACTTTCCTCAAGACCTTGACTAAACGATTACCGCAGGATTCATGTCGATCTTTGGAGACAACAAGAGATGCCTTCAATTCACCCGGAGCAAGCGTTTCCACTCGGACCCACATGAGTGATGGAGTTCGTGCTGCTCCTGAATGCTCGAGATAAAGGGACCAGCCACCCAACTTCATCACACGTGAGGATCTGGAACGACTCCTCCGTGAGCCGAAGCAAAGGAAATCGACTGATGCGCACCAACACCAACCGCCATACCCTCAAGATATGCAGTGAATCCCTCTTCCAAGAGGTTACACCTCTCCCCAGTTCTCCCTCTACGACGGAACTGGTAATGCTCGTGAACACATTTCTCGATTCTTGGAAGCCTTGGGGGAACATGAATACAATCATGTTTTACGCCTAAAAGAATTCTCAAAATCACTTACGGGGAGGGCATACACCTGGTACAATAACATTGCGCCTAACAAAGATACCCAATTGGAGCGAGATGGTCGGTGCTTTCTACAGAAGTATTTCTTCGTATCTGAACAAATCACGTTTTCGGACACTGGAAGAATTCTCCAGCGGAACAATGAGCATCCCAACGACTTCGTTAAAAGATTCAGGACCCAAGCACTGGATTGTCACGACCCAAATGTCACCGAACGGCAATTGGTGGAATCATGCATCAATGGGATGATACCCATATACCGCGCTCTGTTAGAGAATCTGGGCTTTCAAACGTTCTCTGAACTCCACAAAGCTGCAAAACGCTCAAGAATAACAACTGCACCGTGCGCTGCTAGAAAGAACCCCGAGTTGTTCGGAGTGAAGATTCCCGTGAAAATCGAGGAAGCAGGCGTCTCACGAACAAGCAATACAACACCGGTCCTTCTGTAAGCGTGGTGGGCGGAGGAGAGAAAAGGAAAGCTTCAGTGACAGAGCCACAAACAAAGCGAACATTCCCGGCACACAAGACTTCGTCTCGAAAAGGAACAGACAAAACTCATGCACAAAACACTAAAGACACAGGTTTTCCTTTTCCCATGAATGAAGTGATAGAGCTCTTGGAAGCGTGGGTCCAAGACGACGCCGTAAAGCTACCCCCTATCAGACGTCCTCCGACCGAGGAAGAAATGGAAGATCCCAAGATATTGTTGCTACCACGGGTTCGTCCATCATCCAACCAAAGATTGCAACGAGTTGAAACAAATATTCGGGGAAAAGGTAGAGACAGGGAACTTCAGCTTGGAAACGAGGGTGTTCATAGAGACCCTTTACCTATCGGGAACTGCATGATTTCTCGGGGATTACTTGCATCGCAAGACCGTACAATCTATGATGGAGCACATATGTGAAATCTTGTACTTCTCCAAAGGACAGCGTCAAGACATATTTGCGGCCCTCAACCACGTTGTTTCAGAAGGCGTTTGCATCCAGATGCGGTCAAGGAACCCCGCCTTTCCCGAAAGACATGAGCAATGGAAACCGGGGACTCCTAACCGTCACTCGTTTGAGAAACGTTGAATTCGATAGCGTGTTGATTGATACGGCTTAGAATTTAACATCATTACTGTCAAGACCCTGAGAGCGGCAAAGATTTCGAAGCAGGAAGCTACTTGCCACCCGATTGTGGTTAAAGATTCAGCAGGAGAGCCCAGAGATGCATACGGATATATTGATCTGGAAGTCAAATTGGGTGATGCCTCGACACGAGCAAAGTTCTACATAGTCAAAGATCATCCCAACTACAACATGATCCTGGGACGCCCTTGGATGCATGACAACAAAGCAATACTAGGAGTCTGTCCTCTACCGGTTTCGATACCTGAAAGAATCTCCAACATGCCTTCTGGACCTCCTGATGACTGTCTGTTGCCGCACCAAAGAACTTACCAATGTGACACAACTTCCCGAGAGAGCACACAAGATACATTGAAAAGTTCCGATCTCAAGTAAGTCTCGTCACGCAACCTTCCTTACAACCTACCGCCCTTCATTCTGACAAGTCCTGGGGACTGACTCCGACCAACGGACCAACCTCGACTAAGAGATGTGAATGGGAAGCCGGCCCTTTCAAACGTTTTATCAAGAGTGTAGAGGCTGTCTTGGTCAAAGGCGATGAGAAGAATGTCCAAGTATCTGCACGACCAAACCCGTTTGGAATTGGCGATACAGTGACGAAGATGATCTGCGTTCAATGTTGGGAGCATGACGGTGAAGATGACCACTCCACCCGACTCACCCACCGAGAGAGAAGATGAACCATACACGGTAGCGAGATGTTATCCTAGGCGGCTACTGCAAACTCATCAACGCTGATAAACTAGAGGGCATAACAGTTCACTCACGATGGCTCAAACCTTACCAAACTTAAGATACTGTGCTACCACTTTCCAGCATCTTCCACACCTTAAAACGCTATGCTCTATTTTTCCAGCGTGTTTCCTTTTATAGTTTCATGTCATATTTATAATTCCTCCAGAAAATGATTGCAATACTTGCATTCATAGTTAGGGTTTCAATTTTCAATTTTCAATTGAAGCATTATTTTCATCTGAGAACCTCTTTACTCCTAAAAACACAAAATCCCGAGTCGGCCCTAAATCAACCTCTTTGAAACAAGAAAGGAAACCCTAAGCAAACATCTCACGGAAAGAAGGAAATAGAACGTGTGCACTAAAGGAAAATGATTTGAGCCATCTGCCCCAACAAAGCCAGGAAGATCTTGCATCAGGAGCACAGTCCGTAAATGTTCTGTCATGATAATTACTTCTTTTATCACTAAGGGTTACGTGTGAAGGCGCACCCTTGCGCCCGAGAAAGTTCGGTGCGATCTTGACAAAGGATTATAAAAGAAAAACTTTATTCAAATAATCAAATGGAGGAAAAACCTTGAACCCGGCCGCCACCGAGTACAAGGAAGATGTTCAAGCGTACAAAATAAGAAGAAAGAATAAAAGAAGTTTTATCCGTCAAGAGGATCGACATCGCCGCACCACCTGTCGGGTTACCTTGTCAGCCGTCACACTGTTGATGCTCCTCCCTTCGAATCTACCTCAGCTGCTTCATCGAGACATCTCCGCAAAGAGGCGCGCATTCCATTCCAACATCATCAGCAGGAGCATTTAAAAGCACATCAACATTAGGAGCCGTACCAATTGCTTTCAGGTTTTCAGGTTCCTCTGTGTCGGAGTCAAGAATTATCACGCCGTCTTGAACCGGGTAATCACACTTGCCTTCATTCGGAGGTCGTTCATGCTCAACTCTCCGCCTCTTCAACCTCGCTGCAAATCTCTCTGCCCTTGCGCTTACTAGTGTCTGCAGCGTTTCCTCGCGCCTCCGCCGCTCCTCCATGTCAATTGCAGCTGAAAGTACACAGATACGTCCTCTGACAATACGAAGGTGGGAGATAGACATCCCCTGTATAGCACGGCCGACTTCGCGAAGTGGAAGATCAATCATAGCCATTACTTCTTCGTGCGTATGGTTTTCGGGCTTGTCGACTTCAAAACTTCTTTCTGGGGAAGCAACAGAATGAGCGTCCACTGCTTCCATGATAAACTGCAAAGGAGAGGGAGTTATGAGCACGCACAAAAAAAAAAGAGGAGGAGATCATCAAATCCATCGATCGATTAATCGAGAAAATCGAGCGATGCTGAGATATAGAATAAACGACCACGTGAGACGATTTTTTATAATCTCACAAGTTGACGAGAATCCCGAAGGAAAAGGAGTCTTTACTTACCACCTATGAAGGCTGCTAATTCGGGATAACAATCGACGAGGCTTATCGAGATATACCGAGGAGAGCCGTGTATGGTGAAGGAAGTACACCGAAGAAGTGGCCGAGCTCAAATATGCACAAGAGGAACCAGAGCGACTCACCGGACCAAGTCCTATTTCCTTCGCATCCTTAATCGTAACCAACCATTCCGTGGAAACGCCCGACAATGTGAAACTATCCAGTAAATATGTATTCACTCTAGCTTGGTCATTTCGTATGTCACCATCTCATGCCTACCACACAATAGTGTAACCATTATGTGCTAGGCGGGGGACTTAATGTTGATGGTGGATTTTCGTTTAAGGTTAAATTTGTAAATAACCAAAGAAACTCATGCGCGACATCTTATAAAAGATAAAGCCATTTATGAAGTGTTGGATACTCCCTCACTTAATTCACCAAGAATGGAGCATGTAGCAACAATCCCATTCTCGTGAATACACGAAATTCCTCCGAGGTTGGAGCATGTAGCAACAATCCCTTCCTATGAATTTCATATCATCCTTGTATTTCCAAAGTACTCATTATCGGTGTGGCATGACGATCGAGTGTTACTCTTACTGAGTAACACGAACCTCCAAGCACTATAATGAAACCATGTACGAAATACCCGTACGGTTGATTCTCGGTGTGTTATACTAGCCCGAGCCCTCTCGGTGTGTTATACTAGCCCGATTGAGCCCCTCTCGGTGTGTTATACTAGCCCGATTGAGCATCCCAAGACCGACCATATCGGTCCGGATATGATTCGATCGCAGATCATCCAACTCCACAAGAATGATTGGATGACCCCGGATCAATTCCATCACCCCAAAGCGGTATGGAATACACACGGCCGACCCCGCATGGTCGACCATTGGCCTTCGCTTGCCAAGAAATCGTCCATACCAAGCATTATGGACGGAAAAACCCTAAATTAGGGTTTGCGGCATATTACATGTGCCGCAAAACGGTCTCAACCATCCATCTTCGCAGGTATAGATGGAGGGTGTAGATGTAGACTCAAAGGGCCCGGAGCATGTCGACACAATCACCATGTGCCTACACACTTGACCAATCGGTCAAAACCAACCATGATTGGTTACAACAAATTCGTCCGCCTAAAAGAGCATGGTCGCACGGCTTTGAAAGCCAAAATTAGGGTTCAAGCCATCACGCGCGTCCATCTTCTCCGGCAAGAATGGAGGGTCACAGATTAGATTAAGCAGGTCCGGTTATACCAGCATGACCACCGTGGGCCCATCTACCTCCTCATGCGGTCGGCCAAGGCATATCATGCCTGGTTAACCCCAAAACGCCCACAAACTTGTGTGGTTACACCTCCCGGTTGCAAACTAATCTTGACCACTCAACTTCACCGGGACGAATTGAGTGGCTTAGATCACGTTTTCATGGGACGGTGAGACATGGGCGTGAACACCAACCTACCACCTACACGCTAGAGTGACCGACCAAGACCGACCAAGGACGGTTGTCTTGGAACGTGTGCGGGAATATCACGCGGTTACCAATTCCTTTGCGGTAAGAGATTTCTGCCGCAAACCGATCTCAACCACTCCTCTTGCTTGGTCAAATTGAGTGGCCCGGATCGCGCTTTCATGAGGGAACGGAATACAGGCGCCTACACCATCATGTCACAACACGCATGTATGGTCGGTCCTCTCCAAAATCCTTCCCATGCTTGGTTTCGACCAAGGCAAGAGTGATGCTTGCGCACCTCTTCAAAAACCCTAGTATTCATTAACGGTCGCAGATGAGTGCCTCAAACATCATCTCATCCGTTCAACTTCACCACGACTTGGTTATACAACCCTGGTCAGGAGTTATTTGGTTAGTGAGGAGTCATTACCCATCACTTTACCACACCGTAATGCAGTACCTGCATAAAATACACACGATACTTCACAAGTATCGACTTCTGAATAACACAGTTATTCAATTCAGCATTACATGCTATCTTTCGTGGATCCACGATCCACACAGTCCAGACATCAATCATGTCACACACTGGGGGATACATAAGGGGTATTGGTCCGGCGGTTTACGGCGTGCGGCGTGCAACGCGCCATCATCACAAGAACGTGTTAGGAAGTCATGGACGGTTAGAGATGAACAGGAGAAGTGGGCAAGACTGGTCGACGCACAACTCCACTACTCCATCACTCCACTTCCTCCACTTCCCACGAGAGACATGAATAAGGCTCAATGACTTGTATAAATAGGTTCTCCGCCCTATTTCACACTAAAACACAAGTTCAGACGAGACAGAAAACCAAGTGTTAATACAAATCATATTCAAACACCCAGAGCCTGCTTGCATCAACCGCAAGCCTGCTCATCTTTTTGTTACAAGTCATAAGCAAGCCAACACCTTCACAATCTCAACACCTTCTTCGCTTCCCTCCCTAAGATCAACCCCATCTCCTTCACTTTGTGACCGAAACAAGTCTGGAACGGCCATTTCTTGGTTTAGGCCGGACTTGCACAGATTGATCTCTCGAATCTACAAGCACTCACCGCGCAGTGCATTTGTTTAAAGGTTTAAATTCATTCCTCATCCACACCCCAAATTACCAAATTCTGCAGGAGTAGTTTTCACCCATAAACAAAGACCAAAAGTACGTCATAAAAGGGGGTACATGTTAACATGGCTCAGGGAAAAGGTTACACCGCCCCTGGAACCTGAGTCATGGAGAATTGGGGTCAATAAAGCCCATCCAGGAGAGGTACCTTGGATTTTCAATCTAAGCTTATGACTTAGATTGGACGACCGAGGGTCTCTTCTAAGGAGTCAGCATTTGACCAAGGCGCCGAGGTACAAGGTTGAGCCAAGAGTGCCTAAGGCATTTGTAGTGTCTCGGCCATTCTTGGCAAGTCTCGGCATATGCTGCACTCGGCCCGAAGAAAACTCCACTTAGGGTGCAGTCTCGTAACCATAAGCCATATAGGCAAAAGGGATAAGAGGCTGCGAAAATAACTGGTTGTTGTTAAGACCGGATAGGGGGGAGCTAGCCTTGTATGGAAGAAGTACGCCTCCTTGAAGGGGCAACCAGGGGGATGATAAGGGAGGCACCCTCCATTAGGGAGCTGATAAGTGTCTTAAGACACAAATGTCATGAGGCTTTATTTTCGCAAGGAAATTTAGGCTTGTCATATTTGTGCGACAATCCTGAAGAGGCAACAATACAAAAGATAAAGATAAGACGAGATCAATGGGTCAGTACATGAAAATGTAAGGACGTCATGCGATTTCGTCGCAAGACGGCAATGTCATGGGGCTTTATTTTCGCAAGAATTTTTAGGCCTATCATATTTTCGCAACAAAAATTTCAAAGAAAAGGTTAAGGCAAGATCAATGGGTTTTTGCATGCAAATGCAAAGACGTCCTGCGATTTTGTCGCAATGACAAGAGGTGGCGCAATAAGACCTTTAACTAGGAAGGCAAAATAAGACCACATGATTCAAAAAGATTTATAAAAACTAATTATTATTTATGCAGGTCATCCATCGCAAGAAAGATAATGAGAGGCAGTATGGGAATTATTCAACAATGGACATTATCTTTCTCGCAAATAAACACAATAATAAAGAAATAAGTGCACCTCAAAGAGGACTGAAATGCATCATATACAAGAAGTTATATAGATGAAGAGGTTCAAAGAAATAGAATTACAAAAGAAGTTCAATTCTCAACATCAACTTTTTTGCAAGAAGGAGATAATGGACATCCTTCATTAATTTTATCACTCTCGCTAGCTTTCTCGATCTCGCTGGTTTTCTCAGCTTCGCCAGTTCTTCCTTCATTTTGGTTTATTTCAATTTCTCCTCCATCTGGATTATTATCAACACCTTCATCATTTGGAGGAACCTCTTCTTCATTTGCGAAATCTTCGCCACTTTCATAATGATAATCGCTGTCCGGAGTACCAGGGACTTCATCATCATCTACTTCCAAAGGTTCGATGGATACAGGGGAGAGAGATTTGGATAATAAAATTTCATTCACAATAACTTCAGCCCTAAGATGAACTTGGCGAAGAAGTGCCTTCTGGTGATTCCTACTTTGGATATCTTTGGAGTAAGAGAGATAATCAAATCTTCTTTCTGCCCGATCGCGAGAACGAGCAAGAGAAGCAACAAGTAATGCATTTTCTTTGCGAATCTTGGCATAGTTAGATTCCAAAGTAGAAAGGGAGGAGTGAAGATCTTTCTCAGATTCTGCAAAAACAAAGAATAAGGAAAATCATATAGGCGAAAGATTCACAAAGAAGACATAATAAAAAGACTTAACAAAGAAAAAAATGGTTGAGGCAGTCAAATTTTATGGCTACCTTCCTTTTGCGAGATAAGATATTGAGTTAAAGCCAAACAACTATTCTCCAAGTGATCCATGGCATTGTCAAACTTATCACCAACCAAGCCTTTCAGCCGAGATCGTAAACTTTTTTCATTAGAAATAAGTAAGGTGTTTTGCTTCGCGAGAGAGGTGTAAGATTCTTCTAACTTGGAATATTGATCTTTGAGTTGACTTGCTTTTATGTTTAAAGCTATTCTACCTTGAATAAGTTTATCTCTCTCCGCAGAAGATGATTTTGTTACTTCTTTGAGTTTATTTCTCAATGAGCAGAGAGATCGTTCTTGATCATTACATACTTTTTGGCAAATGTTAAGTTCTTGCGAAGAGATCGCCACCTTATTCAAAAGAACTCGTTTCTCCTGAGATAGGGTTTGATTCTCATCTGATAAAGTTTCCAACTCCAGATTAGCTTTAGTCAAAAAGTAAGAGAGGCGAGATAATTCATTACTTAATAAATTTTGCTTTTGGACTAATTGAGCATTCTCCTTGGTAAGGTTATCTATCTGATCAACAGAGTACGTATGAAGATTATCTAATTGGTTATATTGATCCATCCAAGCATCTCTATCCATTCGGGCTTCTTCGGCGACGGATTCAAATTGATATATCTCCATTTTTTTGTTTCTGTTTTAGAGCTTAAAGGGGGAACAGAGATTTTTTTTTTTAAGAAAAAAAAAAAAAAAAAGATAAGAGATTTTTACCTTTTAGTTCTTCATTCTTCTTGCGAAGATTATCACGATCCAGCGAAACATTTTGAAGTTTTTGATTCTCAAGATGAAGAGTGTCACATTTCAAGGTCATAGCATGGAGGTTACTTTTCAAAGCTTCAATTTCCTTCTCTAAAGATGTTTGCGAAACCATTATGTCAGAGCCAAAATATTTACTTAAAACCTCGCAAACACCAAATCTGATAGGATCAGTGGAAGCTTTCTTGACATCATCTAGAAAATCGGATAAAACCTTGAAAGCAATATCCATCCCTTCCAAATTTTCTTTAGTAAAAGGGAGAGATTCGGATGATGAAGCGATGATGGCAGAAGGTGAGAGAGTTTAATCATCTTTCGCCATAGATATGTCATCGGAAGACGACATTTGATGAAGGTTAATGACTGGGGTTGAGGAAATGTTAAGAGAAGAGGCATTGACAGTAGAAGAAGAGAAGGGTTCATTCGCAACAGGGTTATTGTGAGGAATTTCATTTATAGAAAGATTAGTTACAGAGGATGAATCTGCAGCGACATTTTCGCAAATGAGAAGAGGAGATTCCGCCTGCGAAGATGTCGCATGAGGTGTTGAAAGCTTAAATAAAGGAAATGGAACAGCTGTTTTAACATTTTTAGGATGGCGACGTCTTTTGGGGGGCCTCTCGACATTTGCATCACCCTGCGAATCACAAATTATATAAAAAACAGAGGCAACAATATTGTCATTAAAAGAATAAGTGTTTCTTAATACCTTGCTATTCGCAGGCTTTCTTTTGTTCACAACGAGTTTTTGCTGCGAACTCTTGGGGACATTAGGGTTTTGGATCATAAACTTGGTGCTGGAAATGTTTTTGCTGAAACAGAAACAATATGGGAATTATCTAAAGATGAACAACGTCAAATAAAATAATCTCAATAGAGGAAATCAATTTTAAGAAGATCAGTTTCAGCAAAATAAACAAACCTTGATGGCTCCATAAGAACAGCAGCAGGAAGAGGGAGAGGATTCACGGAAAGATGAACAGTGAAAAAGTTGCAGATGACAAAAAGAGGATTTACAGATGAAGAAGACGAAGTAAAAGAAAGAAGACATTTTTACGATGGATCTCTTCTTAAATAGATAAAAAATGATGACCGGTTAGCATTTAAAGTGCCGGTGAATAGGGAAAAATTTAACACGTGTAAACGGTTATGCTTAATTAACGGAATCTTGTCGGCAGAAAGAAATAAACAACTGCGGCATTTTGAAAGTATTAATTCTCATGACATTCTCCCCTTCGCAGAGAAGACATGAGAAGAGGCAAGATGTAGGATCAGAATATCGCAACATCAAGACCCTTGCGAAATCCATAAACGACACATTGCGAAAATGTCACAGATGGATAATATAAATGACGCAACGGATGACGACAGCTTGAACACGAGAAAGATATGAAGACCCAGCGAGATTTAGGAGTGTTGCGAGATTTAACATTTGTACACTCGCGAGAATGTCGCAAGTCAGATCCAAAAATAAAGGACAGCTTAGCTGTCAACCACTATGTAGTGCCCTATATAAAGAGCCGAACAGGCTAAAGAGAGGGGGAGATCTTTTTCTAGTGAGGAGAAAGTTATCAAGAGAGAGAAAGTTTAGATCGGTTGTAAATTCTTTAGTTTATTTCCTTTCCATCTTGTAACACTTGTGAGTTTTAATCAATAAAGAATATAATTGTTCATCTTAAAATGACTTGATTGTGTGAATTCTTGTGAGGGGTGTAGTGTGGGATTTCCTGCTACTACAGTCATTTTACTTATTTTCGCATTATAATTTGTTTAAGTTACAATTAAAGTAATTTCACTTGTACGTTAATCCCAAACACTTGGCTTGATCCCTATAGTTAAGGTTCGGTTTCGAACTGGTAACTATATACCAAGTGTATACCTTGTGGTTGCTATGTTCTTGACATCCTATGTTTATATTAGATCGCGCAAGGTATAATAATACTTATAGGTTGATAGCGAAAAGATTGTTGTGTACTTGGTACCCTCGTCATTTCAAAACACATACCAATATTTAGTTTAGACGATTCACCAAGTAACCTCGGTTTCGTCAAGGAGACGTAAAGGTACAATAATCTCCTACAATTACAACATCCACTCTCTCCTCATAAATATATTACCATTAAGCACAAGTTCAAAAGAACTCTCCCCCATTTGATGTCATTCCTGAAAGAACAACATGAGCGACCTTAACTCTAATCACAAGATAAGGATTTTCCTTGTTGTTGATGGTGGATTTTAGTTTAGGGCTAAAATTATAAAACCAAATTTATGCGCTGACATCCTACAAAGGATAAAGCCGCTGATAAGTGATGAATACTTCTTCACTTTACTAATTCACCTAGAATGGAGCATGTGGCAACAATCCCAGTATTATGTGAATTAAATACACAAAATTCATCCAGGTTGGAGCATGTAGCAACAATCCCATATACCCTGTGAATTTACAATATTATTAATTAATGCATGACCAACCTTGTATTTCCTGTACTCATTATTGGTGCGGCATGAAGACTGAGTGTTGTTCTCAGCAGAGCAACACGAACCTCCAAGCATTAATAATGAAGCATGTACGAAATACTCGTACAGGCTGCGACTCTCGGTGTGTTATACTAGCCCGATTGAGCATACGACTCTCTGTGTGTTATACTAGCCCGATTATCTTTCGGTGTGTTATACTAGCCCGATTGAGCATATTTGAATCGGGATTGTCCATATCAGTCTCAGAAACGGTCACAACCATCCAACTTCACCAGCATGATTGGATGACTTGGATTGGCTCCATAACCCCCAAGCAGGTATTGGAATATTCACCACCGAACCAACGCGGGCCCCGTGTAGTTGCAGGAAATCCTACACTACACCCCTCATAATATTTTGTAGATCTAAATCTTATTAATCACCTAAATTTCAAATATAAGTGCTAGAAATATAAATTGACACAAGGATTTTTTACATGGTTCGATCAATGTGATCTACATCCATGGTTCTTCATTATGATTTTTGAGGTTACATAAGAATTAGATTTAAATCTCCATTAATGGATATTTTGTAGACCTAAATTTTAAATATAAAGAAAAATAAATTTAAAAATATCTCTCTCCAAAATATCTCTCTCTGAAATAATATCTTTCTCTCTCTCTTACCCCAATTATCCTCCCTTTCTCTCTCCTGCTCTCTTTTTTATATAGTGTTTACATAGTGGATGACAGCTCATGTACAACTAATATTTCCCTTAATTTCGGATTTACCTTGCGACAACCTCGAAAGAGTATAAATGTTAAATCTCGCAGACATTCTTGTTTTCGCAAGATCTTCGCACTTTCTTTATGTTTCTATCACCGCCATCTATTACGCCATCAGTCTGTGACACTCGCAAAGTGTCATTGATGAGGACTTCGCAAGTATATCCTTGCTGCGATATTCTGCTCCTACATCTTGCCTCTTTTTTCTTGAATATTGCTTGAAGAGCGATCTTTAAGAAAAAATCCGTTGTTGTAGTAGTCTTTGATCTTTGTTGATGAAGGAACAAGCGGAAGAATACTTGACTTGAAAAGTACGTACTTGCCTCTATTCTTTTGCGAAGTTCCGAAGCTTTGAGAAGTAATTTAGAAGTATCATCCCGAAGTATACGAAGTATGAAGTATCCTTTGAGAAGTATAAGAAGTATCTATCCTTGATTGCGAATAAGTGGTATTGCGAAATTATTACTCCATGCTCTCTGCCTCATGCAATGCTCTATTCTTTTGCGAAATTCCGAAGCTTTGCGAAGTGAATAAGAAGTATTAATCCTTGAAGTATAAGAAGTATTGCCTCTGTTCATGCGAAGTTATTATTCCATTTTTGGTGAGGATCCTTGTTGTTCATTGGTGAATATCTTCTTTGGAAATGATTCTTGCCGAGAAGATAAAGAACATAAAATGTTTTCTTGGTAATCCATAGTTGCCTCTGTTCTTTATCTATGAGGGTAGAATCCTTAAGAAAATGTTGAATGAGCGAGTTGTTTCTTCATTCTTATCTTGCCTCTGTCTCATGCTTTGCGCTAATGCGATAATATAATCTCTTCAAGTTGCTTATAAGTGTGTGAAATAATTGAGCGAAATAATCACATCTTGCGAAATAATCACATTCTCGCGAAATTCCAAGAATCTGCGAAATTCGAATAACTCTGCGAAGTTTTGTAAAATACTTGTGCGAATATAATACTTATGTAATGATTATGTTATGAAATGTGTATGCGATGTTTATGCCATGAAATGCTTATGCGATGCTTTCATGATGCGAGTATGATGCTTGTATGATGAGAATGCTTATCTACTGCAATGTATAGCCAATGTTTGTGTTACTTAGCTCATTTTGCCGCTCTAAAATTGATGTAGCTTTAAATCGCTTCCATTCTTCATTTCTCTGATTTTGTCTCTAGTATATGCATTCCTCTTTGCATATTTATTGTTTCTCGCAAGTTCTTACTTGTGCTTCATATTTTCTTATTCCTGCACTATTAGTATCGTATAATAATATGATCATAATATCAAGTGTGTGGCATTTGCATTGCCTCAGTCTCATTATTATGTACATGTTCGCAAGTTTATCATTTAATCATTTTATCAAGCTCGCAAGCTTATCATGTAATCTTTTTTGCGATTAAAGATCTCTGTTACTTACATTCAAAATGTTTATGTTGAATTTTGTTATTGCGACAAGATCGCAGGACGTCTTTACATTTTCATGTAATGACCCATTGATCTTGCCTTATCAGTTTTCTTGTGTGGTCTTATTTCGCCTTCCTAGTTAAAGTTCTTATTTTGCCACCCCTCATTATTGCGACAATATGACAGGCCTAAATATTCTTGCGAACATAAAGCCCCATGACATTGCCGTCTTGCGACGAAATCGCAGGACGTCTTTACACTTTCATGTAAAGACCCATTGATCTCGCCTTATCTTTGTCTTTTGTATTATTGCCTCTTCAGGATTATTGCACAAATATGACAAGCCTAAATTTCCTTGCGAAAATAAAGCCTCATGACATTTGCGTCTTTTGACACTTATCAGCTCCCTAATGGAGGGTGCCGCCCTTATCTTCTCCCTGGTTGCCCCTTCAAGGAGGCGTACATCGGCCATACAAGACTAGCTCCTCCCATCCGGTCTTAACAACAACCAGTTGTTTTCGCAGCCTTTTATCCCTTATACCTCTATGGTTTATGGTTACGAGACTGCACCCTAAGTGGAGTTTTCTTCGGGCCGAGTGCAAAGATATACCAAGACTTGCCAAGAATGGCCGAGACACTTCAAATGCCCCGGGCACTCTTGGCTCAACCGTGTACCCCGGCGCCTTGAGCATACACTGACTCCTTGGAAGAGACCCTCGGGCGTCCAACCAGGGTATAACCTTATATATATAGTTGGAAATCCAAGGTATCTCTCCTGGATAGGCTTTCATGAGCCCCAAAATCTCCATGACTCAGGTTCCAGGAGCGGTGTAACCTTTTCGCTGAGCCATGTCAAGAGATACCCCCTTATATGACGCACTTTAGGTCTTACATTTGCCTCTTACGAAATATCATTCGCGAACTAGGGTGTACGCCATAAAGGTTCGTCCCATTCACTCACTCATTCATTTTGTCAATTCGTTCAATCATTCATTTTTTATTATCTCTTCTCATTATCTTTGCGAAATTATCGCATGTCTTCATTCTTTCATTCATCCTTTCATTCATTCCTTCATTTCTGTAATTTCTTTCATTCTTTCTCATAATATCATATCATTTGAAGCAAAGTAAATATTCAAGAGAAATTCTAATACATTATAGTCCTGAAATCTTTGTAGTTGTGAAAATCTTTATAATTCTGCGATCGTATCGCATTTTGTGATTTAAATCAAAAATCTTTTATTGTCTATAAAAGAAATATTCTAGAGAAATATATAAATTGAATTTTCAGGGTTTTTTATAATTTTGAAATCTAGAAATCTTTGTAATTTTGAAGTCTTTATAATCCTGAAATCTTAGTAATATTTGTAATCTTGCGATTAAATCGGTTTTTTGTAATCAAATCAAAAATCTTTTATTTTCTGTAGAAGTAAAATGTTCAAGGAAAGAGGTACTTAGCTTTTGTGGTTTGCTGCTGTTGTTGTCTCTTGCGAAGTATATGATTTGCTTGCGAAGCTAGCATCCTTGAAATGTATAAACATCGCACAAAATATAATTATCTCGCAGCAAAAAGAAGTATGAGAAATGAGATTTGTACCCTTGACCTGCCTCTTGCATATTCTCGCACCATACCAACTGTTCTAACCCTCTCTTGCGAAATTATCAAAGACTGTGCGAAGTAAACATTTGCGTGAAGCAAACGAACATCTGCGAAGTGTTCGTGCTGCGAACGTTCGCAAGGTAAACATTTGCGAAGTGCAAAAACTCTTTGCGAATGGGGAGATTCGAACCCTAGACATCAAACTCCTTCCCTTTACTCGCTGACCATCCGAGCTAGCTTCAGACTTGCGAAAGAAACACATATTGCCACTCTATTATTCTTCCTTTTTTTTCGTAGTTCCAAAAAGTGTGAAAAATATTGAGCTTTGCGAGAATTGATCATGCGAACTCTAACCCATACTCCTAATCCCTGACCATCTGCGCTACTTGTTGTTTGCGAAAGAAACACATAATTTCATAACCTTATTCCATTTCTTCTCATTTGAAAGTTCAAAAAATATGCGAAAATTAGCGAGAGGTGGGAATTGAACCTGCGACCTCAAGCTCATTGTCTTTACCTCTGACCAACTTTGCTGGCTTCTGTTTGCGAACTATCTCTGCGAAATAATAACTTACTTTCTTCTGTGTGAAATAACCTTGCGAAATATCCATGCGAAAAATACACGTTCATTGAGATTTGAACTCGCGACCATGAACTCATTAACCTCGCAGGTGACCAACTGTGCTGCCTCTTGCTTGCGAAATAATGAAACAACCTTGCGAAATAATCCATTTTTTCCCTTCTGTAAAAAGAAGAAAATTATATTCGCAAGTGATTTCGAACTTGCGACCTCAAACTCACATATTGCTCGCTGAACCAACTGTTCAAGAACCTCTCTGCGAAATTAACCCCACAACTTTTTTCTTATTCTCTTATTCGCCACTGAAAAATAAAAATATGTGTCTCTGCGAATTCGAACCCGTGACCTCTTGCTTATTCGCTGCAACTCAAACCATCTGTGCGAGCTTATGTTTGTGATAAAAATCACAGCGTTTTGTTCTTATCCTTATCTTCGGTCTTCCTTTATTTCCTTCAACAATTTTCCTCTTGCTTTTTCTCCTGAATATGAAATCTTCCATTAAAAAATTAGCTTTCTTCCTTGAATTTCATCACATCAACCTATTTTTTTCTCTTCCTCTTTTCATGTCCTTGAATTGTTGACGGTATTTTCTCCCTGAAAGTGTGATTTCTTCCACAAAACTTCCATTTTTGAACCTAAATTTTATAGATCTAAATAAAAAGTATGAACAGTAACTAATTTTCATGGAAATTTCTTGATCCAACAAGTTACAGGAAGGACAAAATCCATTACTCTCTCCCTGTTTCTAGCGCATATGTAGTTGCAGGAAATCCTACACTACACCCCTCATAATATTTTGTAGATCTAAATCTTATTAATCAGCTAAATTTCAAATATAAGTGCTAGAAATATAAATTGACACAAGGATTTTTTACATGGTTCGATCAATTTGATCTACATCCATGGTTCTTCATTATGATTTTTGAGGTTACATAAGAATTAGATTTACAATCTCCATTAATGGATATTTTGTAGAGCTCTAGATCTAATTTTAGGGGAAGAAGATGATAAAGAAAAATAAATATCTCTTTAAAAATATCTCTCTCCAAAATATCTCTCTCTGAAATAATATCTTTCTCTCTCTCTTACCCCAATTATCCTCCCTTTCTCTCTCCTGCTCTCTTTTTTATATAGTGTTTACATAGTGGATGACAGCTCATGTACAACTAATATTTCCCTTAATTTCGGATTTACCTTGCGACAACCTCGCAAGAGTATAAATGTTAAATCTCGCAGACATTCTTGTTTTCGCAAGATCTTCGCACTTTCTTTATGTTTCTATCACCGCCATCTATTACGCCATCAGTCTGCGACACTCGCAAAGTGTCATTGATGAGGACTTCGCAAGTATATCCTTGCTGCGATATTCTGCGCAAAGTGTCATTGATGAGGACTTCGCAAGTATATCCTTGCTGCGATATTCTGCTCCTACACCCCGCATGGTCGGCCTCCCCAAAAGGGTGGCATAGTTTTCCAAACCGTCCAAGCCAAAGCAGTATGGACGAAAAACCCTAAATTAGGGTTTGCGGCATATTACATGTGTCGCAAAACAGTCTCAACCATCCATATTCGCAGGCATAGATGGAGGGTGTGGATGTAGATTCAAAGGGCCAGAGCATGTCAACACGTTCACTGTAAGCCCGCCTACACACATGACCGATCGGTCAGGACCAACCATGGATGGTCGTTCCAGATCGTGCGCCCAAAGTGGGCATGCCGCACGGCCGGCAAAAACCCTAATTAGGGTTTGCATTGATCGCAAACGTCTGTTTTCTCCTGATCGAATGGAGGGTTTAGGAGTCGACTGAGCATGTCAAGTGAGCATCAACATGATCACCACCCATCTATCTCCACACCCAATCGGCCAAGGCATACCATGCCTGGTCATTATAATTCGCATGCCCAAACTAGCGTGGTCACACTTCCCAATCGCAAACTGATCTCGACCACTCAACTTCGCCGGACGAATTGAGTGGCTTAGATCACGTTCCTATGGGAAAGTAAGGTATAGGCATGTACACCAGCCTGCCACCTACACGCCAAACCAATAGGCCGGGACCGACCAAGCTTGGTCGTCCCGAAACGCGCGCCTGAAGAAGGCATGACGCGCGGTATTTGCGGCACCAAACTTCTGTCGTAAATCAATCCTGACCGCTCCTCTTTGCCGGACAAATTAAGCGGTCCAGATTACACTTTCACGGGACAGTGAGGTATGGGCATGTATACCTGCATGCCGTCTACACGCATGCCCGATCCGCCATGCCAAAATCGTGTCCCAAGATTGGATTCGACCAAGCTGAAAAGTGGTGCTTGCGCACCTCTTCTAAAACCCTAATTCCACTAACGGTCGCAGATGAGTGTCTCAAAGATCATCTCGTCCGTCCAACTTCACCGGCTTGGTTATACATCCTGGTCGAGTTAATTGGTCGGTGAGGCGTCATGGTGATCACCACCGTCACTCTACCACACCATGTGGTCGGCCAAGGGAGGACTTGCTTGCGCAACCTCCAAACCATCACATGAAGTAGGCTGGACATGAGGCTATTTTGAGACGCTCAAACAAATGATGCTTCATACATGCTTGAATATACTCGATGCGGTACTGCATAGAATACACACGATACTTCACAAGTATCGACTTCCTAAATAACTTACTTATTTAATCTAGCATTACATGCTACTTTCTGTGGGTCTCACGATCCACACACTCGAGACATCAATCATGTCACAAACTGGGGATACATACTTTGGGGTATTGGTCTCGGCGGTTTACGAAGATGGCGCGCACAACGCGCCATCACAAGAACGTGTCAGGAAGTCATGGACGGTTAGTGATGATTGGAGAAGTGGGCAAGACTGGTCGTGTGACACTAACACACGACTCCACTAATCCATCACTCCACTTTCTCCACTTCCCACGAGATACGAGGGTTAGGCTTAAAGACTTCGTATAAATAGGTTCTCCTCCCTATTTTCCAAACAGGAACAAGGAAAGACAAGACAACAGAGGCAAGTGTTGATACAATCGTATTCAAACACCGGAACTTATAGCTTACATCCTGCAAGCCAGTTCAGCTTTCTGATACAAGTCATACATAGCCAACACCTTCTTCGCTTCCTTCCCTAAGATCAACCCCATCTCCTTCACTTTGTGACCGAAACAAGTCTGGAACGACCATTTCTTGGTTTAGGCCGGATTTGCACAGATTGATTTCTCGAATCTACAAGCACTCCGTGCGTGCATTTGTTTAAGGTTTAGACTCATTTCTCATCCACACACCCCAAATTACCAAAACCGGCAGAAATAGTTTTCACCCATAAACAATTGGCGACCACAGTGGGAGGTTAATCTATCGGTTGTAAAGTCAATTTATTCAATACCATTCAATCAATTTCAAGATGGTTGGTCTTATGACCGCCTCGACAGTCTCAAATACTGATGGTTCCTCCAACGGAGATACCCCTCCTCCTAACGGCGTATCTGACGGCATGATCAGGAGATTTCCAACATTAAGCGAACTAGCACGGGTACAGGAGATTCACACGAAGAACATGGAGCTAATCAAAGAAGCGATAAACGGCATACTTGATCTCCTCATCAAGATGACATCAGAGATGAGCGTTCTGGAGACCTCTACACCGGGGAATAGTTCCCCTCAGATCAACATCTTTACTACGAACCAGAGACCAGTGGATCAGGAAGCGGCATCTCTAGTGGAAAGCTTGTGTGAACTCTTGCACCTCTCGAAGAATCAACGGGAAGAGACGTTTGCTGCAATTAATAAAATAGCTCTGGACGTACACCTGACTCCTTCACGTCCAGAAGTCTTAACTGCATCGGAAACATCTGTAAATAATGTTACATTTACAGAAGATGTCATGATGGCAGAGGAAGGTCACAACCGGGCCCTACATGTTACCGCACACATCAAGGGTTCAGAGTTCATGAGGGACCTCATCGACACAGGAGCATCTTCGAATGTGATTACTCTCAAGACTCTCAGGACAGCCAAGGTTATCCCATGCAAGATTGTACGGCAACCCACCACAATGACGGACTTCTAAGGAAACCAGACCAGCACATACGGGTATGTCAATCTGAATTTATCGGTAGGACCCGTTCAGCCAAAAGTGAAATTTGAAGTCATAGAAAAAGAGCCGAACTACCATATGATACTAGGGAGACCGTGGCTTCATGACAATAAGGTCATCCCTTCAACGTATCACCAGTGCCTGAAGACCATGCTAAATGAGGAAGTCATCCGTATTCCTGCATCATTATCTCCGTACGTACCAATATACGGAGTGGAACTGTTCGAGCCAAAAGAAACTCCGCAGGGAAGGTCAGACAAAGTCCTGTGCACCCCACTACCCATGTGGGCTTCAATCCAGGAAGAAGACCGACTTGCATCCCTAGGGGCTAAGCACCACGACACACCTTTTCTGACGAGGCGTCCATCTTCATCCGGCGAAGCTTCAACCCATGCTCACACCAAGAGAGAACGCACTTTCGAGGAAAACCGTGATCAGAAGGGGAAGACAATACACCGGCGCCGCTGTTAGCAATTAGCATGAGAGACTGGCACCCAGTCTCTCCGCCCAGTTGAATGCTCCAAGAACGAATAAACACAAGAGGAGGTATTGGACGCTCCACAACAGCTACAAGATGGCACCAACTCCACAACTGACGAGCTCAAGACTGTTAACATCGGGAATGAAGAATCTCCCAGGCCCGTCTCTATCAGTTTGACTCTGTCCGTGGACGAACGTGCGAGTCTTGTCCAACTACTCAAGGAGTACCAAGATGTGTTTGCCTGGACATACGAGGAAATGCCTAGTCTAGACGAAAAATTGGTCACCCATCACCTACATGTCATACCTGGATCCAAGCCGATCAAGCAATCTCCGAGGCAATTCAGACACGAAGTGGAAGAACAAATCAAAAACGAAATTCAGAAGTTGCTAGCTGCTGGCTTCATCAGACCTATTCATCATCCGACCTGGTTATCTAATGTGGTCCCAGTAAAGAAGAAAAACTGACAGATTCGGTGTTGCGTGGATTTCAGAGACTTGAACAAGTGCTGCCCCAAGGACGACTTTCCTCTGCCTAACATCGACATGTTAGTAGACACCACCAGCGGACACGGCATGTTCTCCTTCATGGATGGTTACAGCGGCTACAATCAGATAAGGATGTATGAGCACGATGCAAGTAAGACAGCCTTCCGAACCCCTCTTGGCAATTTTTACTATATTGTTATGCCATTCGGTTTGAAGAATGCCGATGCAACGTATCAACGCGCTATGACGGCAATCTTCCACGACATGATGTATAAGCAAGTCGAAGACTATGTGGATGATATAGTAGTCAAATCCAAGACTCAAGCTATCCTCACAATGTCATTTTAGTGAATCGTGAAGGAGCTCCAAAAATTCATGGGCAAGGTGAACTTTTGGTTCATTCACCCCCTGCTGAAGAAAGGATCAAGTTTCGTCTGGATCACACTACAACATGAAACGTTTCAGAGGATTCAACAAATATTGTCATCTCTGAATCATCACAAAGGGTTAGCCTATTATGTCAGCCCAGACAAGAGCGAGCATGGGACATCTTCAGATCCACTGAAGCCGACACCTCAAGGGAACAACCTCAAGAAGATAACGATTTTCGCGTGTCATGTCGAGAAAGAATCCGGGCGAATCACTCTATCAGAGGATGGTGCATGTCTACCGTGTTATGTTGGAGAATCTGCACTTTTGGTCATCCTCTGGACTTCATGAAGTTGTTGAATGCTCATCTAAGACAGCATATACCCTGCTGGAAAGAACCAGGCCTTCCAGTAATGAAGAGCCTCATGATGTTCGTGGAAGCATACATCCCACCAACGGGCAATACAACCTTCAGCCTTCCATAAGAAGTTTCGCTGAAGCACCAAGAGGAAATCCACCGAGATACAACATCCTGCGCGTCCAAAATCGCCAAATCCAACTCCAGCACCATATGCACGACTGCCGTAATGGTGAAACAACGTCCAAGATATTCCATATCTGGATCGATGGTAACTACACCGAGAGACGCTTTCAGAATTTGTCTCCCGTGGAAGATTTAGTTGCGTTACCAAAGGAGTATGATTGGGACTGCTTAGCAATGCCCATCTCAAAGACAACCTCATGAACCTAGCGTGACAACGTCTATCAAGTCCAAAGCTCTAGATACTCGTGGGCAGGGGATTGTCTCCCTCTTCTCTATTTCATGAAGAAACGTCAAGAAAGCTATCGGTTCCAGTTTATCCCTCTAACCATGAGACGAGCTCTACCACTATATGAAGACTGCCAAGTTCGTGCTCGTAGCTATCACGCCTCTCCCCGCCGCCCTCTTCGATCACAAATGCTTGCCGCCAGAACTGTTGTTGCTCGTCGATTAATACCATCCGAGCTTCACCATATCAACGACCATTACGTATAAAAGACCCATCGGGCATACAAGATAGAGCCATGTAGACCACGCTTGGGGACTGAGGCTCGGCATGAAATTCCTTTACCGTCAGTCAAGAACTTCTTCAACGCTCCACCCACTAGAAGCTGCTTCAACGCTCTCCGGGACCTGCTTGCTCCAGAAGATGCTTCAACGCTCTCAGCGGGACCCACACCACGTTCGAACATACAAGGTTCAAGTTTTGGCAAAGCAAGCACGCCTAGATCCGACGTTCGAGCAAAGGGAAGACCGATGTTGGTTAGCAATACCGGTGTTCGTCAAGGCAAGACCGGTGTTGGTCGAAGTAGCAAGGATGACACTCGAGCAAGCACATAAACTGTACGAGCAAAGGGAAGACCGATGTTGTTTAGCAAGACCGGTGTTAGTCAAGTCCGCAAAGCCGGTGTTGGTCGAAGTAGCAAGGATGATACTCGAGCAAGCACATAAACTGTACGGGCAAAGAAAGCAAGGCCGGTGTTGATCAAGTCACAAGGCCGGTACTGCTCAAGTCACAAGGCCGGTGTTGATCAACTCACAAGGCCGGTACTGCTCAGGTCACGAGGCTGGTATTGGGCCAGCAAACGAGGCCGGTGTTAGTCAAGTCCGCAAAGCCGATGTTGGTCGAGATCGCAAGGATAATATCCCATCACGCAAGCAAGACTGATATCACGTCACGCAAGTAGGACGGTATTGGGTCACGTCGGGACGGTATTGGTCAAGGCCGATCAACGTCACAAGGTTGGTATTATGCCACATCAGCGAACAAGGCTGGTATTGGGCCACGATTAGCAAACAAGACCGGTATCGGTCGAAGCAGCGATGTCCGTCAGGGTTCGTCAAATCAGCAAGGTCGGTGTTGGTCAAGGGGCAAGTCTGGTGTTAGGGTGAGGCAACAGGTTTGGTGTTTGGTCGAAGCAGGCACAACCGGCCCCAAGCAAAGCAGGCACGCGGTGGGTCCCACGTTCGAGCAAGGAAGGCATAACAATCCCACGTTCGAGCGAAGCAAGCGCAACAGTCCGTTGAGCAGGCACATCATCCCCACGCTCGAGCGGAACAATCACGAAGAAGGCTCTCGACCGAAGCAGGCATAGCAAGGTCGATCAAAGGCAAGACCGGCATCATGCTAGGGGAACGCTCGCCTGAACGCCTCTTGAACGTGACATGCTCCAAGGACAGGACGACTCGTCTCTCCTGGTAACATCTAAATTTGTCTCAAAAGTTTTATCTGTATATGTCACCATCTAATGCCTACCCCACAATAGTGTAACCATTATGTGCTAGGCAGGGGACTTAATGTTGATGGTGGATTTTAGTTTAGGGCTAAAATTGTAAAACCAAATTTATGCGCTAACATCCTGCAAAGGATAAAGCCGCTGATAAGTGATGAATACTTCTTCACTTTACTAATTCACCTAGAATGGAGCATGTGGCAACAATCCCAGTATTCTGTGAATTAAATACAAGAAATTCATTTAGGTTGGAGCATGTAGCAACAGTCCCATATACCCTGTGAATTTACAACATTATTAATTAATGCATGACCAGCCTTGTATTTCCTGTACTCATTATTGGTGCGGCATGACGACTGAGTTTTGTTCTCAGCAGAGCAACATGAACCTCCAAGCATTAATAATGAAGCATGTACAAAATACCCGTACAGGCTGCGACTCTCGGTGTGTTATACTAGCCCGATTGAGCATACGACTCTCGGTGTGTTATACTAGCCCGATTGAGCATACATCTCTCGGTGTGTTATACTAGCCCGATTGAGCATATTTGAATCTAGATTGTCCATATCAGTCTCAGAAACGGTCACAACCATCCAACTTCACCAGCATGATTGGATGACTTGGATTGGCTCCATAACCCCCAAGCAGGTATTGGAATATTCACCACCGACCCAACGCGGGCCCCGCATGGTCGGCCTCCCCAAAAGGGTGGCATAGCTTGCCAAACCGTCCAAGCCAAAGCAGTATGGATGAAAAACCCTAAATTAGGGTTTGCGACACATCACATGTGTCGCAAAACAGTCTCAACCATCCATCTTCGCAGGCATAGATGGAGGGTGTAGATGTAGATTCAAAGGGCCAGAGCATGTCAACATGCTCACTGTAAGCCCGCCTACACACATGACCGATCGGTCAGGACCAACCATGGCTGGTCGTTCCAGATCGTGCGCCCAAAGTGGGCATGCCGCATGGCCGGCAAAAACCCTAATTAGGGTTTGCATTGATCGCAAACGTCCATTTTCTCCTGATCGAATGGAGGGTTTAGAAGTCGACTGAGCAGGTCCAGTGAGCATCAACATGATCACCGTGGACCCATCTATCTCCACACCCAATCGTCCAAGGCATACCATGCCTGGTCGTTCCAATTCGCACGCCCAAACTAGCGTGGTCACACTTCCCAATCGCAAACTGATCTCGATCACTCAACTTCGCCGGACGAATTGAGTGGCTTAGATCACGTTCCTATGGGAAAGTAAGGTATAGGCATGTACACATAGCCTGCCACCTACACGCCGAACCAATAGGCCGGGACCGACCAAGCTTGGTCGTCCCGAAACGCGCGCCTGAAGAAGGCATGACGCGCGGCATTTGCGGCACCAAACTTCTGTCGTAAATCAATCCTGACCGCTCCTCTTTGCCGGACAAATTAAGCGGTCCAGGTTACACTTTCACGAGACAGTGAGGTATGGGCATGTATACCGGCATGCCGTCTACACGCATGCCCGATCGGCCATGCCAAAATCGTGTCCCAAGATTGGATTCGACCAAGCTGAAAAGTGGTGCTTGCGCACCTCTTCTAAAACCCTAATTCCACTAACGGTCACAGATGAGTGTCTCAAAGATCATCTCGTCCGTCCAACTTCACCGGCTTTGTTATACAGCCCTGGTCAGGAGTTAATTGGTCAGTGAGGCGTCATGGTGATCACCACCCGTCACTCTACCACACCATGTGGTCGGCCAAGGGAGGACTTGCTTGCGCAACCTCCAAACCATCACATGAAGTAGGCTGGACATGAGGCTATTTTGAGACGCTCAAATAGCGATGCTTCATACATGCTAAATATACTCGATGCAGTACCTGCATAGAATACACACAATACTTCACAAGTATCAACTTCCTAAATAACTTAGTTATTTAATCTAGCATTACATGCTACTTTCTATGGGTCCCACGATCCACACACTCGAGATATCAATCATGTCACAAACTGGGGGATACATACTGGGTATTGGTCTGGCGGTTTACAGCGTGCAGCGCACAACGTGCCATCACAAGAACGTGTCAGGAAGTCATGGACGGTTAGTGATGATTGGAGAAGTGGGCAAGACTGGTCGTGTGACACTAACACACGACTCCACTAATCCATCACTCCACTTTCTCCACTTCCCAAGAGATACGAGGGTTAGGCTTAAAGACTTGTATAAATAGGTTCTCATCCCTATTTTCCAAACAGGAACAAGGCAAGACAAGACAACAGAGGCAAGTGTTGATACAATCGTATTCAAACACCGGAACTTATAGCTTACATCCTGCAAGCCAGTTCAGCTTTCTGATACAAGTCATACATAGCCAACACCTTCACATCTCAACACCTTCTTCGCTTCCCTCCCTAAGATCAACCCCATCTCCTTCACTTTGTGACCGAAACAAGTCTGGAACGGCCATTTCTTGGTTTAGGCCGGCAGAAATAGTTTTCACCCATAAACACTTGTACATACAAATTTACTCGCCAGTTACGAACAAAGTAAATAAGTATCCCAATATTTTTCTCCCTTCTCGCCAGTTACGAACAAAATAGTTAGAAATAACGATCTTAATGTTAGAGGCACTAAGATACAAGATTTTCTACGTCAATTACGAACAAGAGAACAATTAGTGCGATTGACTCAACATAAGAAGTATAACTTCTCTATCCATGTACGAACGGTTACGCAATCAAGGAAGTAAGTAGATTCTTAGAGAATATCTTACGGAATCCTGTAGCAGTATATTCACAAAAGTGTAATCGTCGAGAGATCAATACTACCATTCTCAACATAGTTTACTACTCTTTTGCAAGAGTTAAGAGCTTAACCTATGGGAAAATATGAGATATATGTTCTAATCATGAGAATATGATAGCAAAGATAAATCTCACAAAATAAGCAATATATATATATATCATCCATGAAGATTAGGTATTGCAAGTCATCTTCCAAAATAAAATTTAACTAAATAAACTTTAAACATGCAAGATGATAGTATTTGGAATAGCTAATGTAACACATAATAACTACTCCAAAATCTAGTATTCCTCCTCAAACAACAATAATAAAATTCTCACAAGGAGTTAACTAGTAAAAAGAAAAGAAGAAAAACATCTAACTAGATACCAGTAGAAAGATCATCAGTTATGAGATCTTTGAGTTTGTCATCGATAGTATCCACGAACTCTTCAGGAAAGATCTCTTCGTTGAGAAGATCATTGACATGCGATTTCATGAGAACAAGGTCAGATGAAACCTTTTCTGACTTACTTCTTAGCATATCTTGACTTTTCAATGCTTCGACAAGCTTAATCTTTGCTTCTTAAAATTGTTTAAGAAAATCATAAACAACATTATCAGAAATCATTTCTTCTATCATGATGACCATATGCAAAGTAGCAATTGACATTAGGATAATCCCAGTCTCCCAGAGGTGTTAAGGCCATCAACTTCATCTTCAACCAGAGTTCTTTTTTTCTTCCCTTTCAACCAAATACCATTGCAGTTGTTACCAAGTTCACCTTCCATGATAAATATGGAAGACCGAATTGAACACAAAAAAGAATTGGATGAGAAAACTCAGCTCAAGTTTTAAGATATTTATATAGATGAACACCTAGGATTTTGCAGACATATGGACGGTTCGTTACCACAATTTCTTGGAATTTGAGTTAAATTATGAAACAGTTTGTGAACTGAACTTCCTTTACTCAAGAGTTAAATAAAACATGAAGTTACTTTTAAAGACATTCTTCTTATTAATTTAAGAGTATTTCTCTGCATGCATAGACTATTTATGGTAGGCCCAACTATTATGGTTCGACCGGTTCTAACAAACTATATTATGAGATGACTGACTAAATATTGGGACTGTCCCTAATGGTCGGGCCTTAGACCCCGAATACTATCTCTCAACTAACTAAGTACGATCCCGACAAACCGACTAAGATTTTATGGGAGGATATTGACAGGCCGACCAAACAACAAACTATCATTTGGTGGTACTCTTCAGTTTCCATATCTGGTAGTTCTGTTTGACTCGATCCGGTTAACTCGTTTAATCCAAATCTTGGAAGATCTAAACCAAACAAAGAAATTTAATTGATTTTTAATAGAAAAGCCTTTGTCACACTCAACATATATATTTCTGAATGATTTCCTGAGATAGGTGAGTGGTTACCAAACAGATTAGTCCTTTACTGTTTGGAAGACGATCGAAAGGGTTTAGTGCTTAAAGTCTTCAGAGAGGCTGAAGCAACTTAAGATAGTGGACTATATCTTAGGATTCACGTGCGTTGGCCAGATTGGTTGTAAGCTCATGAATACTGAGGAAACTAGGTAACTAGGAGTAGTTTACTTGGTCTCAACTATAAGAAGTTGGTAGTGTCTTTGTATAGCATCTTAATTCTGAGAGTATTCAAAACTATACTAGGTCCCGAGGTTTTTCTGCATTTGCGGTTTTCTCGTTAACAAAATATTGTTGTGTGCTTTTACTTTACTTTTTGCATTATAATTTGTTTAAGTTATAGCTAAATTAATTGCACTTGTACGTAATCCCCAAAACTTGGGTCGATCCCTATAGTTAAGGTTCGGTTTCGAACTAGTAACTATATACCAAGTGCATACCTTGTGGTTGATATCTTCTTGATAGTCACAGATCACGCAAGGTATATGACTTATAGGTTAAACCACAAATACATGTTCAGAAAATCGGTCTTTATTATTGACCACATAACTGATTCTTGCTAAAAAAACACATAGAAAAAAATGTAACATTTACATAGAAGAACCGCATTATAGGGTTCTCCACATCGTCTGCCTGTTAAAATTTTGGAAGTTTTGATTCATAATCGATCTTCATGGATGTATATATAAATCGATTTTGAAAGCATGGCATTTTTTTTTCCTAGTGATGATTCAGAAACAGTCTTTTTTAGGGTATATATAGACCGATTCAAAAAAACATCCAGTGTTCTTGCATTTTTTCCCCTAATCGTAGTTCTTTTGTCACGTATTAGGCAAACACAATAGTTTTAAAACAAACCAACTTTCACTCGTCCATAGACTAACAAACATAACATAACGTGTTTTAATTCGACCAACAAAAATAAGTTAAGGATATAAGTATTGACATGTATTATTAAAATCATAAGTTTGCAAAAAAATAAATAATCCATTCATTCTTCATCTTGATCACTATCAAAAGCCCTACCACGACCACGGGCACGACCACATTGGCATCATTTTGAAGGTCCTTGTCCGTCGGTGCTTGATTCACCCCGACCGCTCTTTTATCCATTTTCTTTTGATCCTTCTCCTCTTTGTCCTCGTATCCACCGCTTTCTCAAAAGACGCACCAGCATCTTCAACTTCCATATTGTTCAATTCTTCAATCTTCCTGTTTCCCCTAACTCTTCACCTTTCGCTATATATACATGTTTTTTCTTAAAGGATCTTGAACCCAATTCGTATCCTCTGTTACATTTCAAATCATGCCAAAACCATTAACATAACCATAAGTGAGTAAGAATACGCACCAAAACCTCGAGATATCTCTCTGGGTCCTCAATGAGGGTATTCTCGTCTTTTCATATCACACGAGTATGAGAAACGTTAAGGCCAAGACAGGTAATACGGAGTTGTCTCATCATCTGTATTCGGAGACCCATCGATCCATATCAACGATTTTGTACCTTTTTAGATGATGGTAGAGGTTTGTGAAAAACCTCCATAATACCGTTATCAAGAGACTTACATTCGCACTCATCCAATTCAAATTTTAATTGGTTAAACCTTGGGATACCTTTTACACTGTGACATTATCTCTCCACTCTCGCCAGGGTGTACATTACATATCCTTTGGGGTAAAAAAAAGGTACAATATAAAGTTGTTCCTCACACTCAACCATCCTTCTTCTAGCAAAAGCCAACTTGTAAGGATGAAACACAATATCTTTCGTCGTCAAGTTATCCAACTGGCGCCTCCACTCCAAATATTCCTTTTTTTGAGAATTCGACTTACCATTGAAGGAGTATCGATCTCTATAACAATCATAGTCCCAATGCTTGTTCACACTACTGGACGAATAATCAAAATGTTGGACGTATAATAGGTGATATCTTAAATAAAAGTTGGATACATAAAATAAAGTTAAGATACTTACTATGGTTGGGTAGACGATACCATCTCAATTATATTTGCCCCATTACTACTCCCCTTTATCATCGGGTAACCCATAAACAAGATCATCAGGACCGCGTGGTAACATCATCTCTGTCATGGGCATGTAATCCTCTTTCTTCTTCGGCGGTACCTTTGGAACTTGTTGTCGTTCAACTTATTGTTGAACTTCTTTTCCTACTCCTTATTCCTTATCACCTTCTTCTTCATTATCTTCTTCGTCTTCACTTTCTTCTTTACCAACTTCTTCGTCACCACTTTCTTTTTCATTACTTTCTTCTTTACTAGGTGTAGCGGAATCAAATTTTTCTTGTGCTGGCTACTCCACGTGAGGTGGTGGTTCATTAATTTGTAGCGCTTTATTTCTACTCGCCGAGCCCCTATGGTGTTTAGCATCCAAATTTTTTTTTACCATCCTTTCGACGAGGTTCCAAACTTTGAGGAAGTAAGATCATTTTTCAGCTTCACTCTCTTTTCGGCTTGCTTTTGCTTTCACTTGTTGTTCCTAAAGAGAATGGAGATACACGATAAAAAACAATCAAATGAAAGGATGATACACACACAGACTGATACCAAATGATGCATTAAAATAATTCGTCTATATAAGTGCTCATAAAAACCGATTCTAGGTTAAAATTATACAAAAAAGTTGGGCATTTTCCCACTAAAAATCCGTTTATGTGGACACTTACATAAACGGATTATGGGCTTAACAGTTAAAAAATCAATAGCTATATAATCGGTATATGTGAACATTCACATAATCAGATCTAGCAAAAAAAAAAACATACAAAAAAAACGGTTATCTCTTATACACGGGAAATGGTCGATGTGGGCATGAACAACAAAAAATTCTTGTTAAATGTTCTTCAACTAGAAAGCACATCCATGACATTGATGGTTGTTGGTATGAACAAAGACCATTTCGTAATGCAATCGGTTTACAAGTACATTAACGTAGACAGATTCTGGTAAACCCGAAAAAAAAAATGATTTCAAAAAGTTCAATTTTTGAGTGAATGTATGTTGTTACAATCTAATTTAGAGTATTGGATTGATATAAAAGTACCTGATTGGTGTCATTTCTGCTTGTATTGTGCTAACAGTTTGATCGTCTTCCGCAATCGTTTTCTTCTTCGATCGAATCGCTTGAACAATTCTTTGATTACTCTCACTGAGATAAGTAATTCCAGCAGGTTGCTTCATTTGTAGATGATTCGTCATTATAAAAGAAGAAAGTTAATCGTCTTTTGGATTGTCGACAATCGACGATATTTTTATTTGAAAATGGAAAAAAAGAGAGGGAAAAGAGAAGAAGAATCGGTTGTTGTGAAGATGGAAATGAAATAAAACAGAGACTTGGGTTTTAGTATGAAGATTTAATGAGGGTAAATTGGTAATTTCATCCAATTAAGACACCCCATATCTTTCTTCTAGTTGGGAACAACTTTTAATAGGCCCTGAACAAAAGACCTAGGCCCCAAAATTAGCCAGGAAAGTAACATAGAGACGATTTGAACAATGTCGTACTGGACTTCTTTTCTTTCTTTGCACATACAGAAGACTGACGTGAAAATCAAAGTTTACAAAGGAAAGCTACAGTTAATTACCAAAACTACAATTATGCATACTTCTGATGAAGCTACCAACTAGATATACATAGATATTAGATTACTAAATAAAAGAAGAAGATTCCATCTAGAATTCATCGTCATTCTGATTTTATTATTGGTAGGTGATGACTTTCAGACTGACCTACTGTATCCAGTTTGGACGACTAGCTAGCTACTAAATTCGTCTCTCCGGAGTCCAGTGTGGGCACGAAGGGCTAAAATGTGTAGAGAGGACTCTTGAGTCGAGCAATTCCATGATTGGTGTGAAGTTAACACACCTTGGCACCTTGTACTGATTGATAGACGCACCCCTTGATATTGCATAGTCCATGAGCTCTTCAAAAGTACCATTTTTTACTATCCTTATTTCCAACGGCCCTATGGAGTGATCAGCAACTCTACCTTGCCTGTAAACCGAGTTAAATGCCTCTTCCATAACAAGGCAACACTTGTTTAACACCTCGTCGCTCGGCAAGTTGTCTTGGTCTAACACTAGCAACTCCCAATAGATCACATAGTGCCCAGGGATCGTCTTGGTGTCTGCATAGCTTGTGTATTCAACGACACTAGTATTGAAATCACGTAGGAGTTTCGAAGCATTTTCCACTGCTACCTGGAGCTCCGCTTCGTCGGTCTTGTCTGAGTCTATACTCAGCAACACATTTTTTCTTCTCACAAACTGGAATTGAGGGGCAGTGTTGTAGAAGCCAGTGACTCGGAGTATGTCCCCAACTTGATACCTGCAAAGCCCTGAATAGGTTGTGATGACCAGCTCATATTCTTTTCCAATCTCTAGGTCAGCCATGTCAATAAGCTTTGGAATAACATATTTTGAGGAGGAAGTGGATGGTTCATGAGGAAGGAACTCGAAGTAACCCATGTTGGGCATGATAGTGTAAGTAACTTCGGAGGGCTTGCACAACGGCTTAAGATTAAGGCCAAAATAACATTCAGATGACGCATACATGGTGCAAGCTTTCGGTAGACCATTGCTATAGTAATCCAGGGTGGGAATGTATTGAGCCATGGCACCCGTAACTATCACCTCCAGGTACTTGGTATTAGGCCAAATCCTCGTAATGATTCCTTCCCAATTCTCATCACAACACTCGTTCGTGATAAATTCAGCTAGTTCAAGGTTTGGATTTAGTATTTGCAGCTTATTATTATCTGAAGCAAGACATTGTCGAATAGATGGATCGGTAATCTTGGGGTTTAAGGTTCCAGTAGCAATATCGTGGGCAAGTTGTCTCCAGTGCAATTGAAGAAACCGGATGGCCCGAACTAGCCCCGAGGCGAACACGGCACCAAGTCGAAGGACTTCTTCACGTTGGTAAAGACCACACAGCATTTGAGTGTACATGCTTTGAAATGAGTCCGAGCAAAGAATTGCCTCGTCCGGGCTAGTGTATACTGTGTAAGGATCGTGTGGCCTATTCTTGAAATGTTCGCTCTTGTAGTAGCTTGTTAGCACGGGTCGAGCAAGTAGGCCTCCTGGCGTCCTTGTTTCTGACTTGACAAATAAGAAGTACAGGCCCTTCCCTTTATCTAACCCGGGAAGATAGCTGCACCGAATACATTTCATCAGCAATTTCCTAAGATGTATTCGTGTGCATCCCTTTTGCAATCGCTAATAATTGAATTGACAGAAAGCAATGAATGAGTTATGAACTGCAATGTACTTACAGGTTCATGACTGGCATAAGAAGACTGTAGAGTAAGGTGCGACGATCTAATTCTTCCTCAATTGTGGGCATCAACTTTCTCTCACCAGCTGAAGTTCCAGAACTGATCGGAAACAATATAAGTGAAGATAAATAATTGGAACACCACTAGGATTGTTTTTAAAATAGACCAGAAGAATCTTATTCAATATACAGAATGGCACATGTATGATTAGTGTACATACCTGGTGAGAAACTCAGAGATGGGTTGAGAACATAGAATAGCAGAGCGATCACCGTTAGCAATACGTAGGATTTCAGGTTCAAGATCCTCGTATTTGATAATGGGAACTTTCGACTTGAAAGTCTTACGGTCAGTCGCTCCATTGAGTTGGAACCGCGAAAGATACTCAGTTTCACCATTTCTTCTCAAGATTTCAGTTATAACTTTGTCTTGAACAGAGTCGGTATTTTTAGTCATCTCCTCAATGAAATCAAGTGCCTTGGCATGCTTTTGGTTACATGTTTTAGAATCAGCCATTTGCGTAGCTACTGAATGAATAATGATTGATTGAGATCTAGAGAGAAATAGATGCAGAGAGAAAGAAGAAGTTTGTTATTGTGGTGAAGAAATATGAGTAAGCATGGTGTTATTTATAGCAACTACTAATACTATTTATGTTGTTAGACCAGTAATGTAATTTGTAGGGACAAAGACTTACTCAGCTCTAGCCTAAGCCTTGTAGGGAGAGATGAGATCCAGTGGATTGGATACTCATTTTCGTTTCATTTTCTTGTAACAAAAAACAGAAGAAAAAACAAGAGAGTGATATAATATGATCAATATGATAGACTGGTCGATGAAAAGGTCGACAATCATGGCCCATATGGTGTCACGGAATGGGTACTTCGACAGACAAGTAGGTCCCCTCGGTAAGCCAAGTCAGCGATTGTCGTGGTTGGCGGTATGTCAATTGCGAGACACGTGGAAGTGAGCCGGTGAAGATGTTGGTCCTAGAAAGTGATAGGGTGCCGGCTGCTTCATCCTTTTAGATGCTAATGACGTCCATGTGGTCGTCCGTTTTGTTTTCTTTCATGTTTTAAATATTTAGTAATTTGACCAACCATGATATACATGAAGACATACACAGTAGGTGTTTGTTTCAACACTTTGAACGGCGAATTAACCAGCTGCTGAAATGTTGACGTACAGACAGGGAGAAAGTATGAGAAAAGAGAGACCCAAATACAATCAAACGCGCACGTTTGGACAATTTATTGTGACAACGATTGTATGGAAAAGTTGACATGGTCTGTCTTTTATTTGGTCGGAGACGAGCATCTTTGTTATTTGGTCGGAGACGAGCATCTTGGAAATTTCGTAAATACGGCTCAAACTAATCTAGTCGATCTGCAAATTCTATCTTCAACCTACGCAATCATCTCAAAATCCTCTCTTCAACCAAAGCCGCTATTTTGCACGAGGAAGTTAAACAGATGCAATTCACGGGTCCCTTAAAAAGGGGAAGTATGGTAACAACAGTATTGCTTGATGGCAGTTTTAACAGGTATAGTTCATTCCTTCAAAAGATTTGAAGCACTAGCCCCCTTGGTCAAGATAAAAAGCATTTACGTATAATATACTATCAGGACCAGGAACTAACTAGAATGATGGGTACATGCCCTTGTCATAAAAAAACCAAACATCTTAAAAGAGAACATAGAAAATTAAAGGAACTTGATTGTGCAACAAGGAGTTTTAAGCAAAGTCTTAAACACTAATTAGAGACCAGATTAACAGAAAGATCTCTGAACTCCCTTGCGCACCAATTTTCTTGTGTACTTCCAAGCTTCAAGTAACAATTGGCGAAAAAGCAGTAGACTGTTCACCTAGGTGTAGTGTTGCATGATTTCTGCTTTGCCTTCTCAATCAAGGGCTTCAACTGTTTTTTCTCAGCAAGAATCTTGAGGAAGTTAAACAAGAATGGGATATAATTGTGTTTCCTGCGTATGTTTTCAGTTTTCCATTTCTTAAATTTGTCCTCCTCCATCAATATCTTCTCAGTCGCGCTCTCAATCCCCATATTTATTTCTGAAAGCAACTTGTTCAGAGATTCGACACTGCCACCATTCACTTGCCTCTCAGCCTGTGCCGATGAAAGCTGCTGCAACACACGTTCTCTCCTCTTTTGAAGATCCTTGAGTTCAGCCGTATACATCTCCTTCCTGTTCTTTATAATTGCCATCAGATTAAATCTTATCTCGCTTCCAGAATACCTATCAATACGTTCTTGGATCACAGGTTGCACCATTTTTAACCAATCCAAATCACCTTGACCTCCAGGACATTGACCAAGACTAATTGGACCTTCCTTCAGTCCATCAAGCTCGTATAATACGCCGTCGACGGGCAGATAACTAATGAAATGGTACACATCGTCATCCTTTCCTGCAACCTTTTGCTCCTCAGGCACAAATGGTGTAGGCCTTGCAAAGCTATTGTGAGCCGTACGTATGGCTTCACTATTATTGATTGCCAGGCCTCGAAGTTCAGGAGGAAAATTCTTTGAGAATTCTTTTAACGTCGACAATTCTGGGCCGATGTCAACATCAGGACAGTTCATAAGAATAGAAAGGATTGCTTGTGTTGCGCAAGCGTTATTGATGACCTGTGAGGATTGAAAAGGTTGGTTAAACCAGGAACCACTAAAGTTTGATGATTCAAAAGTTAATGTAAATAAAACAAACTAAGATATTGGATGACACAGACCTGGCTTGCAAAAAATAAGTTGGGGTTTGGATCTTTAGTTACAACTCGATCATCTTTCTCCCCAGGTCGCCACTTGAAAAGGAATATCAAACCATACACAGGACTACAAGGAATATCAAACCCTGATATCAGTAAAACAGGACGCATGTATGAGAATGAGACAACAAACCTAGAACAAGGATGAAATAGTTAGCTGACCGAAGATTGTTTAGAAAATCCATATCCAACGAATACAACTCCTCCACCTGTTAGCACATAAACAGAGATTACTTGCATATGATACTCCACCGAACCCGTTCATAGATACGCATCGCTATTCATCAACTTAAAATTTTAGATCATGACGCACCAACTTTCTGATTTCCTACAGAAATAACGAACTCCTAACTATTTCCTAGTGTAACTCAAGTTATCATTTCACCTCCTTTTCTAACGGGGATGCCCGGGATATCTAATTATATACTACTAATATCTCAGATCTCATCAGATCTATAATTACTTGCATCAGTTGGAAGAAGCTTGATATCCACGGATCCAAAGCTTTAGACGCAAAATGACAATAACATGTTGGGCAGGGGCATTTGAAAATTAGGTTTTCTATTTCCCCTCAATGGGTATGTGGGGATAGCAGCATCCTGGTGATAAGTGGGTGGTGGACTAATTCATTTCCATGTTCCATTCTAATACCTGACCAAATTTACATCAAGCGACAGCTGCTAGCGGCTACATAAAATAATTTAAAACAATCACACACAATATTACCCTTTTGAACAGTGAGAATTCAGGTAGCAGAAGTAACAAAGCTTAAAATACCAATTGACTATATGAACAGTGAAAGTAAAAAATCAAGATCACATTGTAATGCCCTGGCCAATAATGATTAATGACAAGCTAATAAAATCAAGCAAGCATACCCAACATTCTTACACGTCCATATTTACCAATATTCCTCGGTGCTCTATTTCTAAAGTTTTATTTACATGCAACAGAACTGAAAGATAATATAAACAGTTGAGCACCAAATCACAATTCATGAACTAGCAATAATTTACATCCCAGATATATACAATAATGAAAAATAATAAACATGTCGTATTCTCAAGAATATGACATCACAATAGTAAGAAAAGGAAATAACATTTAGGACAACAAAATCACCTGCACGCCTTTCACTTGCATCTGTTGTATAAGTTCAGTAAATACACCTACAACACAAGGTAAGCAGCAGTCAAGCTAGGAAAATAAATATGTGAAGGTCATGCTTGGTATGCCTTGAAAATTACTAACATTTACAGAGAAAATTCACTTTGTATGCACTTTTATGTGCTGGTTAGACACACAATGAGACTAGATTGCAGTAGGTGAAGGTCCAATATGAATTAGGTAGAAGCAGGTACACATTTGCCATCTTAAATGACTATAATATCCCGTATTCTAACAAAATCATGCGACAGCTTTGTAAATTAAAATATGATGCACTTGTACGGTTACCCATAAGAAATGCAAGTAAAAATAAGAAGCACATAAATCTGCTCCCAAGTTGTTATTCTCAGAGCAGCTAAGCATACATTTTTGCTGTTATTGTAACAGTCACTAAGTACCAGATATTAAAAAAAAAAAAAAAAAATCCTGGTATAAAATTAAAAGTATTAAGTATGCTATTTGGTGTTCTAGGATATTACATTGCTCTGCAAACAACTCTATTATTACAACTCTTGTTTCAGCATAAGATATGTACTGACTAATAACTCGCTTGACTTGCTCAAGATATTTTAAGAGAAATATAGCACATGAATCTTACCAGGATCAGACTCAATAGTGCACCAAGACATGCTGGAAATATTTGAAAGCTGCATTAGACATAAGAAGATGGGTCTCAAAATTACAACTCCAGAAAGACAAGGAGAGAAGATATAAAAACTCCGGAACAAGTGATTTAGTGGTTCACACCAGCTTCAGAGCTTAAAAAGAAACTTTATACAGTAAAAGGATAAATTAGCAAAAGAACTGCTGCCATCTCCTCTTAAAATAAGTTGCAAGCTATATGTATCTGAAGGTTACACTTTTCAGGTATCCAAATGTCTAAATTCAACAATAACAACTACAAAGTTGTCTAAAAGGGGCAGCATATATGTCTCTTAAAAACATCTGCAAATGTATTCTGGATAGCTATCACTTTTATGACAATTCAAGATCTTGGCAGAGAAGCGGTTAAATACGAAATCAACAATGGGTCACTGCGAACCCATCATCATAATTTTTTCAGAGCCAACAAGACAAAGTCTAAAAAATAGTGAATAATCTCAATTAAGCTGCATAATAAGTTATCGTGACAACATCATATTCAAAACATATGATCAAACACTAACTTGGAGGCAAATTCATTGTCAATGCTAGTCGATTTTGTTGAAGTTCTTACTATGTACACAATTACATTACCAAAACACACAAGGAACAAATTCGAACAACCCTTGTGAATCTAGACTGGTCATAAATCAGATTCCAATTCCTTAGCACAAAGATATAACATACATGTTGGATAAGTTAACAACAAACAAACACGGTAGAACAAACACTCAAATACATCTACTAGAAACATAGATTATTGCGGTATCTAAGCTTACAAATCTTGATTTACAAAACCCCAAATTGAAAATAAAACAATCCCAGCAATCCAGAGAACGAATATCAGTGTAAGCTATGCTTATAAAACCCTAATTTGTATCAGAAGCGGGTTTAGTGTGTACTTACAGTGAGAGATAGAGATGTCAACAAGTAAAGTGGAAGAGTAAAACTAGATACCCGAAGGAAAGAGTGAAGGGGTGAACAATATATGCTCTGATTTTAGGGATTAGAGCGACAGAGAAGAAGAAAAGAGAAAGTATTGGGTTTTCAGAAAAATAAAGGTAATGGAGAGCAGACTAAACGCTGATTTGAGGCTGAAAATTCACTTTTGCCCTTCACGACTACCAGGCGGCACGGCAGGCCACCACGTCTACGTTTGCTTCCACAAAGCAGTGATACAGGGATACGTTTTCGCAAGCCCTCGTGTCTCGTAATTTTACCTTGAGCTCCCCTTGCAAATACACCGACTGAAAGAAAACAAATTATGTGAATACTTTTGTAACAGGGAAGACGTTGTTCTCACACACTGTAGAAATTTTTTGTTGTCAATTTTTTTTTTTTAAATAACCAGATATATTACTGAGAAGGGAACTAATCCGTAGATTACTCATTTGGAATCAACTCAGATTGAGTTGTCTGTCTGATGACTGAATTTGTGTGATTAGTTTCTTCATGAAAAGATACATAATTTGAGTTCATATTACAGTGCTCATAAGCTTTGACAGTGTCAAAAGTAATTGTTGGAATTAAAAATGAAGGTGTATCAGTAAAACTAGTAATCAGTTGAGGAGAAGTTCTTCCTTTTTTAGCCAACAAGTCTGCAGCTTTGTTTGCTCTTCTATCCACAAAATGAAAGCCTCTAAAAGAAATTAGTTCAGCTGCCATCTTCTTTACTTCATCTAATATGGCTACACATTGCCATTTAGTTGAGGTTTGTTTTCCTTGTAGGTACTTGATAGTAGTTTGGTAATCTCCTTCCATAGCCAGATTTTGCAAGTTATGTGTGATGACCCAGTTTGTAGTCTGCAGCAGAGCTACAGTTTCAGCTTCTTCTGGTGATTTTGTCATGTAACTGCCCATTCCTGCTCCCTTGAAAGTACTTGTCCAGTTGCGCAATATGAAACCAAAGCCAGCATTAGTAGTAGCATATACCCATGAGGCATCATGATGTAGTTTTAAAGTGGTAAGTAGAGTATCGTTCGCTCGGACTTGTTTTTTAAAGAATTGATTTTAGACTTAATAAACAAAAATACTAAAAGCAAAGAAAAGATTTTAACAAAGTTGAGAGATATTGGGACTTAGGATTCCACCAAACTTCATAATCAATTGGTTCATACAATGATTCATAACAATTTTAGCTCTTTTCTAGACTCTATTTCTTTGCCAAAAGTAGATTTTATAAAGCATTAGATGTAAATCGTAAGCATAGTGCATCAAAAGTTCTTAGACTAAGCATACACTATCAAACAAAATCACAAATAATCAATGAAAATCATAAATCGATTAAAAACCAATGCAAGAAGTCTTAAGAATCAATTATAATTACCAAACATTGTGAAACATGGCTTCCTCCGTCATCCCAGTGTTGGGGTTTAGCTCCTCATGGTGAAAACACGTTCAAAATTGATATTCATAGCTCAAAAAGTGCTTACAAGAGGTGAAAAATAATAAAGCAGTGAAATCGCAACGGATATAAGTGTTGCAAGACATTGTTACAAGAACGATAAATCTTTTGTGTAGCAAGATAAACGACTGCCTCTGCGAGTCTGTTCTTCGTGTTCTTGAGAACGACACTTCTGAAGTGTCAGTTCTTCGTCTTCTTCACCTGCTGCTGCGTATTATTCCTGCAACTTCTCTGCTTTGATTCTGAAGCCTCCAATCGACCCCAAAACTCCCGACTACTTCCCTTATGACTTCCTACACCTCTATTTATATGCGCAGGCCAAATAAATCTCTTGGAAAATCCTTATTTCCCTTTCACAGCAAGTTACGAGATTTTCTTCCCTGTTCGATCTTCACGCGTATTCTGCTTCCCTTTTTTAACTCAAATCTTCTCTAATTTGTAGCACCAAATATCATGGAAGATATTTTCCCTTTAGTCATCACGTAAATGCCATGTATAACTACCAACTCCTTCCCTATTTTGCCGAGGTGAAAGATATCTTTCCCTGTTTTACTCCAATCGAAATACTTCCTTTTCACGTAAACAAATCATTAGCAACCCTCTGGTATTGCACCAAGCCCATGTAATCCATATCCATCCAGAAAATCCGACAAAAACTCCTCTAATTCTCGCCTGAAAATCGTTGTTTTACGTGAATATTTCTTCTCCCCTGTATTCGCGAGAACCGATCATCCAACCAATTCTGTTCGAATCCAACAGTCATACCATCCCTGATTAGCCCAAACAGGCTCGTTCAAAGTAATTCCGGTGATTGAATCTCCTTGGAACACGTTTAATAATCGAACCCTAATCTGTTCTTTGCGGCATGAATATTTCCCGCCAAAACCTGAGATTTAAACTGTTGAAGATGGTCGCCCCTTATCCGTTCATGGGGTGCGAATAGCAAGTGGTCGCCCCTTAATAATTGAGGTGCCCCTTATCCAAATGAGGGGTCCGAATAGTAATTTTCTCCCACGAGCGCAAATACCACTTTTCGAGCCAATTTTCCCGCAAAAGCTTATTTCTCCAAAAACACATACAAAGACATAAAATACCAAAATAAGCGCAAAATCGAGTACTAACATTACAGAGAATTGAGACTAATATAGACACATAAATGCGTCTATCACATCACAGTTTAGTTTAAGTCAGAGTTTGAGAAGTAGTGGTGTTCTGTTTTGTAACTGATGTTTGTGTTATTGGATGCCAGTAATCATAGTGTCTTTGTATGTCTATAGCTAATTGTTCTAGTGTTCTACTTTTATTATCAAAAACTCTGAGGCATTGTTCCTTCCAAATGAACCAACATTTAGTTGCAGCTAATGCCATGGATATGGAATTCAGATCTCCCCTCATCCAGTGTTAGAGATTACTAACTGTGCAGGCATTGCCTGAAGTTTCCATACTGCTTTTGCATAATCATAATCAAAAAACAAGTGAAAGGTAGTTTCCATTGGATGCTGACAGAACACACATTCCCTTTCCACATCCATAACTGAACCTAGTTTCTGTCTAGTTGGTAATGAATCTTGTAAGCACTTACTTCCAGATAAACAACTTGATTCTTTGTGATGTGTTGATGCTCCATAATTTTTTCCAAAATTTTCTTGTCTTGTTTGTAGTTGAGTCATTCATGTTTTGAAGCTTGGCATATAGAGATTTCACAGAGAATTCTCCATTTGTAGTAATCAGCCATTTGATCTTGTCTTTTTTCAGTAAACCCTCATTTGTTAGGAAAAGCCTAATATTCAAGATTTCCATGACCAAAGATGTTTCAGACATAGAATTTAACAGGTTGATATTCCACTTCTTAGTTTCACAGTACTGTGATACAAGTTTTATATTGGGGTTTCCATTTGGGACAGAATTTGCTAAGATCTCTTCCATGTTGGGTAACCATTTGTCTTGCCAGATGTTTATGGAGGTTCCATCACCAACCTCCCAAATGGTGTATTTTTTTATATGTTCTATTCCTTGCAAAATGCATTTTCATACCCAAGAAGCTTGGGATTTCTTCTTGGAATGAAGGGCGCCAGTTTTTTTAAAGTATTTTCCTTTTAATGTTTGTGCCCATAAGTCGTCAGGGTGACTTACAAGCCTCCAAGCAATTCTGCTAATCATTGCCTGATTCATTTTATTTGCTTCTTTGAACCCCATTCCTCCCTGTTCCACCGGTTTGCAAAGAAAATCAAAAGCTTTTACGTAGATACCCTTAGAATTCGTGTGTTTTCCCCACCAGAAATCTATTTGGATATCATTGGTTCGCTTGGTTATTTTTTTAGTAGCACAAAGCATCCCATATTGAAGATGGGCATGCTAGATAAAACCGATTTGTTTAACACCATTTTACTTGGCCGAGATAAGATTTTTCCTATCCAGATTTTTATTCTCTATTCCATCTTTTCTATTATGTTATCAAAGGCTTTTAACTTAGACCTATCTATGAACAGAGGAGCCCCCAGATGGGTATCATTTATGTTTTTTTTTTTTTTTCATGAGCCTAGAGATAATACCCTGATGTTTATTATGAACCTTCTTACTGAAGAACAAGCCTAATTTAGAGAAGTTAATGACTTGTCCTGACTCTTTACTAAATAGGTTAATCGCATCTAGCAGGTTTTTATAACTTCCTAAGTCTGCCTTAGTGAACAACAAAAGATCATCGGCAAAAAACAAGTGAGATATTGGTGTTGATTTTGGCGTTAATTTGCTTCCCTAGACTTTTTTGGCATTTTCTAGGTGACAAAGTAATCGAGAAAATACTTCCATACAAAGAATGAAAAGATAAGGGGATAAAGGGTCCCCTTGTCTTATTACTCTTGATGGACTGAAATCTTTACATGGGTGACCATTTAGAAGGACAGCAATGGAAGATGAGGAAACACATTGGAAAATTAGCTCACACCACTCCTTAGAAAAGCCAAAAGTTGTTAAAGTTTTAATCAAAAAATTCCAGTTGACCCTATCGAAGGCCTTTGACATGTCGATTTTTAGGCCTATATTTCCTGTTTTCTTTTTTCTTTTTTTCATGGAATGCACCACTTCATGAGCAACAATGATGTTGTTAGAGATCTGCCTTGAAGAGAGGAATGCAGATTGAAGGGGAGAGATGATTTTTTCCAGAGATTTTTTGAATCTGTTAGCCATTAACTTTGGAATGACCTTGTAAGGGGTATTGCATAGTCCTATTGGCCTAAAGTCAGCTGGATTTTTCGGGTTTTTAGTTTTCGGGATAAGAAATAAAAAAGTTTTATTAAGGTTTGGGTTTAGTTTTTGTGTTTTAAATAAATCTTGAATAACTGCCACCAATTGCGGGCCAACTGTTTCCCAGTTATGCTTGAATAAGCTAACAGGAAACCCATCAGGCCCTAATGCCTTATTAGATTTTAGTTTTTTTAACTACAACCCATATTTCTCCTGATGAAGGAATTTCCATTAAAGTTGTGTTTTCTTCTAAGGATATGCAGGGTTTTATCTGTGAGAAGATTTCATTTTCCGAAATTTCAACAGAAGCTTTAAAAAGATCAGAGAAATAAGAAGTTAACACATTTTCTATGTCAAGTCTAGAAGAGACAACCCTATCTTGCTTATCTTGAATGCAGTCAATGTTATTTCTTTTTATTCTTTTTAGTGTTGTTACATGAAAAAATTTAGTGTTTCTTTCTCCTAGAGCAATCGTATTATTCCTGGATTGCTATTTAGCAATCTCCTCTTGTGTGTCATACAAAGTTTCTAGTTCTACCAACTTTTCTTGAATCAATCTAGTGTTAGAATCCCTAAAGTTTTTTTCCTTTAAGTTTTAAGTGAGCTTTAGAATGTTTTTAATTTTTTTATTTAGTTTGCCAAAAACATCTCTTTTCCAAATACCTAAGTTTTCCCCTATAGTAGAAATGTTTTTCAACATGTCAACATCTGGAGCCGCAGTTGTTATGTGATTCCAAGATTGTTTTATGACTTGAAGGCAAGAATCTTCCTTCAACCAGGTATCATAAAATTTAAATGTTGGACTCAAATGCACCTTATTCGAATTTATAGAAAGACAAATAGGCCCGTGATCAGAGCCTATAGCTACCAAGTTTTCAAGAGAAGCTTTCGGGAATTCAATATTCCATTCATCATTAGCCAATGCTCTGTCTAACCTTTGTTTAATGTTTGGTGTGACTTCCCTTTTGTTGCTCCAAGTGAATATGTTTCCCCTAAAGCCTAGGTATTCTAATCCAGTTCTTTGAATTAAATTTAAGACTGGTTCTACCTTTTTTATATCGAAGGGAAGGCCCCCTTGTTTTTCCTCACTATTGAAGATTGTGTTTAAGTCTCTTATTACCAACCAAGGCATTTTATTAAAATTAACTCTTTATGCTATTTCTTCTAAACAACCCATAACTTCTTGTTAGAGCACTGCTCGGTCGAACTCGCATGCGTTGCTATCTCAAGAATGTTTGTCAATGTTAGTGATCAAAACTATAAGTCTTGATTTCTAGCCTATTTATAGACGTCTCGGACTAGGACATAGATTGTGTAGTTGAGCTTAGTTTTCACGGCGTTCATCATTTGAAGACGAAGAACTACTAAGGGGAGCTTGTGGAACTTCATCGACAAAAGGTATGTGGAGACTTAAACTCATCTATCACTTGGAAAGTCTATTTCTACTCTATCTCCTATATTGAGACATAAGTCGTATTACGATATAGTTTTCTATATACACATTTGAGATTTCGAGCTGAGTTTATCTCGCTTACATATTTGTCGAAATATGTGTTGGCAAGCTTTCGCTTTGACCAAGTTCATCTTATATCATGTGAAAATTGCCGAGTAACATCTTATATGGTTTGTGTAGTCTTGGAATGTTTCGTAATGATTATTCCAATATCTTGAAAAAAAATTTGATGCTAATAGTGTGTGAAAATAGGCTATTGTCATCCTCTAAGAAAGTTTCAATGATTGAAATAAGAGTTTAGAACACTTAACCATTATTGGATATGTCATGTTGTGTACTCTTGCACATATGTAATCCATGTCCGGGAACCATAGTATGCGCACCCTTTTGCGTACCTATTGGTTTGAGAAATCCGGGAACCTAAGTATGCGTACTCGTTTGCGTACTGGCATACAGGTTCATGTCCGAGAATTTCTGCTGGGATTGAAAGTTCGCGTACCCGTTTGCGTACTGGCGTAACCCAATCTTCGTCTGGGTATTTGAAGTATGCGTACACGTTTGCATACTTGAAGGTTAAAGTTCTAAAATCGGTTATGAACATGAACATAAACATTTATATAATGAGGAATGCATTCTTTGCAAACCGTGGATATAATGTTCATGATTGATTCAAGTGAATCAAACCGATTTTGCTTCAATTGTGTTCTTTTATAATATACTACGAGAATACAGCAATTGAACAACTCTTTAACTAGTTTCATTTGAGTCATTTGAACTAGTTATGGTTAAGATGAATAAGGTTGATATGAGAGTGATCATATGGCTAACCTCAGTTAACTATTTGTGAGCCAACATGGTGTACACGTTTGGGTACGGTTACATAAACCTAAATGAGGGTACATTTCATTTGTGTGTAACAAGCTAAGTTTGATCTAACGGTTGAAAGATATTAGCTTGGTTGAATCAGGTTTTTCATATAACGGTGAATATTGAATGCTTTTTTACCAAGGTAACTTGGATTGCAAACCCTGATTTGAAAACTATATAAAGGAGAACTCTAGCAACTGGGAAACCTAATCCCCACACCTCCTGTGTGTTACTAGTTGCATAAATTGGAGTCGATCTCCTTTAACCTTAGGTTTCTTCGAGACCCTGTATGTTAATGACTTCAAAGACTTCATTGGGATTGTGAAGCCATACCCAACTATTCTCTTTGTAGTTGTGTTTTCTGATCTTTCCCAATTCTATCGTATTTAGTACAATTGAAATAATTGACTCGAGATTAATTTCTCTGATAGGCAAGATAAAAGTAATCACAAACATCTTCGTCTCATCGTTTGTCATTCCACAATATCTTGTTTCTCTAGTCGATTAAGATTATTGTGAGGTGATTGATAATACTAGGTTGTTCTTCGGGAATATAAGTCCAGATTATCAATTGGTTCTTGTTCACCTTGATTTATCAAAAGACGGAACAAAAACTCTTGGGTATTTCTGTGGGAGACAGATTTATTCAATCTATAGACTTTTCTGTGTGAGACAGATTTGTTTATCAAGTCTTCGACTTTGGGTCGTAACAACTCTTGGTTATGGGTGAGATCAACTAAGGGAACAAGTGCGTAGTTACCTGCTAGGATCAGAAACGTAAGGAACGCAACTGTACCTTGAATCAGTATGGTTCAACTACAGTCCATTCCGAAGTTAATTGGCAGTAGGCTAGAGTCTGTAGCGGCTTAATACAGTGTGGTGTTCAAACTGGACTAGGTCCCGGGGTTTTTCTGCATTTGCGGTTTTCCTCGTTAACAAAATTCTGGTGTCTGTGTTATTTCTTTTCCGCATTATATTTTGTTATATAATTGAAATATCACAGGTTGTGCGTTAAGATCAATCAATTAGAATATCCAACCTTTGGTTGTTGATTTACATTGATTGACACTTGAACATTGATCTTTGGTACCGTTCAAGTTGTTTCACATAATAATCAGGCTCGCGGATTTCTATCTATTTTTGCTGATTACATTGTGAAACAGAGATATTAAACTCTTTGATATACTTTACTCTAGATTGAGTTTGATTGTCTAGTTGATTCTCTAGAAAGTATATTGGAGTAAGTCCTCTCAGATTTCCAAACGAATTGTTGGGTGTGGTTGTTAGACCCCCCGCATTTTCACTTCTAATTTATGTTCATGTTTAGGGGCACCATAAAAACATGTAAGTAACCACTCCTGTGAGTGGAAATTGTTTTTAACAATGATGTTAATCATGTTAAGGTTCCATTTAACCACTTCAAAATGAAAACCATCCACCCAGGAAATTGCTAGTCCCCCAGCTATTCCATTTGGGTCTACAATGTGGGTGTTTGGCAAATAATTTAAGATGTTTCTCATTAAGCACCTTTGAGACTTAGTTTTAGACAAAAACAAAACATCTGGTTTTTCAAAATTAAGGATAAAATGAAGATGTTGTTGAGTTTTTTTTTCTGGCCACACCCCTGTGTGTTCCAGGCCAGAATTTTCATTTGTATAAAAATAAAAAGAGTATTAAACTAAATTATAAGCAAAACAATATGGTTGTAGTCAATGAAATGAAATATTAGTTAGAGATTTTATTTTATATCACCAAACATGTTAATCAAATCAATCTCAACATACAATTTCTCTTCATATCAATAACTTTGAGCATCCTATCACGGGCTCAAAAAATTTATAATATCATCAAGTAGCACAAGAATCCTCCTCAATAAATAATTTGGCCCAAGAGCCACTCAAGATTAATCCAGTGAAAACAATGGTCTTTATGAATTGAGGTTATTTTAAACAACCTAGCTCAAGACCTACTCAAGATTAACCTAGGGTAAGCTACTTCTCATAATTGCATGACAGCATCTCGTCGTTAGCAACTATGTTAGGGTTATGTTACTTCAATTGATAAACATGTTCGATACTTCGGATTAACTCTAACTACTATGAGGAAATTAGCTCATCATGGATTTCTTAAATCCATGGAAAACTATACAAAAACGAAATAAATTTATGCAAGCCCTTAGTCCGATATAGAGAAATAGTCAATATCCAAAAGCAAGCCTTATGATATCTTTTGAAGTAGAAATTTTCTCTAAATGTGCACACAAATGTTGAAGTGTTTGTACACGAACCCACACCGAAAATAGCTCGATAATGCATAAACACACAACTTCCCGCACATCCAGTCGGATCAGCATCGCGGACTAGTTTTTAAGCCGTTCTGTCTGCCCATACCAACCAAAAGTGCTTTCCAAAAATAGGAATTGTTGAGATAGGGACGGGCCAATTTCATAATTTCCCCTTATGGACTTGTCATTTCATATTTTGCAACTAAGGAACTCTATACTGAAAGGGGGCTAAAACAATTTTTTTATGGCGTCTTAAGCCCTCTGGTGTCCTCAACATTAAAAGTATAGGGTTTATACTCTTCCCTAGTGGAAGTTATATACTAAGATCCATTCATGCATATTCCTACTTGACCTCTCTTAACTTCGTTCTTTCGCCTGGTCGCGTTTTACCTCTTTAAGGGGGAACCCCATCTCCATCAAATTATCAAAAAGAAACCGTTTCAGGGCCAGGGATAATCAAAAATTTATCAACATCGTGAGAATGAAACCAGAAAAGGAAGAACACTAATTTTATTTGCTAAGTAGAAAAAGAGATGAAACCCTAACCTTTGTATTCAAGGAGGAAGAGTTTGCTTCCTAGTCTAAGAGCCGACAACATGCCTCTTACAATGCATGGGAAAATGGTAACCATATCCATAGACGACAGTTTGATAAACAAACTATTCGCCTACCTAATTACAATGATATGGAGGAACGTCAACGGTACCAATGTACATGTTCAATGTATTACTGGATTTATTGAAATTTATGAAAGAACGATTCATATCAATGATGTCGTGAAGCCACCACCGCCATGAGATTATTGAACTACATATCAAAACCTCACAAACCATTTGTGCAGTAAAAGTGTTTTTAAAACATCATAATAAACGTTTCTATATGCATCTGATCTACATGACATGCTTTTAATATACGTACCAAATACGGTGGGGATTGGTCTGCAGAGAAACGTGGACCAACAATCGTATACCGCAGCACGAACATATAAAAGCCACCTGGGGATTTTACGGGAGGAGTTATATTCCAAGGAATGAAATTAGAACAACTTTACCCCTAAATTCTAAAGCTATCAAATTCAGAAGCACTGATCTTGCTCAGCAACGCATACGAGTTTTTTCCATCGGAATAAGAAAAAAAAAACATATGAATTTCAGCACATGTTGGTCGCGCACTAACAATATGGAGCCAACAGGACTAAAACCTCCCATGAATGGATATTAATAAGTGCAATACATCATAATCAGGATCGAACCAACGTAGATGAAGGCGAATCCGGTGCTTGATTCGTCCACAATATAGAGACGAATATCAAGTGTTTAATGAGAGACATATTGGGGCTACAAATATAAGTTGGAGGGAGTATCATAAGTCTAACAGTGCTATCCCAAAACATGAAATGTTTTTACTTCACATAAATGGGGTATATTATGGAGTTAGTATACCAACAAAAACATAGTCGAACCTTGTAATACTATTGCCTTTGTTGAAAACATTGGTGAGTATATTACCTATCTAGTTTAAACCTACCACTTGAATAACTGTTATTAAGCTGAATTTGTGGAACACACTAAAATTAACGACAGATACATGGTAAAACAAAGCCCCTATTAAATAACTTGATGTTTATAAAAAGAAATTTTTTGCAACGAAGTTCATATGGTAAAACTTCCCAAGTTAGCTTGATTGATTCTGCATACTTTCCTAAGAAAAGCTCTCTCTACATAGGGTGAAATAAAATACTTGACACTGCGGAGCAAGGCTAACAGTTATCGTCATGTAGGCCAAGAAAATGTCGCTTTGAGAATGTAACTAGTGCAGTATGTTGGACACGCTCAAGGAAGATGTTTTTACCCATTGGCCTCCGACGCGAAAAGGACCTGCATAAAAGAAGTTTAGTGGTCGAGTCATGTTCGTAAGTTTGGATGGCTAAAACCTCCTCACGAACCCGGAGTATGACTAGTTATGGTTCTTACGTTTCATCCTAGCAACTTCCGTGTCTCGACAAGATTCATCTAAAGCATGTAAACACTTAGTTTCTTAGGAACCAACCCCTACAGAGAGTATATGAGATGCCTTTAAACCAAATTTATCAGATGCATCAAGAAACAACTCATTCGAGCTCAATCTGAAAAAGCGTGGGTCTAACAACCACACCCAATATTTCGTTTAGGCGATCTGTATGGACTAACTCCAATATAATTCCAAGAGAATTAAGTAGACAGATAGATTCAATCAAGGAGAATATATCTAAGAGTTATATCTCTGTTTCTCAATGTAATCAGCAAATCAAACAGATATAAATCCACGACCCTGATTTTCATGAGAAACAACTTAAACGGTACCAAAGACCAATGTTCAAGTGTTAATCAATTTCAATCAACAACCAAAGGTTGGATTTACCAATTGATACACACAACCTGTGATATTTCAATTATATGAACAAATATAATGCGGAAAAGAAATAACACAGACACCAGAAGTTCTGTTAACGAGGAAACCGTAAATGCAGAAAAACCTCGGGACCTAGTCCAGATTTGAACAATACACTGTATTAAGCCGCTACAGACTCTAGCCTACTACAAGTTAACTTCAGACTGGAATGTAGTTGAGCCCTAACCAATATCACATTGATTAAGGTACAGTCGCGTTCCTTACGCCTCTGAATCCTAGCAAGACTCTACGCACTTGATTCCCTTAGCTGATCTCACCCACAACTTAGAGTTGCTACGACCCAAAGTCGAAGACTTGATAAACAAATCTGTCTCCCACAGAAAAGTCTATTCTGATAGAAAATCTGTCTCCCACAGAAATACCTACGAAGTTTTTGATCCGTCTTTTTATAAATCAAGGTGAACAGGAACCAATTGATAATCCGGTCTTATATCAATCACCTCACAATAACTTAATTATATGGTAGTAGAACAAGTTATTGTGGAATCACAAAGAATGAGACGAAGAGCTTTGTGATTACTTTTTATATCTTACCTATCGAAGATAAATCTCGAGAAAATCTTAGAGAAGATAATACTCAATATGATAGAACAAGTAAGATCAGAACACGCAAGTACAGAGAAAATATTTGGGTATGGCTTCAGAATCCCAATGAAGTCTTTAAGTCGTTAACCTATAATGGTTTTAGGAAAAACCTACTCTAGTCGCAACTAGTATCACACAGGAGGTGTGGGGATTAGGTTTCCCAGTTGCTAAATCTCTCCCTTTTATAGTCTTCAAATCAGGGTTTGATAACTTTGGAACAAAGCAATCAATATTCACCGTTAGATGAAACCTGATTCAAGATTCAAGATAACATCTTTAAACCGTTAGATGGTCTTAGCTTGTTACAAACAATACCTTTATTTAGATATGGGTAACCGTACCTAAACGTGTATATTGAGTTGGCTCAATAACAGTTAACCGAAGTTAGCCATATGAACACTTTTGTATTAACCATGTTAATTTTAACACTTTTAGATTAATTGATAATCAAATGAATCTAATTGTGTTACTCATAGAGTTGTTCAATTTTTTATATTCTCATAGAAGTATACAAGACATAATTCAAGCAAAATTGGATTGATTCAAAAGAATCAGTTCATGAATATTTTAGCCACAGTTTGCAAAAATTGCATTCCTTAATATATAAATGTATTTTTTCATGAGTATGAAATCATACTTAACCGACTATAGAACTTGAACCACTTAAGTTTGCAAACGGGTACGCAAACTTAAGTTCCGGATATTGGTCACAAGCCGACAGTTTGCAAATGGGTACTCAAACTTTAGCTCCGGACCGAACTAAGTTGAAACCGTTTGCGAAAGGGTACGCAAACTTGGTTCCCGGACTTTAACAGTTAAATCAGTTTGCGAACGGGTATGAAAACTTAAGTACCCTGCACTTAAACAGTTGAATAAGTTTGCAAACGGGTATGCAAACTTCCGGTCCTGAATTCCGACAAAACAAATCGTACACTAAGTACACAAACCGTAATGTTTCCATACATGGGTTTTAGCTTTTAACTCCCATTTCAATCATTGAAACATTCTTAGAAGATGGGAATAGCTGTCTCACACAAACTATTGGCTTCAAAGCAATTTTCAAGTGATCGAATGATCAATATGAAACATTTCGAGCCTACATCAAATGACTGTCTCACACAAATCATGTAAGATGTTTCCAGATGATTTTTACATGATCATTTTTTGAATCTCGTCAAGAATAATGATGAACGTAATTAAAGCAAAAAGCTTTCCAACACATATTTCGAGAAAGATATAAGCGAGCTAAGCTCAGCTTGAAATATCAAATCAAATGTGTATAAAGTAAAGTCTATATAGCTATACGACTTTTGTCTCAATAGGAGATATAATAGAAATAGACTTCCGAGTGATATATGAGTTCAAGTCTCCAAATACCTTTTGTTGATGAAGTTCCACAAGCTTACCTTAGTAGTTCTTCATCTTCAATTGATGAACGCCGTGAAGTCTAAAGCTCAACGACATATTCTATCCTAATCCAAGACATAACTATAAGTAGACTAGAATTCAAGACTTATAATTTTGACAACTAAACTTGACAAAAATGCTTGAGATAGCAGCGCTTACGAGTTCGACCGAGCAGTGCTCTAACAATCTCCCCCTTTGTCAATTTTAGTGACAAAACTATCAATACATATGGATTACAAAATAAATAAACTTTGTAGCTTCTCATCCAAATGCTTGATTTCCTTGGTTCTTCAACATTCTTTAAATTCTTCGTCACTCCAAGTACTCCAGTGATTCTGAACGTGTTCAACTCAGCATCATAGTTGTTGAAGATCCGTAGCCATAACAATAAGAAAACAAATGTTCTCAATTATTGTTATCCAGTGTCATAGTATTATTACACAACATCAAAGTTCAATTGTATCACAACTTTGACAATAATACTACAGCGATATGTATCACTCCCCCTTAGTCAATAGTAGTGTAGTCAAAATCGCTCTCCAATGCCGATTACTCGCCGAGTAATTGTTACAGGCTATATGACCGAGGCGATTTTCGATTCCAAGCCATTTCCGATCTTTAGCGATTAAGGCGGACGACTTTGCCGGTTTGGACCGATTTTTGAGCAAAACGAGTTAACGATTTTTCCGAGTTGGCCTTGCATACACTAAAACTAGAAAAGAAAATTTTTGTAACCCCTCAAATGGGAGTTATCAAATACAAAAACCTTTAAATACATAATGAAAATACGTTCAATATAACAATATTACACACTTAATTACATGATAATGATAAGATTTTGATTTTAGTCAGGTGCAAATCATGACTTATGAGCAGCAAATATAAAATATCTAATATATAGATTCCGAGTATTAGACCGAGTTTTGGCAATTTCCAAGTCCGAACTTATTGCTCCTCGCTCCAAGCTCCCCAACCGAGTAGGACCGAGGAACGATTTCAACTACTTTGGTCAATACTTCATCTCACAATGAAAAACCACTCCCCCTTACATAATGATCCGTAAACCATATGTATATGTAGTGTGAACTACAAAATAATTCCCCCCCTTTTTGTCAATATAAATTGGCAAAGGTACAAAAACTAGCGGGATCATAATAAAATTCTCAAAGAGATGCTTCATGACTAAAAGAGAACATATGAACTTTGTTTCGATGATTTCACATAGTCGACACTTAGTGTATTCATCAAGGAGTTTTTAAAGATACTAGTTAACTCCTACAATATTCCATAACCGCACTCCCCACAAAGATTTGGCAATTAAGCACAAGTTCAATTAAGAACTCTCCCCCATAAAATGTCATTCGTTCCCGAAAGAACAACAAGAGCGACCTTACTTTTACAAGAAAAGAAGGATTTCTTTGGACATTAACAAATCACATGAAACATGAATTTGTATCTAGAAAACTCAATTAAATTAACCACAAAGGAACCTTAATGATTAATTTAATCGAAAATGCTCAACATAAGAAAACTTACGGAGCCGTACAATACTTTCACATAGAAGTGGATCGGGGAAAGACCAATACTGCGGAATATTCAAAAGTTCATTTACAATTAGTATTATATTAATCTTTTATAATTTCATGTAGTTATTAAAAATAGTTCATACAAAGCTTTTGGTTGGTAACCTAGCAACAAGCTGGGCTCCAACTCAGCATAATGGCATAATAGACTTAACTTTTGACATGTATGGGACAATCAAAGTTCACGGACGTAAACACACATATCCCATAACATTATTTTTTGCAATATATAAAACCAATAAAGATTAATACTGCAAAATCATCTTCCAAATAACTTAGAATTTAAATAAATAAATATAAAAAATTGTAAGATGAAAATCGTTGGCAATAGCTATGTGTAATCACAATATTTGTTATTCCAAACCCTAGTTATCCTTCTTAAAACATAAGAATAAATTCTAATAAGAAGTTTCCTAAACATTTAGACCTATGAATAATTCTTTATCGTCCTCGAACTCCTTGTCGTCAACAGACATTGGAACATAAGGTTCGTGAAGAAAGGAGTCGATTCCAACAAACATTCTTGACTGATGCCGAACCAGGGCCTTATGAATTTCAAGAGTTCTTAAAACAATATCCTTTATTTGCTGAATTTCCTTCCTTGTTTCCTTCAACTCTTTAAGAACACCAGAAAACTTATGAAGGTTAGAGGGGATAGCCCTTGGTTTCTTCATATTCTTCTTTTTTCTCTTTAAAGTTGAAGAGGAATGAGATTTATCTTTTTCCTTCATGATTGATGGCTTAAAAATCATATTAACATCTTTTCCATCAGAAGATATGATGCTTGGAGTCTCCATTCAAATATGGAATTGTGAGAGAATACACAATTACAGCTCTATAAGCAATCTTGTGATAAAAATATTTTTCAGGGAAAGAAAAAAGAATGTAGGGTAACGGAACCTATATACAGAGTAGGATTCACGTACGGCCAATTCACAACCCTAAAGAAGGTAGAATTGTCGAGTTTAACCCTCTTTTGATGAAAAAAAGGAAAACCTTTTCAATACCAATTTATGATATGAAAAGATCAACAGAATTCCAAAAAAAAACACAAAGAAGAAAGAAAAGAAAATAAAACAAGAATTTTCTTTTTCTAAAGCCTGATCTGTGCTCATTTCTTGTCTCTTTGAAATTAGGCACATGAGACAAGATGCACATCAACACAATTAAGTTGTGTTGGGGTGAACAATAATCTGTCCTCCATACACTTCTTCTACGGAATTCTTAATACCCTTTTTCACATAATGTTTAGACCTTGTTCTTTTCTGTAGAGGTCTAATTTATATCTTACCTATCGTAGATAAATCTCGAGCAAATCTTAGAGAAGATAGTACTCAATACGATAGAACAAGTAAGATCAGAACACGCAGCTACATAGAAAATAGTTAGGTATGGCTTCAGAATCCCAATGAAGTTTTTAAGTCGTTAACCTATAGTGGTTTTAGGAAAAACCTAGGTTAAAGGAGAATCGACTCTAGTCGCAACCAGTATCACACAAGAGGTGTTGGGATTAGGTTTCCCAGTTGCTAGAGTTCTCCCTTATATAGTCTTCAAATCATGGTTTGATTACTTTGGAACAAAGCAATCAATATTCACCGTTAGATGAAACCTGATTCAAGATTCAAGTTAACATCTTTCAACCGTTAGATGGTCTTAGCTTCTTACACACAAATGAAATATACCTTTATTTGGATATGAGTAACCGTACCTAAACGTGTATATTGAGTGGCTCAGTAACAGTTAATCGAAGTTAGCCATATGAACACTTTTGTATTAACCATGTTCATCTTAACACTTCTAGATTAATTGATAATCAAATGAATCTAATTATGTTACTCATAGAGTTGTTCAATTTTTTATATTCTCATAAAAGTATATAAGACACAATTGAAGCAAAATTGGATTGATTCAAAAGAATCAGTTCATGAACATTTTAGCCACGGTTTGCAAAGATTGCATTCCTTAATATATAAATGCATTTGTTCATGAGTATGAAATCATACTTAACCGATTTTAGAACTTGAACCCCTTAAGTTTGCAAACGGGTACGCAAACTTAAGTTCCGGACATTGGTCACAAGCCGACAGTTTGAAAATGGGTATGCAAACTTTAGCTCTGGACCGAACTCAGTTGAAACCGTTTGCGAACGGGTATGCAAACTTGGTTCCCGGACTTCAACAGTTAAATCAGTTTGCGAACGGGTATGCAAACTTAAGTACCCTCACTTAAACAATTGAATAAGTTTGCGAAAGGGTATGCAAACTTAACTTCCGGTCCTAAATTCCATCAAAACAGTTCGCACACTTAGTACACAAACCATAATATATCCAGAAACGAGTTTTAGCTCTTAACTCCATTTCAATCATTGAAACATTTTTAGAAGACGACAATAGCTGTCTCACACAACCTATTAGCTTATAAGCAATTTTCAAGTGATCGAATGATCAATACTAAACATTCCGAGTCTACATCAAATGACCGTCTCACACAAATCATATAAGATGTTACCAGGTGATTTTCACATGATCATCTTTCGACTTTCGTCAAGAATAATAATGAACGTAGTTAAAGCAAAAAGCTTTCCAACACATATTTCGAGAAAGACATAAGCGAGTTAAACTCAGCTCGAAATATCAAATGTGTATAATATAAAGTCTATATAGCTATACAACTTTGTCTCAATATGAGATAGAATAAAAAAAAACTTCTGAGTGATAGATGAGTTCAAGTCTCCACATACCTTTTGTTGATGAAGTTCCACAAGCTCCCCTTAGTAGTTCTTCGTCTTCAATTGATGAACGCAGTAAAGTCTAAAGCTCAACTACACATTCTATCCTAATCCGAGATATAGTTATAAGTAAACTAGAAATCAAGACTTATAGTTTTGTCAACTAAACTTGACAAACAAGCCTGAGATAGCAACGCTTGCGAGTTCGACCGAGCAGTGCTCTAATACAATCAATTCCACTAAAACTGCATTTAAACCATAAACATTAGACGCATCAAGTAACCACTCCCCAGCGTAGGGTTTTGGGAGGAAATGTATTACTTGTCAAGTTTCATGTATTGATCCCTTAATTTGCAGCAAACTCTTCAGGAAATACATTTCCACATTGAACTATATGCCGATGAGTTGTTGTTGATAACGTTCATAACAACAATCAAATTAATTTTCTGCCAAAAAAGAAGAAGGAATTCTTCTAAATTGAGGAGCAACAAAATTAAACCAAACTAATAACGAAGATAAAACCAACCTTAAACTTTACGAAAACCCTAATTCAGATAAAAATTATGAACATTTGATATTTGCTGACAGATGTTATCAAGTATGATCTACCACTGGGTTTACGGTGTTCACCAGACTCACCTTCAATATGTTTGATAAGTTTAGAAGTGATCAATTAGGTGAGGAGTTCCTTGTTCAGCTCTAGAAAATATCGAGTGAAGAAACACATATATGTAATAGAAAATTGTCTATTTTTCTTATATGTAAGGGTAATGATGTAAAACAAATCACACTATGAAGTGGCCTTGATGTAAACCTATTAAAATAATAATATTTTTTTTTTGATGTACACACTACCGCATCCATTGTTGTCCTAGTATAAGCGAGAGCACATGGACCTAAGCTCATAAGGATGGTTCGTGCCTATCAAAACTTATAATTCCTGAAAATATATACTAAACCGTTGTATACTTGGTTGTAACATTGGTGTCCTAGGTGATAAGACATCCTAAACATGGTGTAAAATGTGGTGTCCTAGACAATACGTACTATAAACGACCTCTGATGTGATGTAGAAACTGGTAATAAAAAGTTCGCTTCTCAGACTTATTACGATTTGGTTTCATAATTAGAATTCTAACAAAAAAATAACAAGTAAACAAAAGATGATAACAAGATTAAGAGATTATTGGGACTCAGGATTCCACCAAACTTCATATTCATATGGTTTAAATATTAATTCGAGACAATTTTAACTCATTTAATAAGAATTAATTCATTGCCATAAGTAGATTTTTAAAAGATTTAATGTAAATTGTAATCATGGTGTATCAAAATTTCTTTAAACTAAGAATTTAATAAAAATCATAAATCATTTAAAATTAATGCAAAAAGTCATAAAAGAATTATTTGATTTTACCATAATGATGAAACTTGGATTCCCCCGTCTTCTCAGTGTTGGGGTTTAGCTCCACGTGGTGAAAACACTCTCAAAATAATTTTTCATTGCTCAAAAAGTGTTTAAAGGATGAAAATATAAGAAAAATAATAAAACATATCAACTGTAACATTTATAAGCGTTGGAGATTGACTGTTACAAAGAAAAAAAAAAGATTGTTAAGTAAACCACGTATTCTCCTACAGTTGAATATGCGATGGTTTCTGCGACTGCTCTGCTGCGTCTATTGTTCTTGGTGTTCTTTAGTTGCAGCAACAACAAATAAATGTCTGCAGCTCTTATTTTTCGTTCTCTCGGCTTCTGTTACTTCCCCAAACTCTTCATATCCTTCTTAGACTCCCACAACTCCTTTATATAGTCATGACCCTTTAAAATTTCCTGAATATTTCACCATTAATCTCTCTTTTTCTTTACTGCCAAAACACGGAAAAATTTCCTTTTTTTTTTTCTTTTCTCACATGTCTGATTGTTGTTGACACACTCGAACATGCGAAAATCTCGTCTAGGATTGAGTCAAACTCGTGCAGGACGATTTCTCAATAAAACTTCCACAAATAAACCCAAGCAAACCCGTGAATATCTTTATTTCCCTGTTTCACCGAGAATATAATAAAATCTTATTTCGTATTCGATTATTAAACACCTATCAACCCTATTTGGATGTAATAGGGTGATATCAATCCTCCTCTGTGCAAAAATCCAACCAAATCTCTTTCCCGTTTTCCCCAAAAATCTTCGCAGGTGGAGAGAATAATTTCCCGTCAAAATCGTTTTGAATCGGGTAGAAGAAGGTTTCCCTTATCCAAAATGGAGGTCCTTTAATAATTTGGGTTCCTTTATTAATTCCTGGGGTGCAAAACATCACTTTTCGAGCTAATTTTTCGGCAAGAGTTTAACTCTCCAAAAACACCTACAAAGACATAAAATGCGATAATAAGTACAAAATTGAGCACCAACAATACATATTGAGAACAATTCAGACACAAAAATGTGGTTATCAAACACCCCTAAACTTATTATTTGCTAGTCCTCGAGAAAATCTAATATAGAAATAAAATCCTAACTCACGGTCGCAGGCGTCGCGATTGCACTTAGCATGTGCAACAAGCCTTTGAACCCCTAGCTAAGTGGACCCAGTGATAGGTGTTGCAAAACACCTTAATATTTATCTATTGTTTATGCTTTCTTTGCTACTTTTCGTGTGAATTATGTATCTTATGTTTGCTTTTGAGTTTTATAGGTGTTTTGGAGTCATTTGAGTAAAAGGAAGTGGAACTCATCTAAATCCAGGGCTTCTTCTCAATCATCTTGAAGAGAACGAAAAGACGGAGCCAACAGCGAAAGAATGAGGTCAATCCGACGGCGTATGAGAAAGTAACGAGAAAAATCAGATTTTAAGCTTGTCAGTGCTGGAGAACTGACATGCATTCAGAATGAAGTGGGAGATTGTATTATCAGGGGTGGCCCATATCCATCAGTCGGGCGCCTAAATATGGCCGTACTACAACCTTATCAACTAAGTCGAGAAGAAGAAAATCATTCTTCCCCAATTTTAGTTTGTTGCTTCTGTAGAGACTGGAATCGAGAAGATGAAGCCAGAGATTTTGAGGGCAGGAGAAAGAAGACGGTGGTTCTGTTGCCATGAGGATAAAGAAAGAATCGTTGCTGCTGTTCAAGGATTAGAAATGAAATCTAGGGTTTGCTTGAATTGAAGATTTGAGTGATTAAACAGGAAGATGGGTTTGATTTCAATAATGATAAGATGGGTTTTCTGCTGACAATTCAGAAGAATGGATTAATGGGTTCGATTGGTGGAGAAACTACAAATGGGTTTTACTGTGGTTGCTGTGAAATGATGATTAGGTTATGATGGTAGTTGTTGTTGATTCAAGGATGAAGAAGCTGTAGCTTTGAATCTTTGATTGGCTGAGTTACAAGGGTTCTGTGGATGATTTGAAATACGAAATTGAGTTTGGGATTTGATCTGTGATGGTTGTAGCTGCTATTGAAGCACAAGGATGATGAGAATGTGCAATGGCTCATGGTGTTGGTATCTGAGAAGGAGCTGGCATGAAGCTACAGGTGCTGTTGGGAGCTGACTGAGATGGTTTAGTGAACTAAATGGTTCTTGGGTGGAATTGTAGTGAAGTGTGGCTTGTGCTGGTTACAGGCTGGTTGAACTGAGGTGATAGAGATTGGTGACTGTAATAGAAATGGAAGCTGAGATGCAGGGAATGGAGAAGAGCTGCACTGAAGTGATGTTGTGACTGAAATGATTGGTACAGCGGTATCTGGAGCATTGCAGGACTGGATTATGAGGCTGCAGATGTTGAGTTTGAGCTGTTGAAGTGCAGGTGACAATGGATTGTGGCAATGTTGGTGTTTATGTTGCAGTGAATGGTTGAACCTGAAATGGAGAAGCTACAGAAAGTGCAAGGAGGTGCAAGGGGCTACAGATAATGAGAAGAATAATTGCTGCAATGGGTTTCAGTGGCTGGAGTTGTAAAGAGACGGGAGCTGTGTGTTGTTGGCTGGTGTTTGAAATGGAGTTAATGGAGAAGAACATGCGCTGTAAGGGGAATGTGATGTTGGCAGTGGCAATGGAACTGATATGGGAACTGGTGGTGAAAGGATGAGCCAAAGATGTGCTGCAGTTTTAGAAGTTGTGTTGCAGCTGAGAGTTCAATGCAGTGACGCAAGATGCGGAAGATGCAGCTGAAAGTGGAAGCTACAGCCAATGGATTGAAGGTTTGAGCTGTGAGAATGCCTGAATTGTACTAGATGAATGATTAGGAATGTGTATATGAATGAAATGTGCAGGGAATGAACTGAGATGGAGAATGGTTCAAAATGAGCTGGAACTGGTGCTGAGCAGCTGAGAAGAATTGCAATGAAGTAAAGGGAATGATGAAGCTAATTAGATAGTAAGCTGTTTTGCAGCTGTGATGGCTGGGTATGCGGCGCTAGAGACAATGTCCAGGACTCACTTAGAAGCAAGGAGGGTTTACTGGCAAGGCTGAATTGCAGGTAGATGGACTAAGATAGTGGTGGTAATGAATCGATCTATGGAATAGGCTGTGAGTTGCATCTGTGATTGAATGGAATTGGGTACAGCTGAGATATTGGAAGTTGCAGCATTGGTGGTTTTGGATTGTGAATAGTATGGCCTGAGATAGTTTTCCAGCTGCAGAAATAGTGCGAAAGTGGGCGAGAATGGCGAGCCGGTGGTACCAGCCCGGGATGCCGGATTTCAGAGCTTAGAGTATGGATCATAATATTTCAGTGAATCGCGAAGGGGGTATGTGTTGGATGTATGATTCGGCCGCGGCATATATGAGTTTGGAGTTGCGCTTTTGGGCACGTTTTCGCAAGAATTCAATAATTGGTTTAGATGGTTCATATGTGATGTATTGCTCTGAATTGTGAGTGTATGAACTGCAGAGATGGATAGTGAGTTGCTGGGAGTTATGGTAGTCGGATACAAGTTCAGGTGGTCGGTGATAGTTTCACGGTGACCGGAAACCGGTGATGACATCAGAAATCCGGCGACCCGGTTTTGGACCCAGAATTTCGAGAAGAGATGTTTTCACACATGGGCTTGGTGGACTAATTGGAGATGGGTTTTGAGAAGACCTAATATTGGAAAGAGTATCCTTTTGGAATGAGAGAAGCATATAAATAGAAAAGTCTTTCTCTAAACCTAGATATATCTCCATTAGGGAGGCTTCTACTTGTTTTCTAGGGTTTCACATGATAGATTCTTCTAAACTCTTTATGATGATTTCCAAAAACACAAGTAACTAAGTTTTTATTATTGGTTGAAGATGTAGTTGGATTTTGCAACCAAGTTATGATTTTTATGAATTAGTTTTCTCTCAATATTATCGTTTGATTTCTACGGGTTATAATAATTGCATGATTGATGTATTGCAATATGATTGAATGTTTATTTAGTTAAGTCTAGAATTAATTGAACTCACATCCATATCTATAGCTAATTTAGGGTTCATCATCGAGCGATAACCTTGAATACGAGTAGCATGATATGATTACGGCTTGTAGTGATACACTCTTGTAGTCATATGTAGAAATTGACCTTTGTTCGAATTGTGTGCGCAATGTATTACAATTGCATTGATTAGCCTATTTCTGAAACTTAATGCTCCTAGGAATTGAACTTAATTAGCGCAAGGCGTTAGGTTATTCTTTAGGTAGAATTCACATACGCAGCTCTAATGTGTGTTGATGACTTAGGAAATTTACGGAGTATTCTTGCAATAAGATATTCTAGGGATTTTGATGATAGCGAGATTAAATACGAATTCTAATCATACATTCAAAACTTGTTTACAAATTGAAGATGAAACCTTTATCCAATATTTTCACATCCTTGATTTGCGTGCTTTGCTTTTATTGTAGTTTTAATTTTATAAAAATCAGAAAACCCCCTTGTTATCTTTAGGAAACCAAAACATATTGACAACCTAAGACCTCTCTGTGGGAACGATCCTTTCTTGCCCTTGCTTCATTATATATTTTGAGTAATAAGAAAGTGTAATTTATTTTTGACGCCTACGACAGCGATCACCCAGCAACCGAGTTATAGTCCCGGGAGGGTTTACAAGAGGTGTATCTATAAAAACCTTTACTTTAAACTAGTCACAAATATCTAAAGATCTATGAGGACATAAATTTTCTCAACATATCGCCAAGTAATTAGAATGCAAGAGAAAAATATACCAAAATATCCGCTCCACAGTGGGAGAAATCCATTCAACAACGGAGGAGAAATATCCGTTAAACAACTGGAACAACATCGAGAGAGAGATATCCGCTCAACACAGATCCAACACATACAACATCATTTCCTTGTAATCATTTTCCCCATAAGAAAACGATCAATACCAATCCAGCCAACATGCAACCTTCCAATAATTACCCCCACTGATCGGAGAGTAAATCACTTGATCACAAATAAAACCATCTCAGTCACAACACCAACTCCTCAACTTTTTGTCTATACATCACCTCCCTTCACCGGTTATAACAGCTCAATCCATACAACACAGACATAACAAAAACCTTGTCAATAAATATGTCAATCATTACATGTACCTCCACTTCCTTGTTTAATACCATGACCATAACAACAACATACCACAACACTGACAGTCCACTTTCTCAACATCTAGTAGTTCCATTAGATGAATATCACAACCATTAGCTTGTAGTAGATGACTTTATACCCTTCTCACTATACCGGCAGATCAAACCCATCACACTGGCAGTTGTTCATACATTCAACAACATTGCTAAACCAAACCCATTGTAGGTATGAGAGACTACCCATCGTTTGCTTTTGTTACCAGATGAATCTACATCTCGCACCTTAATTTCTAATCTCATTTTTTACCAAGAAAGGAGTATAATGGCTAGATAAAGTGGTTATCAGCTGCTTGGGGAGCTACAAAAATCCGTTCTGAAAATGCGAGAGTACCAAAATACACCACCAACTTTTTCTCTAGGCAACATGTATGGACTAAACTAAAAAATAATTCTGAAAGTTACAACTTAATGAATCTCAATCAGGAATTATATTAAGAGTTTATATCTCTTTCTCTCACAACCAATATGTAAACGGAAACAAGTCCGTGAACCTGATTATGTCGTGAGAGTTCTTGGACGATTACAATGATCAACATCCAAGATCAATCAAGTCGTATCCAACAATTACGATGGAGGTATCTACTTTGATTGTTTTATGTACAACCTGTGATATTTCAATTATAAAGATAAACAATATAAAACGGAAAAATAAATAACACAGATACCAAAATTTTTTGCTAACATGGAAACCACAATTGTAGGAAAAACCCTGGGACCTTGTCCAGATTTGAACACCAAACTGTATTAAGCCGCTATAGAATCTATCCTACTATCAATACTTCAGACTAGAATGTAGTTGGGACCGAATCTACCGTCATAGTAATGTAGGTACAGTCGCGCTCCTTACGCCTCTTGAATCTTGCAAGACTCTGCACAATTGATTCCCTTAGCTGACGTCCTTTACATCCTAAGAGTTGCTTCAACTCAATTGAAGACTTTAAACCAATCCACCTCCCACAAATAATCCTATATGTGATTTCTGTTTTGATCAAAAGATCAAGGTAAGATAGGAAATCGTTTGCAATAGACAGAGTCTAGCAGACCTCAAAATCTGAAACTTACAACTCTCTAAAGAGCAGCCTAGATTATAATTCACCTCACAAGTAAAACCTACTCCGATTCCAACAAAGAATCGTTATACAGGGATATACTTGTGGAATCACAAAGTCTGAGACGAAGAAATTTTGTGATTTTTATATATCTTGCCTGATCGGAGTGAGACTCAACAATCAATATCAAGATTAGGATACACGAACTATCAAGATAAAGATAATGAGACCCGGCTTCACGAATCCCTCAACGAAGTCTTTTTAGTCGCTAAACCTAAAAGGGTTTAAAAGATAAGAGGACACACAAGAAAAGTGTCGAGGATTCAAAGATCCCAGTTGCTTGAGGTTCTCCTTATATAGACTTTTAAAATTAAAGTTTGCTTTAGATTTAAGCTAAGGTAGCTTTGGAATCAATCAATCAATATCTATCGCTTGATGAATCTTTGATTTGAGATTAACACAACAAAATATATACTTTGGTTAGGATGAAACGTAACCAAACCGTGTATAATGACTTGTTCATGAAAGGTTAGTCGAAACTAGCCATACGAACTATAAGCTAGTTAACATACGTAGTTCTTACCAAAATAACTGAACTTAGACGTACTAGGGAACAACTTTGGATTTCTTACTTATTCGAGAGTAATTGATGGATTTAACTATACCAGTGGCAAATTAGGTGCGAAATGAATTTAGTATTAGAGTTGTTGATCAATCACTAGTGGAGACTACCTATTTACATCAAGCGAGGCACCAGGATTTCAATTCTTTGTAGTTGTCTAAAAATTATCCTTTAGAATGTGTGTCGTAGTACGTAAACTCCGGGTAGAATGATGAGATACCCAATTTCGTACCAATTTCAGCACTTTTTTTTTTAATCTTTTGAGTGTTATTTCTCCAATCACTAGGGTACCATCAGAATTGTTAACTTACATTCTCCCTTGGAATCTTGTTTGCAGTTAGAACCATCCATTATCTCTCTCGACAACAACAGGTCCATATAAATACCATCATTATCAACAAGCGGAGCATCACAAATTCGAAGGGAGGTTGAAGAAATTCAAGATTTACAAGAAATGGTACAAGAAAAAACGAGTTTCAGATTCAAGTAAAACAACAAGACAATGAGCATAATTTTATAAACAAGTTGAAGATTTATATACAAGAGCGAAGATTATCAAAGGATGAGAGTTATTGAAGTTTATGATATCGAGAAAATAAAAATTGTGAAGAATCAAGAGGTAAAGTACTTCTCCCACGGTCGTAGTTGTTTCATTATTTTGTATCATTTTCAGTTTGTATTTTATTTTTCTTCTTGCAAAAAAAAAAAAAAGGAAAAAAAAAACAAGATAAAAATTTCATTGCTTTAGTTTGTGTTTAGTTTGTATTCATTTAATAAATATGTGGGGAAGAAGAAAAATCTATGAAAAAGTTTCAAGAAACAAGGAATTGATAAAAAGAGTTACAATTGTCAAGGTTCTACAAAGTTCAAGAGTTCATCATCATCAGTTGAAGTTCGAATATGAAGATGTTTCTATGGGATGATGCGAGAGTGGTGCTAATTGTAGATTGGACGGCAAGGTAAGTAAAAGTAAGTATTCATATCCTCACATAGTGGTTGATTTATATTCTTAAATATCATCAGAAAAAGTTTTTGTTTTCCATATTTCTTTGGGTTTTCAAAATATTAGTTCGAAAGGTTTTCTCCTTCCCATCATTCAACATGTACAGGTGTACTATCTTGATTCTTTATTTCACACATGTGAGACCAAAAAAGCCATCTTTTGAGTAATTTCACAAAACCCTATTGGTGAGGCAGAAATTGAGACAATCAATCGTTTTCGAACTTAAATTCTTTTATATGGAAATGTTAACTTCTTATTATTAATGTGCAAAACCTTTTTGTCTTCTTAGCACGATGAATGCATGTGCTTTGGAGTATTTGAAAGTTGGAAGATTAGGTTTTGTGCATATATCTCTTGTAAACCATCACGAGACTATAAATCGTCCACTAGGGACACCTGGGGGTGTAAAGGCTTGTTACACATGCTAAGTGTAACCGTGTCTCATAGAAAGAGAGTTGTTGTATTTTTGTTAAGGATTAGTTTAGTTTTGTTTGCTCGAAGACTAGCAAAGATTAAGTATGGCGAAACTTGATAAGTGTCTAAAATACATCATTTGAATATCAATTTTTATGCATTTCTTAGCTATTTTTCTTGTATTTTTGTATGTTACGCTTGTTTTGCATTTGTAGGTATTTTGGAGTCATGTTACACGAAAGAAGATAAATAAAGGCTTACAACATTGTTTGGGGACCTTGGATTTTTATGGTTCGAATGCTTAGAAAGAGCACAAGCACATAGTGTATGGAAAATCATAACTGTTGAAGGAAAACGAGTCTCTAGTCTGCATACCCACTTGTTATTAATGAAAAAAATGCTAAAGAAAGATGCAAAACTGATCAGGCCCACCTTTCTTCTTATTTAACTTACCAGCTAGGCCGTGACTCCTATTTAACGTTTCCTTCCTTACATTGTTACTCAATAATCTTTACAGCTGCAGAAAGTTCTTTCTACCGGCGAAGTTGGATCATATGGCTGAGGTCAAATGTTTATGAGATGTTTTCGAATAGAAGGTTGAGAAACAAGCGAAACGAGTTGTTTAAGAAACGAACTTAGTTGGGTACAAGATATTAAGAGAGTCAGTGATGATTAGATCGTAAGAACATGGTTACAAGTATTGATGATGACATATGATTTATGATGAACGGTGAAGATCATTTATGTAGTACGAGTTTAAATTGGAAAAGAAGAATGGGTTAGCACCAAAGTTGAATTGCAATCAAATTCGGATAGGGAAGTGGTTGTGAAGCTGAAGAAATTTTGATGTTTCCGTTGATTTGTTACTGATCAAATGGTTATGAACTGAATAGTTGTCTTTAGAATGTAGAAATGATTAAAATGTTGGGTTTTGCTTGTAATCATGTCTAACATGGAAGGAGTTTTTTTGTGCAATCTCCAACATATAACAAGAACCTAACCATGACCAGTTTGCTAGACACACAAATGTTTGGGAGAAAGCTTGAACTATCCGTTTTTGTACCAAGTCTCGTTGCCGGTTAACCATGCAATCTGCATCCTCCACCTACAATTGTTTGGTTTTGTGTTCCCATTTTTCTATTTGCTTCTTTGTTTGTCATGAACTACAGTAGCTAAGCATTGTTTGATTATGGACGACCTCGATGACCGAAGCATGAAATCGAATTGATGTTTATTTATTTATTCTCGCAATATATCTTGTTATTTCTTAATCCTTACCATGCCAATAGTGTTTATGAATTATTCTTGAATCGTTTAAGTTGCAAATTGAAGAGTTAATTTATAGTTCTATGCTAATTTGGAAATTCTACGACCCGTAATTGTTTAGAAAACCTAAATACTAGTAATATGTGGGTATTGGCGATGTGATTTTATTAAATATCCATGTATAGAAATTGACACTAGTACATGAGTCGAGCCTATGTATTTGTCATTAGGAATAGCATATCTCACGGAACTTAATGCATTTGATTGAGTTGTATTTAGAGAGTGTACTTCTAGATAGCTCGAATGAGTAAAATCCGGTACTCGAGCACTTCCGTGTCCGGTGAATTTATGAGATTGCAAATATTTGAGAGTACTAAATATTATAGTGTAATTAGTAATGGGTACTTGCAGAAACATAGTTGTGCCGATTTGATTCACAGCTTGTGGCCAAAAAAGAGTCATTGATGATTCTTATCCTCATTGTTTGCATTTATCTCTGTTTTCTTAGCCTTGCATTAGTTTTATTAGGAATTTAGATCAACAACTTTAACTCTCTGCTCCCTTAGAGCAAGGGCTATGGAGTGAGTGTACATATTGAATGAGTATCACTGGATTTGATCAAATTAGATGCTACTATGGAGTGAGAATACACACTCACTCATCAATTATCACTCATGCACTCACTGGAACGAATGAGTGGGCGAAAGGGGACACTAAGCGGCTTATTTTTTGCCGTTTGGAAAAAAAACACATTGAGCAGCTGAAAATCTGCCTCCCAAACCTATTTTTAGATTTTTATTAATTTAAAATTCTTAGATGCGGGACCCACAATTAGGTTTTATTATTAAAAAAAAGGAAAAAGTTACGAGGAGGCATATGTCTAGCCGTTTGGAGTTTTTCTCTCCAAGCGGATAAAGATTATCCCTTAGTCTATAAATTTGGACTCCCATGGTCAGAAAACATTCTTTCACTCAGTCTCTCACTCAGTTTGGCAGTGTATGAGTGTTTTTAACACTCATTCCATAGCCCTTCCTCTTAGGAACGAACTCAGTTATCCATACACTACTAATTAGTTTAAAAAGAAGTAAGAATTTTTTTTTTTGCGAGATCGACACCTCAGCAGTTGCCGTGGGACCCATACGAGTGTCGTCATCGACATTATTAGCATCTTTTCTTTTTCCCAAATATTTCATCGCGACAACTAATTTCATATGTGGACAATACCCTATAACACTAGTTGCATTTGGACGTTGATGCCATTCTTCATCCACTTCGAGTAATTTTCCTAACAATATTTGGAATAAATCTTCCTTCATGTGTTGAAGTGTAACCAGTTCCTCGTGTGAAATAATCATTCATCATTTTCTGCATCATGGCACACCCGATCTCGGGTAAGTACACTCAGTGTATGCACTTCCTTAGGCACCAATCGCTGAATAATACTGTTTATGGGTGAAAACTGATTCTGCTGTTTTTTGGTAATTTGGGGTGTGTTGATGAGAAACGAGTTCAAACCCTAAATAAATGCACTGTACGGGAATGCTTTTAGGTTCGAGAAATCAATCTGTAATACTCTGGACTAAACCAAGAAATGGTTGTTCCAGATTCAATTCGGTCACAAGGTGAAGGATAAGGGTTGATGTTAGGGAGGGAAGCGGAGAAGGTGTTTGAGATTATGAAGGTGTTGGCTATTTGTGACTTGTATCAGAATGTTGAACTGGCTTGCACAATGTAAGCTATCAGCTCTTGGTGTTTCTGCATACGGTGTTAACAACAACTTGGTTTTTCTGTGTTGTTTGAAGATAGATTGAAGAACCTATTTATACAAGTCATTTGAACGCAATCTTCATCTCGTAGGAAGTGGAGGAAGTTGAGTGATGGAGTAGTGGGATCGTGTAAGTGATTGTCACACGATCACGCCTTTGCCCACTTCCCTCATCATCGTTAACCGTCCATGCCTCCTAACACGTTCTCGTAATGGGCGCGTTGCACGCAGCACGCTGTAAACCTCCAGACCAATACCCCAGTAAGCATCCCCCAGTTTGTGACATGTTTGATGTCGCGAATAAGTGGGTCGTGGGACCAACGGAGAATAACATGGTGCTATTAGGTGAAACAACTAAGTTGTTTATGAGGCTAAAATAAAATATGTATGTATTCGACGCATGTAAAGCAGCTTAAATTAATCGATGTGTATGAAGCATCATTGTTTTAGAGCCTGATTGCATAAGTTGCGGATTAGCGTCTTAAAGGAAGCATGATCGACCACCTTTGAGTGATTGTTCGAGGGCCCTACGGTCAAGTCATCACTTGGCCGATCGCCTCATGTGGAAGAAGGATGGCCGGTCTTCACAATGTTGCTTTGCTTGTTTTCTTAAAATAAATCTATACCATCCAACTAGGTTGGTGAAGTTGGATAGTCGTGATCATTTGCGGCAGTTTCATACTGCCTTTGACGCAACTTTTAGGGTTTAGGGAGCCGTGTGGCCCACCCCTCTTTGGGCGTGCGTTCCGAGGAATTGAGCCCTAGTTTGCATAGGCCGGTCAATCACGTGTAAAGGTGGGTCCGCAGTGATCACGTTGACATCTTCGGGGCCGCTTAAGATTAAATCTAAGCCACTCAAATCAGCTGGCAAAGATGGGTGGTCGAGATCGATTTGCGGCAGTAATGTGTTTCCGCAAAACGATTTTAGGTTTTTCTTGAAAACAGCGCAAACACTCATGTTTGGGCCGACGATTTGGTGTGATTTGGACTTGATATGGGCAAGTCGATCAGTCATGTGTGGAGTTGGTTCGATGATGAACGCGTTGGCATCTCCTTGATCGTTTGAAACACGATCTAAGCCGTCCAACTAGGCTGGCGAAGTTGGACAGATACGATCGATCAGCGGAAGTTGTATAACGTTGCTTATTCAATTTAGGGTTTTCAAAGCTGCACGATCATCTTAGTTTTGGTGAGCGATTATATGCGTTCCAAGCTTGCTATGAGCAATTCGATCGACCAATGATGGAGTTGGGTCGACGGTGAACGTGTTAGCATCTCGTTGGCCACCTGAAATCGGATCTATGCCGTCCAACTAGGCCGGCGATAATGGACAGCCGTGATTGATTTGCGGCAGTTGTTCAATGCCGCAAAGTTATTTTACGGTTTCTTAAAACAGCGTGTTCACGCTACTTTGAGCAAATGATTCAATGCTCTCTGGTCTTGTTGCGAACAAGTCGATCGACTAGGGCACTAGTGGGCCCGCTGATGATCATGCTTGCGCTTCCTTAATGATAAGTGCATAATTCACATGATTTTAGTGTCAATTCCACGCTAGTAATTGCTTATATTCTTTCAAATTATTGTATATTACGTTTGTTTTCTCTTATTTGTGTTTCATTAGGAGAATCGTCCAAAAAGAAGTGAATTTGCACTTAATTGCGCAATAAAAGAAGCTAGCTACAAAGGGAGAAGAGCTAAATACCAAATGAAACTCGTTCAAGTACAAGATTTCTACTTTTCATTTTGTAGAGGACGAGAAGACAAAGGCAATGGCGAAAGAACGGAGTCATTTTGAGTTCGTATGAAGAAGTTATGAAGAAGGAAAAGTGTAAACCCGAGTTTTCAAATTTACAAGTGTAAAACGGAAACTCACGAAAACTTAGTTTTCATATTGCATTGTTTCGAAGGAAACCGAGTTTCTGTCTCATTAAGCTAAATAAGCCTATGGATGCACAAAACGCGACCCTCTTACCCGGACCCGCCCGTATCCGATGAATCCGTGGGTTTTTAAACCGAACCCGCCCGTAGCGGGTTGGTTGTTGGTTATGAAAATAAAAACCCGATATAGCTGTGTTGGTAGTTGGTTATGGTTATAAACCCGCCCGAACCCACTCGAAAAACCCGGTAAAAATAGAATGTAATCTACGTAACGAACCAGTAGACAAAAAACAATACTAGTATCCTTCAAGTCTTTAATTGTTCAGAGATTACTACTACCCATAGTATCACCAGAAATCGTAACATACAAAAGTTGCCATGCTGTACGACTTAATTTCCTCCAAATCTTCTGCCCCTTCCGTGAAAATCAATTCCAGCGGATGGGTTAGGTCGAACTTGACTGTTTATTTGAGTTCCCTTGCCCCAAAATACCACCAATTTATGACTGCATATTAAGATGTTAAGGCGAAAACAACCCCACTTTATCAGTATCTTCGCTACCTACATATATGTCGTAACATAGATTTCAAAATATGTATTGACAGTTCTATTATTACAACGACAAACGCGATTGAAACCTTCAGTCATCTAGACTTTTCTACGTTCATATCTTTAGCAAATTTGTGAAAGAACGATTAGTTGTTTTCATATGGTTTGCTCTACCGAGAAAGATTAACCTTTAAGAATCTAGTTAACTAGAGTAACATGATATATAACAGAAAGGATACCCATTTAACTTAACCAATTGATGACTTAGAACTTGACAGTTGAGTTTCATCGATAAATTTCGGCGGGATCTTCCCATCATAATTGAACCGGGTAGAAGCGGGTTTAAACCCGAAACCGACCGACCCGTAGCGGGCGGGTTAAAACTCAAACCGAATATTAGGCGGGCAGGGTGGGTTATGAAAATAAAAACCCGCTATAATTGGGTTGGTAATTGGTATTAGATGAAACACAACCACGCCCGACTCATGTGTAGCTCTAAATAAGCCCCTCTCACATACTGAGGTGCAACTGAACACTCATTTCACTAGGCTATATTTAAGCTAGAGCCAAACGAAATGCCCAACCATAATGCGTTGGGTCCGGGCTGAACAATTCTGAACTAGTTGGGCCGACCGACCGGAGGGCCCAAAGGGCCTGAAGGGAGGGAGTCCCTTTTATGACCTCTTTTTTGTAAAACGAAACCTAACACAAATATCCAATTTCATAAAAAGATTGGATTTGGTGAGGCTTTTTTAGGTGAAGCCTTTTCACATAATTCCCTATATATCATATTTTTCCTTATGTATTCTATATTTTCAGGGATATAATTAGCAAGCAAACTAGAATATAACATATCTAAAAATCCGTGCCTCGGAATTTTATAAATTTTATCTCGTTGGAAAGATTTTAGAGATCTACACTAAAAGTACAAACAACAATATCAAATTTAAAGTTTTTACGAAAAAATTTGGAGGTGTTTATCCTTTTAGGCACAATTTTTGAAAATTGAATACATAACTATTATGCAAACCACCACAAAAGATGCGTAACACATTATGCAGCCACATTTTGGTTTATGCATAACTAATTTTCCGTTGCAACTAAGAAAACGATGTACTCTATTCGTTTCTGAAAAAGTGATATTTTCACTTTTTCAATTTGCCTTATTTATCTTCTGTTCTATCGGACCTCCCCACCGTGACATCGATGTTCTAGTATCTTTGCCACCCTTAGCCGTAAGCACGGTCCCGGCTGAACAATTCTGAACCAGTATCCTTGCCACACTTAGCCGTAAGTGACAAAGAGAGATGTGAATGGAGGGATGAAAATCATTTCCGAATTAAATATCATATCCTGACCAGGACCGTCTTTTGACTGAAACAGCTTCCCTGTTATCATCGCCATCTTCTTTACCTTTCCTAAACAACTGAAGGGGTTGTTTGGAATTTGACTGAATCGCCAACTAACTACTATGAAGAACATTCAATCTCAGCGATACCCAATTTGTATACTTTCTGGTTCACTAGTACAAGTAGCTCTCTTCTTGATAATAACGATATGCAGCAGCAAATTATTTTTAAGTGCCGAAGCAGCTTTAATTCCACCAGCAAAATTCGATGGATTCGTCTATAACAAAGCAGTTCATGGCGAAGACACTATCGCTATTGAAGCCTTCTTTGATCCTGTCTGCCCTGATAGTAGAGACGCCTGGGCACCTCTTAAAAGTGCTCTTCAACACTATGGATCTCGTGTTTCTCTCATCGTTCATCCCTTCCCCTTACCGTCAGTATCTTTCTACTCTGTTAATTTCATGTTTCAATCTCAACTGTCATAATGCGATTCGTAATTTTGTATGATTACCATTTTTTTCTTCTAATGTGATTTTAACAATTAATGGCAGTTACCACGACAATGCGTTTGTAACATCTCGTGCGCTACATATTGTAAATAGCTTGAACCCTTCAGCAACATACCATACTTTGGAGCTCTTCTTCAAGCATCAGGTGTCATTTTCTAACTTATTTCCTTCTGTCATTCATTTCATTTTTTTTCTTTCTTTTATCATTCATTTCATTATAGTTGTTGATAGTGCGTTTGGTTCAAGCAATTGAAATCTATACAGTTAAGTTACATGGTAATTGCATTCCATTAGACTTCAATTATGTAATTTAATTACTTGAACCCAACATGGTTCACTACAAGATATGCCTATTCATGTTTTCTTATTACCTTTGCTTGTATTTATATCATTTACTTTCTGCTCTTAACCTGTTCTGCTTCAATTAGACAATAGAAAACCGTTGACGTCAGATCATTATTAACATTGTAAAAGATTGGTATACTGGAGTAACTGGTTTTCCTGTTTATTCTACTATGTTAGTAGACTAATTTTGGTGGATTTGGTTTTTGTTTAAACAGGAGAAATTTTACAATAAACAAACCCATGAATTGTCTAGAGCTACTATTGTTGACCAAGTTGTAAAGCTGGTAGCAGATGCCCCTGGGAACGCTTCCCTATCTGCTCTGGAATCTGGCTTCAATAACAGGAAAACGGATCTCATGACAAGGGTTTCATTTAAGGTTAGTAGTTCAATTCTACCAGTTATACATTCAGTCGCAGACTTAGTGGGAGTTCCGTTAACAATTGTTGCAAGACAGAAATATCTGTGTAGTTCCTGGTGGTGTATTAAGAAAACAAAACAAAAAAATGTCTATATAGAGCAGCTCATAGACAAGTACAGTATAAAAGACAGAGAGACCTTTATAAGACAGTATTGCAATCCCCCCTCGAGAACTACATGGATTTTACACCAACAATCAAATCCTTTAGATCTCTCTTCTAATTATCTCTCAAGATATGCATGGAGTGCTTTCGCAACAGCAGACCTAATTACCCTCGGTGGAGTCAGTTTTGTTGTTGTTACTCCTCATCACACTGTTATTGCATTCCCTTGGTGTTATCATTTACATATCTCATGTAGTGGTGCTTGTCTTTCTTGTCGGTGGTTCAGTATGGATGCACTAGAGGAGTGTTTGGGACACCATTCTTTTTTGTGAATGGGTTCTCTCTGCCTGATAGTGGCTCAGCTATAGACTATAAGGGGTGGAGAAACATAATTGATCCACTGCTTGTTGCACAAGGCCAGAAAAGTGAGGGAGCTCACCGTTCCTTCCTATGAAGGAATTCAGAAGATCCATGCTCCATTATCATCATACATGGTGTCCATCTGGTAATCTTATATACTAATATTTACTCAATAAAATCTTTAATTTGTAGCAAATTAAGAAAAGAAGTTAAGGGTGGTATGCAATCACATAAATAATTTGTATTTTAAGAATTCTGGATTGTGGATCATGGTTATTGAACAGCACTTAGACTAGATGTGATCTACTTGTAAACAGTATGAACATTAAAGTTATATCGACTACAACTATAGTTATATTATGGCACCTATATCGACTGTTTTCTCTGTAATACCAAAAAACCGTTCTTTTACTTTGCAATACAATTTATGTACTTTTGCTGCCGCCCACTCACAAGCTTAACTGTAAGATCAATATTCATTTCACGAGTTATCTTGAAACGATGAAAATCTCTCTTTTGCCTTCCCCTTTTCTGATGAGCAGAAACTAGAGCTACTTTACGAGTTATCTAGAAGCATTGAAGCCTCACTTTTGTTTTCCCCTATATCAATGAACAGAAAGTAGAGCTCGCATCTTCGGGGATGTGGATACATAACTTGTGCATCACATGAAAGGGGTTGGCATGGTTGTCTTGTGAGCTGATTCGCATGTGCATGGGTTCATATACACACATTTCCTTTTGATGGAGTTCTGTATATACGCGATTACTTACCTCAAATGTGAAGGAGATCATAGTACTGGATCGAATCTCCATTAAACCATTGTTTTTCACTATTCCTAATTATAATTGATCCAATTTAGGAAACAAGTCTGGCTGACCACCAATAGTGGAAAACTTTTCTCTCTAACGTTACTGGTCCATAATCATAAAAAATACAGGAGACACCAAAGAATGGCACCGAAAGGAAGGAAAATTGAAAAGGCGTTTTGCATCATGTCAGCATCTTACTATAGGGGTGGACTAATATATTTAGTAAGAGACAGAAAAGATCATGACGGAAGAAGAAGACCAAACTCAGTCTGAGCCAATGTATGTGCTCCATCTACCTATAGCTATATGTTGCACATCTCAATCATATAATATACCCTATAAATCTATATATGTGCTCTTTCAATAAAGAAGAATGATTGTCACAATGACTCTTATCAACAACAAGAATCATAACACACACACAGAAAACTTTTATATATAAAGTAGTAAACGTAAACAGTTGAAACTCAAAACCACATATATATAATATATACGTGGTGGGTTACAACTTTCAAACAATTACAATCCAGAATCCTTACAGTACACACAATAGTAACACTTGAAAACACTTTTATTTGGGAAACTCACACAACACAGCAACCTGTTGTATTTTATTTGTACATATATAGAAGTATATAGTTTTTTTTTCGCCCGGCCGGCTGCTTATGATTATACTCCAGCTACTGTTGCTCACTGTAGTGTAGTAGTACTGGAAGATGGCATTATGGACTTCAATTTTGTTTTTTCATATTTTTCTTTCTTTCTTTTTACCTCTATCACACACGTCTATGTCGATATAGGGAGAATAATAATAATGCACACTTAGCTCGTAGCGGTAGCAGATGCTATTGATGTACGAGACTAGAAAACAAAAAACACACACATGTACACAGGAAAACACTTATTTGGACGGTCAGAAAGAAAGTCGACTAGAGACTAGCGGCGGAAGCTTCTAACTGGGCGAGGTGGGTCACCCTCTCCATCTTGGAGCTTGACGAGGGTATAGACGCCTGACCCTGCAAGTGCACCTAGTGTTGGTGCTACCATATATACCCAGAGCGCCCTGTAGTTACCTGATGCCACGGCTGGACCCAGTGTCCTCACAGGATTCATTGATCCACCACTTGCTGGCCTGCCGACCCCGAGAATTGGCGAAGTCAGATTAGCCCACTAATATGTCCTAAATCAGACTTAAAACTGATGCATATGATTTTTAGTTTATCTAGAGCGTCAGCTGTAGAATAAAATAAGACTGCATCATCCTTAGAAGAAAAGAAAATGACTTACCCAGATATTAAAATGTTCAGCATGACGGTTGCCCCGACTGCTATTCCTGCCAGTTCTCCAACCTGAATCAGCAATAAGAGTGCAACAAATTAGTCTTCAATAACTAATAATAATAACGAAGCAGAAATTGACTAGCTTATGTGAAATTTAACTCCAACAAAATCAAAACTTATACTTTTGGTTCCACATTAAAATATTGCTACATACCGCTCGAGTGTCAGTTGCAACAGCCGTGACAACAAACATTAGAATGAAGGTGATAATAAACTCAAGAGCAAAGGCTTGACCAAGGGTGTCAGAAGGGATAGTAACACCACCAGACATGTAGGGGTGAAAAACACCCTTGAGGGCAAAAGAGGCACATATTGATGCAGAGACCTGAGCTAATATGTAAGCAGGAACTTGAGTCCATGGGAAATGTCGGAATGTTGCGAAAGCGATGGTGAGGGAAGGATTAAAATGTGCCCCTGATATGTGACCGGTGGATAATATCAGTACCATAACAGCAAGTCCAGCACAAGCTGCATTCCCTATGAGAGTCTCAGCACCGTCGTACTTCTGGTTTAAAATAGGTCCGGCCGATGCTGCAAACATCAAAATGAAGGTCCCTACGAACTCTGCTCCTAGCTGTAACATGAAACCATCATTGATGTATCTATCTACTCAAAAGTGAATTTTGATAATGGGGTTGACAAATACTCAAAAGTGAAAAGCGGAAGGGGGTTTCAGATTATGAATAATTAATTACTCGCCTTGTTTGTTTCATAATTGAAGTAATATAAAGCAGAAAAATGAAAATTATTATATTATCCGATAAAGATGGAAAGTCAATATATAATAAATTAATGCTGGGGTTGTGTGATTTTATTCTGAATTCAGACAAGTTATTGATATTTAAATGTATTAATTATTAGTAATAAGTGAGTTAAAAATAATAATTTAGGGATATATGAAGATGGTGGCACCATTGAAAGCAAGGAATGCTTCAAAAAAAAAAAAAAAAAAAAATTGAAAGCAAGGCTGGCCATGAAAGCTCAAGTCAAATTTCAATGGTTCTTCGAATATCTAGCAGCCTAGCACATGTGCATGATTGATCCCACAATTGAAGCCCTAGAATCGCTCATTTTATTATCATTTTCTGGACTAAAGATTGATTCCAAGAGAAGATTTCTACACTTCAATCAATGCATGGGATCTTATATATAAATATATAGGCGTACAAATCAAACCTTTATATATGTACTTATATACGTACCTTCCTGGCAAGAGAAACGTCGGGTGCTGCGAAGTCGGTGACACACATATGGCTGGGAGTCCATGATTCAACTGGGAAACACTTGCACCGTGGCATGGACTTCCTCTCCCTTTCGTATGACAATGAGTCAACTCTGAGCGATGACATCAATGGCGTTGGTGTTCCAGGGGTCGCCGGTGGCGTCGGCAAACCGTTCCCATTCACGGTTCCGTTCATATCGAATTCAGGTATTTTTTCTGTTTATTTTCTTTTCCCTTTTCCCAACAATCTAAGAGGGAGGATCGATAGAGGGAATACGTAGAACAATAAACACAAATCGTTTTTTTTTTTTTTTTTTGGGTAAATGTCTCTAGTAAAAGAGAGTAAATAAAGAAAGATGGAACTAATTTACATGATTGGAAGGTTTTTATAGGTGTATTTCTAAGTAACAGATAGAAACCTCGCCAGTCTAATCACTAACTATTCGATTAATGATTCGAGAATCTTGAGAACACGACTTTTTTTTTTTTTTTTTGGATAAATATCCGAGTGTGAAAACTAATGGGAAAACAATTACATGCTTGTAAAGCTTTTTTAAAGGTAGTTTTAAGGAATAAGAAAGATCGAATGATCCAGTTTCAACAATTAATCAAAATTCAAGAACTAAATACACACATACATATTATATATATCTTCTAGAGGAAGCTGATCAGAAGGAAAAAATAATGGGAAGCAGAAATTAATACCCCAAATGAAGAAACGAACTGAAGCAGCAAAAGACGAAGAGGATGATAAAGATCAAAAGAAAGAGATGATGAAGAAGCTAGAACAGAACAACGGGTGATGATGGAGATTACAAACAAACAGGAGTGGTAGCAGTAGTAGGTGATGAGTAATGAGCTAAGATGAATGTGGTTTCTTATATAGTAATGCCTACGACTTTGAAAGAGAGAGAGATAGAGATCTGAAAGAAAACAAAAGCTGAGGTCAATGCTGCCTTCTCTATCAAAACCACCAGTTAAATAAATTGATGATGAGTTATACCTTCCTCGTTCATCATAATTAAAGCTAATATTCACTTAAAAAAAAGTAATAAGACCACCACCCAAATAATACAGACAGACTGATTAGGGAGACATAAAAACTAAACTAATTGATCAAGTGATTACTGTAATAAATTATGTTTGTATTAAGGGAATAGTAGATTAAAGTAATTTGTCAGTTGATGTTTTGTATTCATATGCAGTTATGCACATAAATGAATAATCCATCGTGCTACTATTTTTATTGATTCCCCGCTTCCCTAGTATTGCTTTATGCTATTATTCGTATGGATGCTAACATAAAACGATCTTCGGATTCTTCTCCTATCTGCTTGCCGCTGGCTGCAGCCTATTTAACTTTAGTTTTAATATTGTATATCACACTAAATCAGAGGTTAACTTTTGAGGAGCGGAATCGATAGCCTTGTTAAAGGCAGTTATTTGGCTGAAAGAAAATATATTGTCAAGCGTTTCAATAGTCTCCGATTGCAAAGCTCTAGTTGACAATATAAACAGCACAAGTTTCTCTCGAAAACACTTTACAGGTGTAGTTGCTAAAAATATAACAACCACACCCAACAAAACTTAACACTTAAAATTAAGATCTACCAACAAGTGAGAAGCAAAGTGCATCAAAGTAAACATGAACACAGGGGTTGTTTACGTGGTTCGGCCATTAATGAAGCCTACATCCACGGGTTTCACTACGATCGGAAGTGTTACACACAAACTCCATGAATGGGAATAGAGTTCTTGTTAATCTCTAGGTTGTGGGAAGAAGAAGAAGACCCCCACAAACATCTCTCTCTTTCCCCTATAAAGGATAGGGATACACGTCAAGTTACAATACTGCCCATTGGGCTGACTAGATAGGATAAGATCTAGCAAAGAGGTAACAATTCCTGTACATGGATGTATCCAACTAATTTACTCCCGCTCTAATATCTGGACACGTGTCCGTTACATTTTCTGCTCCTACATTTATGCCCCTTTTCTTGAGGTTTGTTCGAAGAGCGAACCTTAAGAAAATATTGTGTCTGCGCTATTGTTGATGTTTTGCATTTGGTACCTTCACTTCGGGTCCTGGCTTGATGATGATTCTCTGCGCTTTATCCAAACTGGTTGTTACTGGACTATCAATTCGTAGCGACTTGGGATTTTCGTTGGGCTGCGAGTTATTGAATCTGGGCTTCTTAGTAGCATGCCTCCCGACTAGGCGATTCACTGTCTTCGGTTCCGACCTTGCTATACTTCCCGATCGGTTCTTATGTTTCAACTGTACCCGATGTCGTGTACCTACTACCTCTTTACTCGGCTCTGGCTTTTTTCGATATTGAAGACGAGTTCGAATCGTGCTGTTATAGATGATCGGCTCGGAGTCGAGTGTCTTGTCCATCCAGTTGGCTTGGTCAATGCTCCAATTTTGTCTGGTTCAGTTGGCTTCATATCCTGATGGATCGCAGTTGAAGTTCTCTAGATGAGTGTAGGTACCTGCTGCTCATGAAGAGAAGTGACGTTTGCTATATCTCAAGTACGTTTGCGATACACCTTCAAAATTATTATTATCCTATTGTTAAGAGTTCTATCATAATCCCTTTTGATGAGGTTCTCGGTATGCCCCAAGAGGTTCTAATTTAATCTTAAATTCGATAACATAAGGGGTCTTTTAAATTCGGCATTTTTATGGTCAAGCTTGTTTCCATACGACTCTTAAGGATGTAAACGATTATTATCGTGCTCGCGATGTTATTCACTAAGCATGCTCGTGGTATAAATCAGCAAAACATTTTCCAACTAAAGTGAAAAGACATATGAAAGTTACTCAAGTTATCTATATGGCATGTCAAATTGTCAAATGTCGTCTTGAGATGGATGATACTTAGCTGTCTTGAGAGAACCGGCTGACAGTCCTGGCTTTGTTAATTTGCTTCGAGTGATAAGGGTTTTCTCATGTCGCTCCTCCAAAGCATTTTTCTTGCATTAATATTGTGATCGTCCAATCGTTGTTGAAGGGAATGTGCAAAGGAATACAATCTGCTTCATCCTAGTAAGCGTACTTGCCCCTATTCGTTTGCGGAGTCTCGAGACAACGATTGTGCCCCAGATTAACTCTTGCCCTTAGCTTCCACATATTTATTCTCACCCGAAGATATGCGTCCAGATCTGTACACAAAATACTTAAGCTCCGACATAGCCAGAGGGATTATTACGACAATATTCAATAGCAAAATGTCATGTTGGCAATAATGCATGTGATAGGGATCTGCCACATGAGCTACCAAGCACACATGTTTGTTTCCACACTGTTTGAACGAATAGTCAGTTGGGATTGTGTAGTGGCCGATAATGAACAGATATGTATGGATGATATGTCCCCTTTATCTAAAACAACTTGCATCCTTGGAGATGTATCCTTTGAGATAAGAGATACTTAGCTTGTTTTTCGGTGATGGATTTTGGTTTTGTTGCTGACGATGCAGTCCATAAGTTCCTTTTTCGACATTACTCGCCTTATGACTGGATTGTATAGTTGCTCGTGACCTTGTTTGCTGCCAGTGATGTCGATACGGCATGGTTCGTTGCTGCCGCTCTTTGTTTGATTCATAAACTTGGGAGACTCCGTGATGTCGTTTCCTCCTTTATTTGGTTTGTGATCTCGAACCGTAGCTTTTGCTGTTGATAATTCTCGACCAAGACAGTTATTCTTCCTAGCTTTCGTGCCCCTGTTTGTAGCCTCCATGCGATATTTAGCTCAGCTTGTGTTATCCCGTAGCCTCTGTTATTTGATGACTTGCGAACTTCAGTGTATGCACGCTACTCAAGTTTTATACGCTGATAACCCGGAAGGTCCGTCGTCGCCATTGTGTTTCCCCTGATACCGACATACATCTCGTGCCCCTGTGGGTGACCTCATCGGTGCTGTTTCCAAATGAACCATTCAAGTACCACTCGCCCTTGACAAGTGAAGTCCACCTCAAAAGTTATGCATGATCGTTCATAGCCTTAGTGTATACATTTTCCTGTCATACTAATCATTTCAACGTAGGCATTAGTTAATGTTCCATATCTGTCGAACACTGATAGGTGTAGAATACACCGTATTTAATATCTAGTATTTATGCTTTCTTTGCGAGTTTTCTTGTAAATTATGTATCTTATGTTTACTTTTGAGTTTATTAGGAGCAATGGAGTCATTTGGAGCAAAAAGAAGTGGAAATAGCTACAAAAGTGAAGTCACAAGTGGAGAAAGGCCAAAGACCAATTGGAACTCGTTCAAATGCAAGATTTCTACTTTTCATTGTGTAGAGGACGAGAAGATGAAGACAATGGCGAAATAACGGAGTCATTCGGAGTTCGTATGAAGAAGTTATGAGCAAAACAAGAACTTGGAGGACTAAGGGCTAAATGGTCATTTCATAGAGAAGTGCTATTGTCACCCCCGCTATACGTTAAGGGGTAGTCAAGGTTAAGGGGCAACTCTATTTGGAGGAATACTATCTGGAGCCGGCCAAAGGTTAAGGGGCTACAACAAGGATGGCCCTTATCTGGGATTAGGGGTTGGCTGAATCCAATTATTACAACCCCAAATTCAGAGAAAATCATTTCTCTCATTTTTCTATCGTTCATTTCTTCTTCTCTGTCTGTCTGTGTGTGGCGACACCATTAGAGATCGAAATGGAGGTAGCAGCCGCTGCTAATTATATCAGATCGATGAAAAGAGAGATCGAGAGATGATGAGCCAGGATATGCAGAAGAGTTTGTTGAATTGAATCAAGAAATTGGAGCTGTCGACATGAATTGAAGATATACAAGGGGATCTGTGAGACTGAAAAGCAGCAAGTCGGTTCAATTTGTAATGAACTCGAGCACAGTTGCGGATGAAGAACTTCAAAGAAGAGTGATTGCAATCTAAGAGATGGTTGTGGTGGTTGATTGAGAAGTCGGGAAAGTTGTTAGTTAGGGTTTGATGATGAACGACTTGAAATTGCTGCTGATTTGAGCAAGGAATGGTGGAATTGAATGGGTTTACTCTGAATTCAAATTGCAGGAAGAATTGAAGAAGGGAAGCGGCTAAGAACATCACAACATACGCATCCCCTACACTACCAGATTCTGCACACAACATGTTTGATAAAAGGCCTCAGTGAGACTCATGTGCTGTGTTGAATAAGGAGGTGAGATGCAGAATGTGCAAATGGGTCTGGTGGTATTGTTTGTTATAGGAGTGTGGCTCGAGTTTGTCTGAAAGAATGGGACCTAAAGTCAGATGAGAATTGAGGTGAAATTGGAATTAAGAAGGAAATCACAAGCTGGTTTGGTTTCAATTGGTAAGAATGGAATCAGATGTAGGTGTTAGCAAGGAACTAAGATGTGAATTGGGAGAGATGAGTTTCAGGTGGAAGTAATGATGTTTATGGGCTCATGGTGTTGAGTCTCAGTGTAATGCCATAGATGGACCGAAAGATGGGTTGAATGTTGGCCTGAGGAGGTGCTATGAGCCATGTTGAAGATTGCAGAATGGCGGGGGTGTACGAAGGATTGCAGAAGTATGAAGAGCTCGAAAGAACTATCAATGGGTGATGCTTTGGAGTTTCTAAACTAATGGTTGCAATGAGACTGAGAAAGCAAATGGGACTTGAAGGCTGCATTCGAGTGGGTTACTCTCACCAATTGGTCAGTGTGGGTATGGACTGATGTTGGTTGTGTTGTGCTATTATGAAGTTGAGTGAGAAACCGGCTCAAGGCGTGATCCTGGTGATGCCGAGGTTGCTAATGGAGATGCGGAGTGGTCCCGTTGTGAAATGAGATGGCAATGAGCAGTGTTGATGCAGTTTGTGTGAATTCAAAATTACGGTGGTCGAAATTGGTTGAAAGGAGTTTTAGCTGAACTAATAACTAGAGCTTCAGATGAAGGCTGTAATGAATGTGAAGGGAGTCACAGCTGATTGCAGGGAATGGATGAACTGAGTTGTTTTGCCAGAGCTGGTGTTGCTCTGAAGTTGCAGCTTCAGTGGAGTGAAGCAAGATGGTGGCTCGGGTGGTTGAATGGGTATACTTTGGTGTCAGTGTGAGGTGGTTTTGCGGGCAAGAACAGGTTGTAAGAAGAGTGGGTGGATTGGGCCGAGGGCTGCAATGGGAACTGATGCTTCGGTCACCGTGGTTTTGAATTGAGCCGGTTTGTGATGTTTGAGAAGTCGTGTAGTCTTGGTTGAAGCTCTGACTATTGGATTGCAGTTCATGGTGTTAATTGAGTCGCAGTTCAGTTGAAGCAGCAGCAGAGAATGGCTAGGATATGGGCTGTGAAGCTATAGTGAGCTGCAATGAGGCTGGTAGTGATGCACAATGATAGTGCAGCACATTGCAGGCCTGTGCAATGGCATGTGGTCAAGATCAATCAGATGCTGACTAGAATGATCCAGCTGAGTTAGAACCTGACTCGGTCTGACTCTGACCTGACTCACCCAGATTCTCCCTAACTCGGTGCTGACCGAGTTGACCCACCGATCCGACCCGTTGACCCGATCCGACCCGTTGACCAGTGACCGGGCGGACTTTGCCGGTCACCTGAGACACTTTTCCGGCGACTTTTCCGGCCGGATTCCGGCCATAATCCCGATTTTCCTAATGAGCGTTTTTGGGACAGAATTTCTACACGGGTTTCTCTCTCTCGTGGGCCGGGTGAATTTCCAACTAATGGACTTTGAAGACAAAACCTAGTTTTGGAAGGAGTGGAGCTATAAAAGAGAAGACTTTTCTCAAAACACATATATATCTTATATCTTTTATTATTCTTTTTCCTCTACTTTGTTCTAGGGTTTAGAAACCATGAAGTCTTTTCTCTTCCTTCTTGTTATGAACTCCTTGAATATGAGTACCTAAGTTTATTATTGGTTATGGAATAGTTGGATTTCACAAAGCATGATTCTTTGATTCAATATATTAGTTTTGTCTCATATTTATCGTTTGCAATTCTCTGAAAATATTGTTTTATGATTGATTGATTGTTTTGTCAAGTTGCAAATTGGTAGAACTTCTAATCACATCTATTGCTAGTTTAGGGTTTATTATACGTAAAAGTGATATTCCTTGAATACAAGTAGCATAATATGATTATAGTTTGTAGTGATATATTCTTATGATCATATGTGAATCGTAACCTTTGTTAAATTGAATTAGTGCGCTTTCCACGTTCAATTGCTTTGATTGGCCTGATTTCATAGACCTTAACGCATCTAGGGAATTAAACTTGATTAGTGCTTTTACACGTTAGGTTGTTCCTTTAGGTAGAATTCATATTCGCATCTTTTAATGTGTTTGTTGATGACAAGAGGAGATTTGCGGATATTCTTGCGATCAAGGTATTCTAGGGCCTTTGATAAAAGTTGAGATTAAAATATCAATTCTAGTTATTGTGTTGAAAACATGTTTGTGAATGAAAACGAAATCCATGACCAATATCTTCTTATCCTTGATTTTATTTGTTTACTTTTCTTTATTTGTTTTATTTAGTTTATTATAATCACAAAACTACCTGGGGTGTTATTTATAGGGAACCGAAACAATTTGACAACCTAGACCTCTCTGTGGGATCGATCCTTTCTTGCCCTTGCTATATTTATATTTTGAGTAGTAAGAAAGTGTAATTATATTTGTGTCACCGACAACCGGTCAAATTTTGGCGCCGTTGCCGGGGAGGCAACGGTTGTCACTTGTTTTGGTTTCTTATTTTTGTATTTAGTTTTAGTTTTATTTTTATTTTTATTTTTTCTTATTTTCTGGGTTTTAACCTTGGTTTGAGAATTATTTCAGGTGCTTATTTCTATGGAAGGAGCATATTACGTGGATGGATACGGATTTCAACCTCAACAATGTGATAACTACCAATTCCATGGGTATAATCAAAACCAATTCATTGGTTATGACCAATATTCCATGGAACCTTATGGTTTTTCTCAACAACCTTATGGCGGCTATGTGTGTGAACAACCACAAGGATGGGAGGATTCTTATGTTTGTGAACAAAAAGTCTCTAACTTTATAGACCATGTTTCCAACTTTTTACAAGAGGAATTTCAAAAAGCAAAAGAGACTACAAACGAGCAACTCCAAGAACTTCGTGAAGGTATGTCTAGCTTGCGAAGAGGCATTGATCAATACAAGGAAGATATGGATAATTCTAATGTGCATATGGTTTGTGATGAATATTTGATTGATGCTAATGTTGAAAAAGGCCAATCCTTGGGCACTTTCGTTGATAATTGTGTAGTTAACTCAACTCTTGATCTTAATAACGATCATTCACCTATTCAAAAGGATGAGTTCGAGATTAGCAACACTAAATTCAGCGAGGAACAATCTTATGTTGACTATGATAGTGACGGTGATTATGATACATTGCTTGAAACAACTCATGGTGACATCTCCGAGGAGTCTTTTTGGGATCAAGATGAAGACGAAGAGGAATATGTCGACACTTGTGTAGATTACTCAAGCATTGATCTTAATAATGATCAAGAGCCTATTCAAAGGGTGGAGCTTGAGGATGATGCATTTTCGAGTGTTCTAAAAAAGTTTCTTATGATAAAATTTGGATCCGCAAAAGAGTATGTGCCTTACAACAAAAAGGAGTGTGTTGAGAATGAGACCGTTATGACCAATATTGTGGAAGACCCAATTGAGCTTGCATATGATTGTAATGATGATGTTTATGTCGATACTTTGGTTAAGGCAGAAACGGACGAAGAATGGTTGCAAGGTTTGATAGAGGACCATGATATACAAGAGGTGAATAATTCACTTGAGTTTTTCAAGGATGAAGAGGATTCCATAATACAAGAGATTGTGCAAGGTTTATCTAACCCGTTGCCTATTGTTTCTTCTCCTTTACCTCTTATTGGTTTGAATGTATGTGCTTCGAGAATATTGTTGAATGACTTTGTTTCTCGATTTCCGCCATTAGAGATACTTGATTCTCATATTATGCAGGTTTGTGAACAAGAAACCGTGGAAGTACCCGAATCCTATATTCTTTATGCACTTCCATGTGTGGACAAGAATAAGTGTGGGGAAGCTTTTATCGGTTAATAGCTTCGTTTCTGTTTTATATTACTAATATTTGTGTGAAGCTAGTGTTTGCAAAACAGGTGCTATGGGTGGATCCCCAACTTTTTCGATTATTGGTGTATGGGGAATGAATCTTACAAGAAGCTAAGTCGGGCCGTCGACTTTAAAACAAGCGCTAAGTGGGAGGCAACCCACCGGTTTTGTATCTTTATCCTTATTTTTTATTTTTATGCATTTGCTTTTATCTTTCTTTTCTTGTTTTTGCATATCATTTGCGAATTTCCCACCTTGAACCTTCTTTGGACACTTCGATTCAATTTTACATTGAGGACAATGTAAAGTTTAAGTGTGGGGGAGCATTTATATGTTTTAGTTTGTTTTATGCCTTTAAAAAAAAAAAAAAAAAAAAAAAATGAGAAAAATTGAAAAACCAAGAAAAAATTTGTGCTTTTTGAACTTCGAAATCAAGAACTTGTGCCTTTAGGATGACACCATTAGTGGATGGAACCATTTTGAATGCAGGAGTTGAGGAACCAATTAACTAAAAGGGAAGAATATAGCTCAGAAATCACAAATTAACATGATAGTTGTTACCATATCTCGGAATATCACCATATCGCATTCTATTTTTATTTTTCCATATTTATCTATTTTTCTCTAAGTGCTTTGGTGTGTCACTAAACATCGACGTGTTATTACTGCTAGGATGAAATAGAGTGGTTGAGTTACTAAAAAAATATGAAAAAAAAAAAATGAAAAAATATATGAAAAGAAAAAAAAAAAAAAAGAGACCGACCAATTAGACCAAAACGGAATAAAGAATGACACTTGGGAATAACAGTATGTGTGAAACGTAGTCCCTGTCTCCGTCGCCTAAACAAGCGTGGAATGCAGGATCCAAGGCAACTATCATGTACTTGCTGACAAGAAGCATGCGCTTGGATCCAAAAGATCTAATCATGCCGTCTAAAAAAAAAAAGAGAAATTGGATCCAGTTTGATCCAATCATATAAAAAAAAAATTATTATTGTGTTGAATAAAGTCACTCTTGGTTCCCTTGTATATGCCAATTGATTTGATGTAGCATTCAAAACTCAAGTAGCTCAATCCAATAGGATTAGGTTCATCTTGGCAAAGACCTTCAGAGATATGGGAAACATCGAACACTTGTGAACATTCGCCAACATCTACATCTTTATCCATCTTCTTAATCTTTTCATTGTGATTGTGGTTTGTTAGTTTCCGAGTATTGTGGCTTGTTCAACTATCTAATTAGAGTTTATTTACTAATAATTGAATTGAATTTGCAAGGTACCTCCTCCTAGTAGTCATTTTGGATTCGTTCATTGATTTGTCACAAATAGACGGAGTTTGAAATATAGGTTTTGTAGGTAGACCTCTTGTAAACCTTCACGAGACTATAACTCGTCCACTAGGGACACCTAGGGGTTTAAAGGCTTGTTATTTATGCTAAAATTAACCGTAGCCTCGACGTCACGGAGTTGTATGTATGTTTTTATTGTTTTGTTTGATTTGCTCGAGGACTAGCAAAGTCTAAGTGTGGGGGAATTTGATAGGTGTAGAATACACCGTATTTAATATCTAGTATTTATGCTTTCTTTGCGAGTTTTCTTGTAAATTATGTATCTTATGTTTACTTTTGAGTTTATTAGGAGCAATGGAGTCATTTGGAGCAAAAAGAAGTGGAAATAGCTACAAAAGTGAAGTCACAAGTGGAGAAAGGCCAAAGACCAATTGGAACTCGTTCAAATGCAAGATTTCTACTTTTCATTGTGTAGAGGACGAGAAGATGAAGACAATGGCGAAATAACGGAGTCATTCGGAGTTCGTATGAAGAAGTTATGAGCAAAACAAGAACTTGGAGGACTAAGGGCTAAATGGTCATTTCATAGAGAAGTGCTATTGTCACCCCCGCTATACGTTAAGGGGTAGTCAAGGTTAAGGGGCAACTCTATTTGGAGGAATACTATCTGGAGCCGGCCAAAGGTTAAGGGGCTACAACAAGGATGGCCCTTATCTGGGATTAGGGGTTGGCTGAATCCAATTATTACAACCCCAAATTCAGAGAAAATCATTTCTCTCATTTTTCTATCGTTCATTTCTTCTTCTCTGTCTGTCTGTGTGTGGCGACACCATTAGAGATCGAAATGGAGGTAGCAGCCGCTGCTAATTATATCAGATCGATGAAAAGAGAGATCGAGAGATGATGAGCCAGGATATGCAGAAGAGTTTGTTGAATTGAATCAAGAAATTGGAGCTGTCGACATGAATTGAAGATATACAAGGGGATCTGTGAGACTGAAAAGCAGCAAGTCGGTTCAATTTGTAATGAACTCGAGCACAGTTGCAGATGAAGAACTCAGTGAAGAGTGATTGCAATCGGAAGAGATGGTTGTGGTGGTTGATTGAGAAGTCAGGGAAGTTGTTAGTTAGGGTTTCAGTGATGAACAGCTTCAGGAATTGCTGCTGATTTGAGCAAGGAATGGTGGAATTGAATGGGTTTACTCTGAATTCAAATTGCAGGAAGAATTGAAGAAGGGAAGCGGCTAAGAACATCACAACATACGCATCCCCTACACTACCAGATTCTGCACACAACATGTTTGATAAAAGGCCTCAGTGAGACTCATGTGCTGTGTTGAATAAGGAGGTGAGATGCAGAATGTGCAAATGGGTCTGGTGGTATTGTTTGTTATAGGAGTGTGGCTCGAGTTTGTCTGAAAGAATGGGACTGCAAAGCTGTGAGATGAGAATTGAGGTGAAATTGGAATTAAGAAGGAAATCACAAGCTGGTTTGGTTTCAATTGGTAAGAATGGAATCAGATGTAGGTGTTAGCAAGGAACTAAGATGTGAATTGGGAGAGATGATTTTCAGGTGGAAGTAATGATGTTTATGGGCTCATGGTGTTGAGTCTCAGTGTAATGCCATAGCTGGGACTGAAAGATGGGTTGAATGTTGGCCTGAGGAGGTGCTATGAGCCATGTTGAAGATTGCAGGAATGGCAGGGTGTACGAAGGATTGCAGGAAGTATGAAGAGCTCGAAAGAACTATCAATGGGTGATGCTAGAGTTTCTAAACTAATGGTTGCAGTGAGACCTGAGAAAGCAAATGGGACTTGAAGCTGCAGTTCAGTGGGTTACTCTACTGAATTGGCTGTGTGGGTATGACTGATGTTGGTTGTGTTGTGCTATTATGAAGTTGAGTGAGCAACTGGCTCAAGGCGTGATCCTGGTGATGCTGAGGTTGCTAATGGAGATGCAGGTGGTCCTGTTGTGAAATGAGATGGCAATGAGCAGTGTTGATGCAGTTTGTGTGAATTCAAAATTACAGGGTCGAAATTGGTTGAAAGGAGTTTTAGCTGAACTAATAACTAGAGCTTCAGATGAAGGCTGTAATGAATGTGAAGGGAGTCACAGCTGATTAGGGGAATGGATGAACTGGTTTTTGCAGAGCTGGTGTTGCTCTGAAGTTGCAGCTCAGGTGGAGTGAAGCAGTATGGTGGCTCAGGTGGTTGAATGGGTATACTTTGGTGCTGTGTGAGGTGGTTTTGCAGGGCAAGAACAGGTTGTAAGAAGAGTGGGTGGATTGGCTGAGCTGCAATGGGAACCGATGCTTGGTCACCGTGGTTTTGAATTGAGTTGTTGTGATGTTTGAGAAGCTGTGTAGTCTGGCCGGTGAAGCTACGGCTATTGGATTGCGATTCATGGTGTTAATTGAGTGCGATTCATTGAAGCGGCAGAGAAATGGCTAGGATATGGGTGTGAAGCTATAGTGAGCTGTAAATGAGGCTGGTAGTGATGCACAATGATAGTGCAAAGACATTGCAGGCCTGTGCAATGGCATGTGGTCAAGATCAATCGGATCTCGACTAGAATGATCCAAACCTGAGTTAGAACCCGACTCCTTGATCGACTCGACCGACTCACCCAGATTCTCCCTAACTCGGTGCTGACCGAGTTGACCCACCGATCCGACCCGTTGACCGGTGACCGGGCGGACTTTGCCGGTCACCTGAGACACTTTTCCAAGCGACTTTTCCTTCCCAGGATTCCTATACATAATCCCAGTTTTCCTATGCGAGCGTTTTGGGACAGAATTTCTACACGGGGTTTCTCTCTCTCGTGGGCCGGTGAATTTCCAACTAATGGACTTTGAAGACAAAACCTAGTTTTGGAAGGAGTGAGCTATAAAAGAGAAGACTTTTCTCAAAACACATATATATCTTATATCTTTTATTATTCTTTTCCTCTACTTTGTTCTAGGGTTTAGAAACCATGAAGTCTTTTCTCTTCGTTCTTGTTATGAACTCCTTGAATATGAGTACCTAAGTTTATTATTGGTTATGGAATAGTTGGATTTCACAAAGCATGATTCTTTGATTCAATATATTAGTTTTGTCTCATATTTATCGCTTGCAATTCTCTCAAAATATTGTTTTATGATTGATTGATTGTTTTGTCAAGTTGCAAATTGGTAGAACTTCTAATCACATCTATTGCTAGTTTAGGGTTTATTATACGTAAAAGTGATATTCCTTGAATACAAGTAGCATAATATGATTATAGTTTGTAGTGATATATTCTTATGATCATATGTGAATCGTAACCTTTGTTAAATTGAATTAGTGCGCTTTCCACGTTCAATTGCTTTGATTGGCCTGATTTCATAGACCTTAACGCATCTAGGGAATTAAACTTGATTAGTGCTTTTACACGTTAGGTTGTTCCTTTAGGTAGAATTCATATTCGCATCTTTTAATGTGTTTGTTGATGACAAGAGGAGATTTGCGGGATATTCTTGCGATCAAGGTATTCTAGGGCCTTTGATAAAAGTTGAGATTAAAATATCAATTCTAGTTATTGTGTTGAAAACATGTTTGTGAATGAAAACGAAATCCATGACCAATATCTTCTTATCCTTGATTTTATTTGTTTACTTTTCTTTATTTGTTTTATTTAGTTTATTATAATCACAAAACTACCGGTGTTATTTATAGGGAACCGAAACAATTTGACAACCTAGACCTCTCTGTGGGATCGATCCTTTCTTGCCCTTGCTATATTTATATTTTGAGTAGTAAGAAAGTGTAATTATATTTGTGTCGGCTGACAACCGGTCAAACACACTCAACAGGGAGGGTCATCGGGCCCAATGCCATGTCCCGATTGAGGTATCTCATCACCGTCATTTTGATCTAGTGGAAAGGATTCGGTCATTCCTAATTTCTATGGCTCGATATCCCCAAGAAGTTATCAATTAACTATCTTGGGCAAGTGATTTCGGCCACTTGCGTGGGGGAGCAATGTTGTATGCTCGACTGTCGAGTACTCATGCCTCGACAATCGGCCACTGGTTTCCAACCACCAGGGCCCTAAGGATACCTCGGCACTTGCACACTGCCGTCGCCCCGAGTTCGAATAGCCCGTCTTAATGTAAGTCGCCCCGACACTTGCACAATGCCATCGCCCCGGGTTCGAAACGACCATTAGACGCATAGCTCCTGGCTCCGTCCAGGGCTCTTAGATCACCTCGGGCCATTCCGATTGATGACCCGAGTACGAGATGACCCGTGTTACTTTACATCACATTAACAACCCAAGGCGTCCCCCAGGCTATTATTCACCAAAGTCTCAGAATCTAGTCGGACTCAGAACTCCTAGACCATTTCGGGCCATTTCGTTTGATGACCCGAGTACGAATGGTATGTCGTTGCGTTTGTCATTTCATCACCTTATCGTTGTATGTTTCATACAACACACTGTGTTCCCCAGATATTCAATTTCAGTCCCGCTTGGCTGCCACAATTTGCGAGTTCTTCCCTTGGTCTTGGAGTTGTCGGTCGTCTCCCGAGAATGCCTTCTTTTTACCGTTTCTCCTGGTCCGTTTCAGGTTTCTCCCTGACTATACTTTTCCTCCCAGGATATTAAGAGTCATGCATTGCACCCGTAGTCAAGTGTTGTCGACAAGGTGAGATAGTGTCTAACTGGTAGTCAGGCTTGGTGTGTTCACTGCCTCAGGACAATGGAAATTGGACCGGACAACGATTTCAATAGGTAAACAGTCGCGTTATTTTCCGAGGTTGATATCTTCACACAGTCGGCTGTTGCTGCGAGGTAATCGATTCCATGATGATGCTGCCCAAGATGATTTGCTGTCCACCGACCGAGGGTATGTCCAAGTTGTTGCCTGTTGGCCCGAACTGACTTGCTCCCAACTTATCGAAGTATAATGGAAGTAGCCGTGGCTTGACTCTGAATTGCCGGTACACATTTGGTGATGCTTCTTGCAGCTAAGTTCTTGAACAGAATTTGTGTGACTTGAGCCGTTCTCTTCGAAGGTCAAACCATAGGGAATGATTAGTTGATGGTGAATACTCGAATTCCATATTCCTTATTGAGGATCTGTGGGGTTGACGTCAATCAACTGTATCATCCTAAATGTGGGTTTCCAATGTTGATCTTCTTCTTACTCAGTCAACTATTTTATTCTCTTTTGATCCACGCTGCACACTAGAAGAATATCTTTGTCATAAGCTGCTCTTGGTGTCTCCGATTCTTCCATGTTTATGGACTAGCTGAGGAGAGAAGTGACTGCTCGTGTACTGTGGTTCTCAGACATCTGACATCCGACCACGATGTTCACCACCATGTAACTGTCGTATCCCGCCAGATTCCCTCAAAGGTCCCTGTGAATTCTAGTTACAGATTAGCTACTGCGAAGAGAATTTAACCACAAGACAATATTCTTCAAGCCTTCATGGTAATTAGGCACAAGACAATTCTTGTTGTCACTCTATGCATATGAGTTTTAAGCGAAATAAAGGTTATCACGATGAGTTGCACATGCTATTCAGTCTTTCACACAAGAATTATAAATGTTATGCCTTCCCAGGCGTTTCGATGATATGCGAATTAGCAATATAACTTAAATTTATCATGTTAAGCATGGTCTCAAACGCGCGCATGTGAAAATAGCAATATAACTTAAATTTATCATGTTAAGCATGGTCTCAAACTCGCGCATGTGAAAATAGCAATATAACTTAAATTTATCATGTTAAGCATGGTCTCAAACGCGCGCATGTGAAAATAGCAATATAACTGCATTGCAAATGGATAAGGATCAGGAGACAAATGTAGAATTTAGATGGATTGTGCTCGTCCCTATTTTCTCAAGAAGTCTCGCAACTGTGCCTCAAATTATTAGCTGTCAACGATCAGGAAGCAAGAAGGAAAGGATTTTTCCCTTTTTGATGTGATGTCCACGACTAATTGACGTATCTCGGCGAGATTAGATGGACTGCTGCGACAAACTTCTTCAAAGCGGTCGACTATGTTGACCATCCTCATGTTGATTGAGTGCTGCGTAATCCGATTTGTCTGAGCTATACAGATCGCATCTTAACTGAAATTTTCCCTTATGTCAACACATATCCAGTAGGCATTCAATTAAACTCTAAAAAAAATTTAAATCCTGGTTGCTGGAAATAAATAAATTCATACCATCATATTAAATAACAAGAATCCATTTTATCCAAATATCGAAGTGCAGAAGATTCTCATATTTCCCCAAGTGGGTCACGAATGTTATTTTGTTCTTCTTATAAAGACGATTACATATTGAGAACTGGTTTTACGACTCATAACAAGAAATAGGTGGTGGAATGGCTACTTAGGATTGTTTAGGCATATACTAGGGTCAAACCTAGTCATGGACACAATCATTTGGGGTACAAGAAATATCAACACATGCTGCTCAACTTAAACATCCATTACATCGTTACGATCTAACCAATAATTAATACAGTGTAAAAATGATAAAGAAAACTATGGTGAATCCAAGGACTGTGGGTATCAACTCAACAAATGTCAATGCTCGGGAAAAGCTTAGGCAGCATTCACGATAATGTGCAAGCGTACATTAAAATACAGTATGCTATGTGTTCCCTATTTCCTTTAAACAAGTATCATGCTAATAATATTCTCGAATATCTAACAAGGCACGAAGGTGTGTGTGACAATGATAGCCTGAGTTACGTGCCGAATTCCTAAGTTAACTTTAAGGGATTCTCATGGCCTGGTAACGTTCATAGGAGTATATTATGTATGCAATAATCAAATGGAATCAAAAGTTTAGAGGAGGTATGTCGCCCGATCTGTTGTATCGAGATGAATTATCTGGGACTGAGGACAAAGATGGCTTGTGCAATCCTCGAACTGTCTTGTGACTCTTATCCGTAGCTACCCTGAATTTTCCAGTCTGGAGTTGGCCGGGATGGTTGGTCCGAAGTGGTTGTTCATAGTAGCAATCCTCCGTGGCGATTATGCTGAGGGTTCGATACACAGCTAACGAGATTTCACTCCCATCATCATTTTTCTATTTCCTCCATAGTCAGGCCGAAAACTTAGTACTGAAGGTTTTCAAAATGTCTTAAGTCAGGCAGGTCTTAACAGTTATGTACAAAATCTAATTCGGATGATTCACAAGAATTTGGGTGCCATAAATTCGAACGTTATACACGCTGTATTGAATAAACTAAGTTTTGAAAGAAGTGATGCTTAGCTTTTCGATAGCTGGTGCCGTGGCCTGCACTTTTGCAAGTGACAGCTCTTCTGCGATCCTTACTCCTGCGTCAAAGAAGTACTTGATGTTGTTGCGACTCGTAAATACCCATGGGGTTGACATCCTCCATGTGGTACCTGTTCCCTTCCAATTACATGATTCTAGCAGGCTCTCTGATATAGCTTCGGCGTTGAGTTGTCATGTCTGGCGTTGGTTAGAGATGGAGTCTGGAGCATTCCTGAGATGGCGATTCAAGGTGATCCGATGCAAGAAGTGCATTTGAGTCCGAGTTGATCTTGTGTGCAGTTCTTCACCCAATGATGGGTAGTGACCAGAAGCTAGTGAGACCCGAGCAAAAGGTCGTCTGGGGGAGGCCAGAGGTGATTTTTGTCCGAGACGGACGATTCAAAGTGATCATTCATAACAGTATCTTCCCGAGCTGATTTTGCCGGAGGTTCAACTTATAACTGAAGAAATTTCACTTCCTTCATCATTTTCTTTTATTCCTGATAATTGAAAATAGGTATCAGCTGCACATTACGACGTGATCCGCACTTCCGAGGTGGCTTGGTCAGAGAGGATTATTTCGTCTCTATGAGCAAAGATTCCTACCCTTTGGCATCCAGGCGCTGCCAAAATCATTTTGCTTCTCAACTGATACTCAAGATTGGATTTATGCACCTGCGACTTTCCATTCGGATGATGTAAAAACTAAATGACCCCTTTTAAATGTCATTATTGTAAATATTATGGTTAAGATATAACTCTAACAACACAGCAATATCAAGAATGAGATAAGCAACATGTTCAAGTAAACTGACATTACATTTAAGAATTAAGCACAGTGGCAATCTAGATGGTTAAGGTTACGATCTAAGCAATCATATTGCTGTGTTATTAAGAAATCCAATGCAATTTCAGGTTCGATGGGGTGGTAATGAGATTACTTAAATGAAAGGCTGGAATTCATAGTGGATAAACATGGGTCAACAACAGTTGGTCTCTTCCCAAACTATATAGCGAGACATCATTGTCTCCCAAAATATTTCTCATATTTCCCGTTCAGTGTTGTCTTACAGTGACTAGATATCAAGTCAAGCTTGAAAACTTGTAATTCATAGCTACAGGTGGTAAAAGTAATCATATTTGCGTGCCAAACGTATCAGATTTACTTTCTCGAATTTTGAAACAAAACTACTCATGCTTTCTTAAGTGGGTTGCACTTAACTAGGCCGATCATTCTTTTATCAAGCTTACATGAAGGGGTTCTAAATAGCATTCATTGTTCAAAACCATAACTTGTAAAATCAGAGATAAGGGATTAAGAGTATTCCCTGTTATATAGGAATGACCCGATGGAGATGGGTTCTTTCGGAACGATCCGACTCAACTTTCCCGAGCTGCGTGCCCGAAGCGAGTGTTGTAATCTTCCTGAGTTGCTGAATCCGAGATGATCTGAAGCGACTGCCCTGTCCAATATAGTTCATCTGTCCCGATATGGAATGAACTGACCCGAGATAAGCTTTGCATCCGAGATAAGCCTGCATATGAATTGAATTGGCCGATGTAGCTAGGTCCGATCTGTTGCCTGGTATCCGTCCCGATTTGACTTGGCACGGGATGATTTTGATCCGAGTAGGTTAACTAACTCGCCCCGATGTGGGATTTCACGAAACTGAGTTGCTGTAATTCCCATTGATGCTATGAACAAATTTGGTCCGAGTCGGTCATTGACATGAGATATACCGATGAATCCAGAGATGGCCAGACCCGAGATTGATGCTATGAATCGACATGATTTAAGTAACCAATGTTTGATTGAACTGTAACGTTTGGTCCCGATGAAGTTGAGTGTCGAGACCCGATTAGCTTGGTTGTGATTCCACAAATTTGAATCACTTAGAGAAAAGAATTCGATAAAGTCCCGAGTTTGACTCTTGTGATCAAGCCCGAGATGTATTCTAGTGAAGTAGCCGAACCCGATGTTGATGGCGGTTTATGCTCTGGAATCATCCGAGGTGAAAAATGGTGATGATCTGAACAAGCTGATAAAAGCTTTGTTCGATTGTGGCAGTTTGTTCCGTGACGATCCCATTCGAAATTCAGTTGATGAGACCCGATTGAATTGCTGATGACTTCACAAATTTCATCCTCCTGTAACTCCGATGATTTGTTAAGAGAATCACTGCACCAACAAATCAATTGGGTGAATAGCCGAGAAGAGCAACTGTATCATTCAATTCAAGACATAAGACATAAAAACCTCGGCTGAGATAAATCAGAAAATTCCCCAAATCAACTAAAGATTTCGTTAGTCAATATTTTCAAAAATAGCTCAATTGGGTTTGTGAAACGAGCTCTGTTGACAGTAAATCTCACATCAAAACAGAAATCGAGTAAAGGGTTTGAAAGAAAATCCAATTTTTGCTCAAGAACAAACCCTAATTTTCATAAAAAGCTTTTCTTTTTAAAACTTGTACTCAGAACTTTCTGATTCAAGTGTTAACAAACAAGATAAGGGATAGATGAGAAGAAGATTCGTCCTGTTTCAGATTTGTTTTCCGGCGAAGTATCTCTGTTTCCGATTTTGTTGAAGCTTTCTGTGGTTTACACACACGAGACTTCACCGTTTATGTTGTTTGTTGTCTGAAGATGACTTTCTATCGGCAAAGTTACACGTTTACCCCTCACACTTCAGTCTCTCTAGCCGGTAGATCAGTACTAACTTCACTGGAACTACTACTTCCAAGCTAAAAACTACAGATTTGAGACTCTCGCTCCCCTTAGTCGGCGCCAGAATGTAGTTGCTAAAAATATAACAACCACACCCAACAAAACTTAACACCTAAGATTAAGATCTACCAACAAGTGAGAAGCAAAGTGCATCAAAGTAAACATGAACACAGGGGTTGTTTACGTGGTTCGACCATTAATGAAGCCTACATCCAAGGGTTTCACTACGATCGGAAGTGTTACACACAAACTCCATGAATGGGAATAGAGTTCTTGTTAAGCTCTAGGTTGTGGGAAGAAGAAGAAGACCCCCACAAACATCTCTCTCTTTTTCCCCTATAAAGGATAGGGATACACGTCAAGTTACAATACTGCCCATTGGGCTGACTAAATAGGATAAGATCTAGCAAAGAGGTAACAATTCCTGTACATGGATGTATCCAACTAATTTACTCCCGCTCTAATATCTGGACACGTGTCCGTTACATTTTCTGCTCCTACAACAGGAGACCAAGGTAAATTTGAAAGAACTCCCTCAAGCACAGGTAAAGTTTATAATACGGAAGCACAACTCAGCAGCAGACTACTTAGCTAAAGAAGCAAGGATAAAAACCTCCAGCATATGTCTTCCAAATTGCAACAAAAAATCCAGAAAACTAGCATTCTTTCTAATGTTTTTGATAACAATGAAATTGTAAATCTCTTGTACTATATTTGCTAGTTAATAAAATTACTTTTACCATAAAAAAAAAAGTATTCGATATGTATAAATTAAGCACACTAATTTTACACTACGGCTTTAGCTTAGCTAGCTGTGCACATTAATACATTATAGGATGTAGAGACAATATTCGCTCTTGACTGATCTCTGCAAACACAGATACTTCTATACGTTGTATAATACTAGTATAACCACCGTTGACACGGTGGGAGGGCCGACCGAAGAAGAATATGAAGATGATTTTGTCTACGACTATTTTCGCCCCGTTTACAGAAAAAGTGATATTTTCGCTCCGTTTCAGAAAAAGTGATACTTTCGCCCCGTTTCAGAAAAAGTGATACTTTCGCCCCGTTTCAGAAAAAAGTGATACTTTCGCTTTGTTTCAGAAAAAGTGATACTTTCGCGTCGTTTCATAAAAAGTGATACTTTCCCCCCGTTTCTGAAAAAAGTGATACTTTCACCCCATTTCAGAAAAGTGATAGTACTCTCTGTTTCAGAAACGGGGCGAAAGTATCACTTTCTGAAATGGGGAGAAAGTATCATTTTTCCCGAAACGGGGAGAAAGTATCACTTTTCCTCGCTTTTCCTGAAACAGAATGTGAAAGTATCACTTTGCCTGAAACAAAATGTGAAAGTATCACTTTTTCTGAAACGAAAAATTAGTCAATCCATAAACCAAAATATAGTTGCATGATGTGTTATGCATCCTTTGTGGTGGTTTGCATAATGGCTATGCATTCAATTTTCGAGAATTGTGCCTAAAGTGAAAGTATCATTTTTCTTGAAACGGAGAGTACATCGTTTTATTAGTTGCAACGGAAAATTAGTTGATGCATAAACCAAAATATGGCTACATAAAGTATTATGTATCCTTTGTGGTGGTTTGCATAATGAATATACTTTTAATTTTCTAAAATTGTGCCTGAAATGATAATATCTCCGAATTTTTCGTAAAAACTCAAAATTTGATATTGTTGTTTGTACTCATTGCGTAGATTTTTTTATAACCTTTCCAACGAGATAAAATTTATAAAATTTCAAGCCACGGATATTTAGATATGTTATATTAAAGTTTGCTTTCCAATTATACCCTAAAAAAATAGTATACATATAATAATTGGACTAAAAGGGAGGGATAATTGTGTCAAGTGAAAAGACTAACCATGAACACCAAATCCAATCTTTTTGTGTCAATTGATGATTTACAATTTATAAAAAAGTGGTTATATAAAGGTCCTCCCTCTCTTCGCTCGCGGCCCAATTAATATTATGAAAATGAAGAGATACTTCGTATATAAAACTAGGTTGTCATACTTTAATCGAGTATTAGCATTTATAGACGAGCTGACTATACAACAAAGTTACAATGATGGACAAGTATATCTAAGTTGATGAGTTTGTTGTCGGGTGATAAGGTTGGGCCTTGTCGATATAGCTTTCCCGATACCGTTTCACTGCTCGCTTAGCATCTCTAGCTAAAGGTCATTTCAATATCGCCGATCTGATCTTAATTTGAGTGTCTTGCAAGTCTCATGATATCGGACCCATTCTATCCTGACTTTTTGATCTCCTCGCGAGTGTTGTGCCGGTGGCATTTAATGTATTGTCGCCTATCATAACCGTTGATTTACTATAGCTTTCCACGTGTTGCTTCATGGATCTGATGTGGTAGAAATCTGAAATACTACGCCTGATCTTTTACAAGTGATTTTGTGCTTTGTTTTCATTTCCTTTTGGTATTCCGCTTCACCCAATGTAACCACGTGTTTATCTGATATTTTACCACTACATTTTGCCATTTTCTTTCCACTCGTGCATAACACACGATGAGAAGAAACACTTCGCGTCCTTGCAACCGTCTCCACGTCGTATCCATAACCGGCACGTCTCTCCGTTACTCCACTTTATGACCCGTAACTCCCTTAACCAGTTCGCTCTTTCTTTGTTTTTCCCACCCACTTTAATAGCCTGACTGGGGAAACCAACCTCATAACTCCTCAACATTTTCTGCAGATTCTTCCAGTTTCGCTTTAAGTCTCTCCCACTTTTTTCTTGCGTCCTTTGTGTTCTTCTCTTATTTTTTTCATCTTCGTCCTTTTGTCGTCTTTCATTCATCACTTCTGCAATCGTCAGTACCGTTCTTCGGATTACGTTACCTTCATCATTGTTTGATCACCATCATCATTTGATCATCACTATCATCAATGGAAGGAAGATCATCATCCAGTCCCACAAAAGATGACAAAAGGTGTGTAATCCAATTATTTATTCAAGAAGAGTTTCCTTCATTGGACCCTCTATTTCCTCTTATCCCTACTTCAATTTTCCCCTTGTTATGACTAACCCTTCTTTTGATGATCCGGTACCTTCTGATTGTAGAAGAGCGAGAAAAACTACCTCCAAGCCTTCTGAACTTAATGATGCTGAGTTTATTCAGGAAATAAAAGAGATCCATTGTTGGAATCTTGCAACAATGAACAACACGTTAGATGTATCGAAAATAATATGTAAAGAACTAATGCGAAACAACTCTACCGAAATAACTTGACGAGGGCAGAATCACAGGTTCAACAAGTTTTCCTTAACACATTAGTTCGCGGGTATACTCGAGTTGAGTAATGCTAAACCCCTCACAAATAAGATGTGTCCAGGATAAGACTGCCCGATATAACTTGAGTTAGCACAACGCAAGTTACCCTCTCTTCGAACTCAGCAACAGGGATGGAGGTAAAAACGTATGGAGAAAACCCTAGAATAAAAGAAGAATTTTTCGGTGTGTTGAAAACAGATTTTCGAGTTGTATTTATAGGATGAAAAAACTTGCGAATCAAGTTAGGTTTTGGTTTTCTTCAAAAACAAGTAAAAGGAATTTTACCATAAATAAAACTCTTAAGAAATAATTTTGGAATTAATTTCCTAAAGAAAAAACTCGCCAAAAATAAATTTGTGTAGAAAAAGGACTTGGTGCATGGCATACGCGCATATCGCATGGGTAAAAAATATGTATTTTTGCCCACCCGCTCCACCCACGTTTTACAATTCATACATAAGTGTATGATTATATAGTGGAGCTCCTCTTTAGTTTTCCACAATGTGGGACTAAAGGTTCCACTTCATTCACCCAAAAATGAGTGGGTATCCTTAGACCCTAAGGTCATTAGATCAAACCACACCAAGACCATAAAACCTTTTAATTTAAAAAATCATTTTCTCCAACAATCCCCCACATGAATGAAATCTCGGAAAACGAAAAAATCGAGTAAGGAAAATACCATTTCGGCAAAGGTGTCCATGAGGTCTTGAACCCTTACTTAGTGAGAAGTTACCTAACTACTAGCTAAACAAAGAACCTAGTCTTGAACCGATAGCGTTGGTGTAATTCACGACAACAACCACACATGATATTCTCCTGGTGTTGCTAAGTTCGTGCCGTGTTGTCCAATTTGGCCCCGGACATATCCTGTTTCTCGAATGCTCTAGAGAATTGGCTCAATTCTCATAGGAAGCGGCCCCACTTCCACATTCGGATAGGTGAGTTCCATCAAGAGTGTTACTTGCTACACCCCACTTCAATCTTAAATTGAAACTATGGAACTCATTAAGACTTATTTAAAAGTCATCCTCCACATGCAATCACACTATCACATCAACACCATAGGGAAGGGACAGAGAATGAAATTCTCTCGATAGTGTTTACCTTTACCCACCATGAATTAGTTGTCTCATTTGAAACCTTGATCTTGGAATCTCCAATCGGCAAGGTTGAGTATCCTTCATGGAAAGTTTAATTATTGAGCCTAAGCCCCATCCCCTCGATGCTTTACTAACTATCTCCTTGGACAAACCTTTCGTCAAAGGGTCCGCGATATTCTCCTTGGACTCGCGTCCAATCTATGGAAATAACGCCCGTTGAGATTAGTGTTTTCAAAGTATCATGTCTTCTACGAATATGTATAGACTTTCCATTGTAGAAGCTACTCTTAGCTCTACCTATCGCAGATTTGTTTGTCACAGTGTATAGATATAGTCATACAGGCCTATGCCGAGAGGAATATCTTCTAAAAAGTTTCTTAGCCATTCGGCCTCCTCTCTGCTTTATCTAACACAATAAACTCCGATTCCATAGTGGAACGAGCTATACATGTCTCTGTTTGGAACTCTTCCAAGATACAGACGCACTTTCGCTAGAGTGAATACATATCCACTCGTAGACTTAGAATCCTCTCGATCCTCGTTATCCAAGTTTGCATCGCAAAATCCCTCAAGGACGGCTTCTGGATATCCTTTGTAATTCAAACTAAAGGTCATTGTGTACTTCAAGTACTTTAGCACTCTAATAAGTGCATCCCAATGTATCTCGCCTGGATTACAAGTATACCGCTTAACCTACTTACAACATAAGCAATGTCTGGTCTCGTACAATTCATCAAATACATCAGACTTCCTATGACTCTTGAGTATTCAAGTTGGTTAACTCCTACACCCTTATTCTTCTTGAGACGACAGTTAGAATCATAAGGAGTACACACAAGTTTACAGTTAAACTGATTAAATTTCTTAAGTATGGATTCAACATAATGAGACTAACTCAGACTATAGCCATTAGAAGTTTTTCTAATCTTCATCCCTAATTTGACATCAGCGGGGCCTAAGTCTTTCATGTCAAAGTTCTCATTCAACAGTTTCTTAGTGGAATTAATAACATCCATGTTTGTACCTAGTATAAGCATATCATCAACATACAAGCATACAATCACACAGGCATCCTTGACAAGTTTAGTATAAACACACTTATCAGATTCATTAATTCTAAAACCACTAGAAATCATCACATGATCAAATTTTTCATGCCACTTTGTTTAGGTGCTTGTTTCAATCCATACAAAGATTTAACCAGTTTACACACTTTCTTTTCACAACCTTTAACTACAAAGCCCTCAAAGTTGTTCCATATAAATTTCTTCATCTAACTCACCATTAAGAAACGCTGTCTTTTACATCCATTTGATGTATCTCTAAATTATGGACAGAAGCTATAGCAATTAACATCTTAATGGAGCTAATTCTACTCACCGGTGAATAGGTGTCAAAGAAATCTATACCTTCTATTTATCTGTAGCCTTTAGCTACCAGCCTAGCCTTGTATTTTTCAATAGTTCCATCTATGTTACGTTTTCTTTTGAAAATCCATTTACAACTTATGGCCTTACACCCTGGAGGTAAATCTACAAGTTCAAAAGTACCGTTTTCTCGAATGGATTCCATTTCACTAATGGAAGCTTCTTTCCACCACGGAGAGCTTCGGACAAGTCATGGCTTCTCTATAAGTCCGAGGATCGACTCGGCTAGGTATGTAATACAACCAGGATAGGTTTTCTCGGTTCTAACCCTTTTACCTCTTCTAGGTTCCACTTCCGGTTCATCTTCCTCTAAAGGTAATAATTGACTAGTTGAAGGAACATCCAGGATCATCTAAACATCTCTTTCGAGAATCACGTTTCAAAGGAAAAATAGTTTCAAAAAACTCAAAGATCCCTAGACTCCATGATAGTATTCAACCCTATGTCGAAATTTCGAACTCACAACCATAAACCTATGAGCACTAGAATGCTCAGGATACCCTATAAAAACACAATCAACGGTTTTGGGTCCTATCTTATTTTTCTTAGGAGGAGGGATGCCCACCTTTGCCAAGCACCCCCACACTTTGAAGTAATCATAAGATGGTTGTCTACCTTTCCATAACTCATATGGAGTTTTATCTCGATCCTTTAAAGGGTACTGTTCAGATGTAATTGGCGGAGAGGATAGCCTCCCCCACAAATTTCGAAGGTAATCCCGAACTAATCAACATGGCATTCATCATATCCTTAAGGGTACGGTTCTTACGTTCAGCTACACCATTGGATTGAGTTGAATAAGGGGCTGTAGTCTCATGTATTATGCCATGTTCTTCACGTAAATCTCCTACGGGAATTTCATACTCACCACCACTGCCGGACCTAATAGTTTTAATGGTAGTATTCAATTGGTTTTCGACTTCACTTTTATATATCTTAAAGGCTTCTAAGGCATCATCCTTCCCTCTAAGTAAGTAAACATGGCAAAGATTTCGTACAATCATCTATAAAAGTAATAAACCATTTCTTACCACCTCTTGTTTGAACCGACTTCATATCAACTAGGTCTCGAGTGGATTAAATCTAAGGGTTTAGAGTTTCTCTGGACATTCTTATTGAATGATTTCTTAGCATGCTTAGATTCTACGCAAATCTCACACTTATGATTTTTATCTAAAGTGAATTTGGGTATGCAGCTTACGCTACCCAATTTATGCATTGATTTATAGTTTACATGACCAAGTCTACCATGCCAAACTTTCAATGACATACACTTGTAAGCAGAAGAATCATTCAATTTCAATTCAGACAGTTACATTAAGTTTATATAGACCCCAGTCTTATAACCCTTACCCACATAATCATTGCCCTTAGTTACTATAAGTTTTCCAGGACTCAATTGTAACTTTAAAACCCTTATCATCTAAAACAGAACAAGAAACAAGATTTTTGCAGATGTCCTGGAACATGAAGAACTTCATTCAATGTGAGAGTCTTTCCGGATGTGAGCTTCAAACCGACCTTTCCTTTTCCCCGCAACCTCGATGCAGATGAGTTACCCATATAGAGTTTCTCGCCTTCCCCTACCCTCTGGTAGGAGGTGAACAGTCTCTGTTCCCACAAACATGCTTGGTAGCTCCGTAGTCTACCCACCAATCCATCACATTGGTCACCAGATTAACTTCAGACACCACAGCAGAAAACTCGTGTTTGCTTTTCCTCAACCAAGTTAGCATTATTCTTCTTATCCTTACGTTGTCTACAGTGAACTGCCATATGACCAGTATTTCCACACACCCAACAAGGACCCTTAATTTTAATAATGCTAGATTCTGGTTTACTAAACGTACCTTTCTTGTTAGGTCCATGCTTCGAGTTGCGATTGTTGTTGTCACCTTTTCCAGACTTTGGATGGCTTATGTTCGGACATATGAGCTTTGTTAGACATGTCCCTTGCAGATGACACGTTCTTGTCTTTGGTGCACAACATCTCTTCCACTTGAATCTTCTTTCCCAATTCAACCATGTTGATCTCGCCGCCATGCCTCAGCTTTTTCATGTACTCCGACCAAGAAGATGGTAACTTCTCAATCACCGCAGACACTTGAAAAGTGTCATCAATAACCATACCTTCAGCAAGAATCTGGTTAATGATTTGTTGAAGTGCGAGGAATTGATCAACAACAGACTTATCATTCGTCATCTTGAACTCCATAAACTTTGCCACCGAAAAATTTCTTGCTTCCCTGCAGTCTCGGCTTGGTACTTTGCTTCTAACGCAGTCCAACAACTCATAAGCAGTTAAGCTATCTTTAGTATTGTAAAAATCATACATCGCATCTTCCAAACCATTCATGATATGATTTTTAGCCAGAAAATTAGACCTCGTGTTCATATTGACCTCCTGCTCAGTCAAATTTTCAGTATTGTACAAGTCATCACCTGGAACCAGTACATAGTCCAGCTCATGATGGCTCAGATAAAATAACATCTTGGATTGCCATCTCTTGAAATCCTTTCCGTTAAACTTTTGTGGTCTTTCTACATCGTTGTTTCCCATTGTTACAAGGAATACTAATGTGTTAAGATTGTTGGAATCTTGCAACAATGAACAACACGTTAGATGTATCGAAAATAATATGTAAAGAACTAATGCGAAACAACTCTACCGAAATAACTTGACGAGGGCAGAATCACAGGTTCAACAAGTTGTCCTTAACACATTAGTTCGCGGGTATACTCGAGTTGAGTAATGCTAAACCCCTCACAAATGAAGATGTGTCCAGGATAAGACTCGCCCGATATAACTTGAGTTAGCACAACGCAAGTTACCCTCTCTTCGAACTCAGCAACAGGATGGAGGTAAAAACGTATGGAGAAAACCCTAGAATAAAAGAAGAATTTTTTGGTGTGTTGAAAACAGATTTTCGAGTTGTATTTATAGGATGAAAAAACTTGCGAATCAAGTTAGGTTTTGGTTTTCTTCAAAAACAAGTAAAAGGAATTTTACCATAAATAAAACTCTTAAGAAATAATTTTGGAATTAATTTCCTAAAGAAAAAATTCTCCTAAAAATAAATCTGTGTAGAAAAAGGGACTTGGTGCATGGCATACGCGCATATCGCATGGGTAAAAAATTTTTTTTTTTCACCCACCCGCTCCACCCACGTTTTACAATTCATACATAAGTGTATGATTATATAGTGGAGCTCCTCTTTAGTTTTCCACAATGTGGGACTAAAAGTTCCACTTCATTCACCCAAAAATGAGTGGGTATCCTTAGACCCTAAGGTCATTAGATCAAACCACACCAAGACCATAAAACCTTTTAATTTAAAAATCATTTTCTCCAACAATCCCCCACATGAATGAAATCTCGGAAAACGAAAAAATCAGAGTAAGGAAAATACCATTTCGGCAAAGGTGTCCATGAGGTCTTGAACCCTTACTTAGTGAGAAGTTACCGGAACTACTAGCTAAACAGTGAACCTAGTCTTGAACTGATAGCGTTGGTGTAATTCACGACAACAACCACACATGATATTCTCCTGGTGTTGCTAAGTTCGTGCCGTGTTGTCCAATTTGGCCCCTGGACATATCCTGTTTCTCGTAATGCTCTAGAGAATTGGCTCAATTCTCATAGGAAGCAGCCCCACTTCCACATTCGGATAAGTGAGTTCCATCAAGAGTGTTACTTGCTACACCCCACTTCAATCTTAAATTGAAACTATGGAACTCATTAAGACTTATTTAAAAGTCATCCTCCACATGCGATCACACTATCACATCAACACCATAGGGAAGGGACAGAGAAATGAAATTCTCTCGATAGTGTTTACCTTTACCCACCATGAATTAGTTGTCTCATTTGAAACCCCGATCTTGGAATCTCCAAATCAAGAAGGTTGAGTATCCTTCATGGAAAGTTTAATTATTGAGCCTAAGCCCCATCCCTCTCGATGCTTTACTAACTATCTCCTTGGACAAACCTTTCGTCAAAGGGTCCGCGATATTCTCCTTGGACTGCGTCCAATCTATGGAAATAACGCTGTTGAGATTAGTGTTTTCAAAGTATCATGTCTTCTACGAATATGTATAGACTTTCCATTGTAGAAGCTACTCTTAGCTCTACCTATCGCAGATTTGTCATCACGATGTATAGATATAGTGGCACAGCCTATGCCGAGAGGAATATCTTCTAAAAGTTTCTTAGCCATTCGGCCTCCTCTCCGCTTTATCTAACGCAATAAACTCCGATTCCATAGTGGAACGAGCTATACATGTCTGTTTGGAACTCTTCCTGATACGAGACGCACTTTTCTTTCAGAGTGAATACATATCCACTCGTAGACTTAGAATCCTCCGATCCTGTTATCCAGTTGCATCGCAAAATCCCTCAAGGACGTCCGGATATCCTTTGTAATTCAAACTAAAGGTCATTGTGTACTTCAAGTACTTTAGCACTCTAATAAGTGCATCCCAATGTATCTCCCCCTGGATTACAAGTATACCTGCTTAACCTACTTACAAAATAAGCAATGTCTGGTCTCGTACAATTCATCAAATACATCAGACTTCCTATGACTCTCGAGTATTCAAGTTGGTTAACTCCTACACCCTTATTCTTCTTGAGACGACAGTTAGAATCATAAGGAGTAAACACAGGTTTACAGTTAAACTGATTAAATTTCTTAAGTCTGGATTCAACATAATGAGACTGACTCAGACTATAGCCATTAGAAGTTTTTATAATCTTCATCCCTAATATGACATCAGCGGGGCCTAAGTCTTTCATGTCAAAGTTCTCATTCAACAGTTTCTTAGTGGAATTAATAAAATCCATGTTTGTACCTAGTATAAGCATATCATCAACATACAAGCATACAATCACACAGGCATCCTTGACAAGTTTAGTATAAACACACTTATCAGATTCATTAATTCTAAAACCACTAGAAATCATCACATGATCAAATTTTTCATGCCACTCGTTTAGGTGCTTGTTTCAATCCATACAAAGATTTAACCAGTTTACACACTTTCTTTTCACAACCTTTAACTACAAATCCCTCAGGTTGTTCCATATAAATTTCTTCATCTAACTCACCATTAAGAAACGTTGTCTTTACATCCATTTGATGTATCTCTAAATTATGGACAGAAGCTATAGCAATTAACATCCTAATGGAGCTAATTCTACTCACTTTGGTGAATAGGTGTCAAAGAAATCTATACCTTTTATTTGTCTCAGCCTTTAGCTACCAAACCTAGCCTTGTATTTTTCAATAGTTCCATCTATCTTACGTTTTCTTTTGAAAATCCATTTACAACCTATGGCCTTACACCCTGGAGGTAAATCTATAAGTTCAAAAGTACCGTTTTCTCGAATGGAATCCATTTCACTAATGGAAGCTTCTTTCCACCACGGAGCTTCTGGACAAGTCATGGCTTCTCTATAAGTCTGAGGATCGACTCGGCTAGGTATGTAATGCAACCAGGATAGGTTTTCTCAGTTCTAACCCTTTTACCTCTTCTAGGTTCCACTTCTGGTTCATCTTCCTCTAAAGGTAATAATTGACTAGTTTAAGGAACATCTAGGGGATCATCTAAACATCTCTTTCGAGAATCACGTTTCAAAGGAAAAATAGTTTCAAAAAACTCAGCATCCCTAGACTCCATGATAGTATTCAACCCTATGTTAGAAATTTCAGAACTCACAACCATAAACCTATGAGCACTAGAATGCTCAGGATACCCTATAAAAACACAATCAACGGTTTTGGGTCCTATCTTATTTTTCTTAGGAGGAGGGATGCCCACCTTTGCCAAGCACCCCCACACTTTGAAGTAATCATAAGATGGTTGTCTACCTTTCCATAACTCATATGGAGTTTTATCTGATCCTTTAAAGGGTACTGTTCAGATGTAATTGGCGGAGAGGATAGCCTCCCCCCACAAATTCGAAGGTAATCCTGAACTAATCAACATGGCATTCATCATATCCTTAAGGGTACGGTTCTTACGTTCAGCTACACCATTGGATTGAGGTGAATAAGGGGTTGTAGTCTCATGTATTATGCCATGTTCTTCACGTAAATCTCCTACGGAATTTCATACTCACCACCACTGTCAGACCTAATAGTTTTATTGGTAGTATTCAATTGGTTTTCGACTTAACTTTTATATATCTTAAAGGCTTCTAAGGCATCATCCTTCCCTCTAAGTAAGTAAACATGGCAAAGATTTCGTACAATCATCTATAAAAGTAATAAACCATTTCTTACCACCTCTTGTTTGAACCGACTTCATATCAACTAGGTCTGAGTGGATTAAATCTAAGGGTTTAGAGTTTCTATGGACATTCTTATTGAATGATTTCTTAGCATGCTTAGATTCTAAGCAAATCTCACACTTATGATTTTTATCTAAAGTGAATTTGGGTATGCAGCCTACGCTACCCAATTTATGCATTGATTTATAGTTTACATGACCAAGTCTACCTTGCCAAACGTTCAATGACACACACATGTAAGCAGAAGAATCATTCAATTTCAATTCAGGACAGGTTACATTAAGTTTATATAGACCCCAGGTCTTATAACCCTTACCCACATAATCATTGCCCTTAGTTACTATAAGTTTTCCAGACTCAATTGTAACTTTAAAACCCTTATCATCTAAAACAGAACAAGAAACAAGATTTTTGCAGATGTCTGGAACATGAAGAACTTCATTCAATGTGAGAGTCTTTCCAGATGTGAGCTTCAAACCGACCTTTCCTTTTCCTGCAACCTCTGATGCATATGAGTTACCCATATAGAGTTTCTCGCCTTCCCATACCCTCTGGTAGGAGGTGAACAGGTCTCTGTTCCCACAAACATGCTTGGTAGCTCCAGAGTCTACCCACCAATCCATCACATTGGTCACCAGATTAATTTCAGACACCACAGCAGAAAACTCTTCTTTGCTTTTCTCAACCAAGTTAGCATTATTATTCTTATCCTTACGTTGTCTACAGTGAACTGCCATATGACCAGTATTTCCACACACCCAACAAGGACCTTTAATTTTAATAATGCTAGATTCTGATTTACGAAATGTACCTTTCTTGTTAGGTCCATGCTTCGAGTTGCGATTGTTGTTGTCACCTTTTCCAGCTTTGGATGGCTTATGTTCAGACATATGAGCTTTGTTAGACATGTCCCTTGCAGATGACACGTTCTTGTCTTTGGTGCACAACATCTCTTCCACTTGAATCTTCTTTCCCAATTCAACCATGTTGATCTCGCCAGTTTCATGCCTCAGCTTTTTCTTGTACTCCGACCAAGAAGATGGTAACTTCTCAATCACCGCAGACACTTGAAAAGTCTCATCAATAACCATACCTTCAGCAAGAATCAAGTTAATGATTTGTTGAAGTTCGAGGAATTGATCAACAACAGACTTATCATTCGTCATCTTGAACTCCATAAACTTTGCCACCGTAAATTTCTTGCTTCCTGCAGTCTCAGCTTGGTACTTTGCTTCTAACGCAGTCCACAACTCATAAGCAGTTAAGCTATCTTTAGCATTGTAAAAATCATACATCGCATCTTCCAAACCATTCATGATATGATTTTTAGCCAGAAAATTAGACCTCGTGTTCATATTGACCTCCTCCTCAGTAAAATTTTCAGCATTGTACAAGTCATCACCTGGAACCAGTACATAGTCCAGCTCATGATGGCTCAGATAAAACAACATCTTGGATTGCCATCTCTTGAAATCCTTTCCGTTAAACTTTTGTGGTATTTCTACATCGTTGTTTCCCATTGTTACAAGGAATACTAATGTGTTAAGATTGTTGGAATCTTGCAACAATGAACAGCACGTTCGATGTATTGAAAATAATATGTAAAGAACTAATGCGAAACAACTCTACCGAAATAACTTGACGAGGGAAGAATCACAGGTTCAACAAGTTGTCCTTATCACATTAGTTCGCGGGTATACTCGAGTTGAGTAATGCAAAACCCCTCACAGCGAAGATGTGTCCAGGATAAGACTGCCCGATATAACTTGAGTTAGCACAACGCAAGTTACCCTCTCTTCGAACTCAGCAACAGGGATGGAGGTAAAAACGTATGGAGAAAACCCTAGAATAAAAGAAGAATTTTTCGGTGTGTTCAAAACAGATTTTCGAGTTGTATTTATAGGATGAAAAAACTTGCGAATCAAGTTAGGTTTTGGTTTTCTTCAAAAACAAGTAAAAGGAATTTTACCATAAATAAAACTCTTAAGAAATAATTTTGGAATTAATTTCCTAAAGAAAAAACTCGCCAAAAATAAATCTGTGTAAAAAAAGGACTTGGTGCATGGCATACGCGCATATCGCATGGGTAAAAAATATGTATTTTTGCCCACCCGCCGCTCCACCCACGTTTTACAATTCATACATAAGTGTATGATTATATAGTGGAGCTCCTCTTTAGTTTTCCACAATGTGGGACTAAAGGTTCCACTTCATTCACCCAAAAATGAGTGGGTATCCTTAGACCCTAAGGTCATTAGATCAAACCACACCAAGACCATAAAACCTTTTAATTTAAAACTCATTTTCTCCAACAATCCCCCACATGAATGAAATCTCTGGAAATGAAAAAATCGAGTAAGGAAAATACCATTTCGGCAAAGATGTCCATGAGGTCTTGAACCCTTACTTAGTGAGAAGTTACCTAACTACTAGCTAAACAAAGTGAACCTAGTCTTGAACTGATAGCGTTGGTGTAATTCACGACAACAACCACACATGATATTCTCCTGGTGTTGCTAAGTTCGTGCCGTGTTGTCCAATTTGGCCCTGGACATATCCTATTTCTCATAATGCTCTAGAGAATTGGCTCAATTCTCATAGGAAGCGGCCCCACTTCCATATTCAGATAGGTGAGTTCCATCAAGGGTGTTACTGCTACACCCCACTTCAATCTTAAATTGAAACTATGGAACTCATTAAGACTTATTTAAAAGTCATCCTCCACATGCAGTCACACTATCACATCAACACCATAGGGAAGGGACAGAGAATGAAATTCTCTGATAGTGTTTACCTTTACCCACCATGAATTAGTTGTCTCATTTGAAACCTTGATCTTGGAATCTCCAAACAAGAAGGTTGAGTATCCTTCATGGAAAGTTTAATTATTGAGCCTAAGCCCCATCCCCCTCGATGCTTTACTAACTATCTCCTTAGACAAACCTTTCGTCAAAGGGTCCGCGATATTCTCCTTGGACTGCGTCCAATCTATGGAAATAACGCCTGTTGAGATTAGTGTTTTCAAAGTATCATGTCTTCTACGAATATGTATAGACTTTCCATTGTAGAAGCTACTCTTAGCTCTACCTATCGCAGATTTGCTGTCACAGTGTATAGATATAGCCGGCACGAGGCCTATGCCGAGAGAGGAATATCTTCTAAAAGTTTCTTAGCCATTCGGCCTCCTCTCCCGCTTTATCTAACGCAATAAACTCCGATTCCATAGTGGAACGAGCTATACATGTCTGTTTGGAACTCTTCCAAGATACGGACGCACTTTTTGCTAGAGTGAATACATATCCACTCGTAGACTTAGAATCCTCTGATCCTGTTATCCAGTTTGCATCGCAAAATCCCTCAAGGACGGCCGGATATCCTTTGTAATTCAAACTAAAGGTCATTGTGTACTTCAAGTACTTTAGCACTCTAATAAGTGCATCCCAATGTATCTGCCCTGGATTACAAGTATACCTGCTTAACCTACTTACAGCATAAGCAATGTCTGGTCTCGTACAATTCATCAAATACATCAGACTTCCTATGACTCTCGAGTATTCAAGTTGGTTAACTCCTACACCCTTATGCTTCTTGAGACGATAGTTAGAATCATAAGGAGTACACACAAAGTTCTGATTAAAGCGATTAAATTTCTTAAGTATGGATTCAACATAATGAGACTGACTCAGACTATAGCCATTAGAAGTTTTTCTAATCTTCATCACTAATATGACATCAGCGGGGCCTAAGTATTTCATGTCAAAGTTCTCATTCAACAGTTTCTTAGTGGAATTAATAACATCCATGTTTGTACCTAGTATAAGCATATCATCAACATACAAGCATACAATCACACAGGCATCCTTGACAAGTTTAGTATAAACACACTTATCGATTCATTAATTCTAAAACCACTAGAAATCATCACATGATCAAATTTTTCATGCCACTGTTTAGGTGCTTGTTTCAATCCATACAAAGATTTAACCAGTTTACACACTTTCTTTTCACAACCTTTAACTACAAAGCCCTCAGGTTGTTCCATATAAATTTCTTCATCAAACTCACCATTAAGAAACGCTATCTTTACATCCATTTGATGTATCTCTAAATTATGGACAAAAGCTATAGCAATTAACATCCTAATTGAGCTAATTCTACTCACTGGTGAATAGGTGTCAAAGAAATATATACCTTCTATTTGTCTGTAGCCTTTAGCTACCAGCCTAGCCTTGTATTTTTCAATAGTTCCATCTATCTTATGTTTTCTTTTGAAAATCCATTTACAACCTATGGCCTTACACCCTGGAGGTAAATCTACAAGTTCAAAAGTACCGTTTTCTCGAATGGAATCCATTTCACTAATGGAAGCTTCTTTCCACCACGGAGCTTCTGGACAAGTCATGGCTTCTCTATAAGTCTGAGGATCATACTCGGCTAGGTATGTAATGCAACTAGGATAGGTTTTCTCAGTTCTAACCCTTTTACCTCTTCTAGGTTCCACTTCTGGTTCATCTTCCTCTAAAGGTAATAATTGACTAGTTGAAGGAACATCTAGGGGATCATCTAAACATATCTTTCGAGAATCACGTTTCAAAGGAAAAATAGTTTCAAAAAACTCAGCATCCCTAGACTCCATGATAGTATTCAACCCTATGTTAGAAATTTCAGAACTCACAACCATAAACCTATGAGCACTAGAATGCTCAGGATACCCTATAAAAACACAATCAACGGTTTTGGGTCCTATCTTATTTTTCTTAGGAGGAGGGATGCCCACCTTTGCCAAGCACCCCCACACTTTGAAGTAATCATAAGATGGTTGTCTACCTTTCCATAATTCATTTGGAGTTTTATCTGATCCTTTAAAGGGTACTCTGTTCAGGATGTAATTGGCGGAGAGGATAGCCTCCCCCAAAAAATTCGAAGGTAATTGATAAGTGCCAAATATTGCATATTTATACACCTTTTTACTGGCATTTAGCTCATCTTTTGTGTTCATAAATCAGATATTATCCCAGATTCTGTGTTTTCTTTGTTTTCAAGAATAAATATTTGTACTAATTAATTTTGTGTTTTTAGGTAATAAATAAAGCTCGGAGAAATTGAGGAGCCAAAAGAGCAGAAAATTGGAGACAAGCGTCTATGGAGCAGAAAGCCAAAGCCCGCGCACGCATCGACTCATCCTGAGCCGTTGAGATTTCTATCTCCCACATCTAACGGTCGCTGCTTCCACGCGCATCGAAGTTTGCTGCTCCCGCTCAACATCAAACTACTTGATTCTCCTTGAGCCGTTAAGATCTCACTCATCCATATCCAATGGTCGCTCCTGCATGAGCATCATCCTTCTCTACACCTGCTCAACACCGAAGACTTATCCCCTCGACCACATCTTCATTTCCCATTCCTTCTTCTATTTCTTCACCCAACAGCTCTGCAGAACCCATCCCCCTTCTTCCCCGACCATACCTGTTGCAGAGCCGTCACCACCTCCACCATCTCCTTCCCCTGACAACAACAGCCGCCTCATCCACCTTCACCTCCCCTCTAGGTCGAGCTATCTCTCTTTTAGCTTCTCCATAACCCTAGAAGCTACATTAGAGATAACTAGAACTAGGGTTTGTACAACAGCCCATGCATGGAGCTCGAGAGAGAGGAGGAGAGCACGATTCGGCGACGTGGGTGAGAGGGTTTTCTATTGTTTTTCTATTTTTCAAGTAAATTAGGGTTTTGATTTTTGCAAGTATAAATAGGGAGAGTCTGTGGTTGTGAGATACTTATGCCTGGGCTAGCCAGAGCACCATAGTAGTTTAATTTGTGTTTTATTGTATCTTAATTATGTTCTAATTTCCTTGACTAGGGGTTGTTGAAACCCCGATAATTATGCTAAGTTATTCATCTGAAAGTTGTGTTCTTGTCATGCTTTATGGTTTTAGAAATATTGAACTAGCTAATTGAGCACATGAACCTGTGATAGAGTGTACTGTAAGAAGACACTCTATACTAGGGGGAGTGTGTGAGATTGGCCAATTCCTTATCCATGGTATTCTTCCCTGGAATGAATCAAGAGTATAGTTTGATTAGGAATTGCCTTAGCATAGGATCGGGTGGTGGATTCACCACCCTAGTGCTCTTTCCCTATTTGGTTACAACCTTTTGCACCTTAGTTTAGAGTCACAGCAACTCAACCTCAGTCGTTTCGACAAACCTACATCTCGTGTTACACACTTGCTAGAATTCGATTAATCTAAGCCATTAGATCATCTTAAGCACCACAAGTCTCTGTGGATCGACCCGTATTTTCCCTGTTCTGCATAGTAGACACCGTGCACTTGCGGTTATAACAAGTAGGCATTAAAATCAGACCACTTCCCAAGCCTACCAAGTTTTTGGCGCCGCTGCCGGGGACTTGGCGTGTGCTATGTCGATTTTTGGCGAGCACTTTTCTGATTTCAGTTCACCCTTGTATATATGTGTTAGAATAATTTAGATGTTGTTATCTTATTCCCTTTGTTTATCTCCTGTATTAGTATATCTTAGCTGAAGTTTTCTTTTTCTTGTAGCCTTTACATTCTTGCATCTTGTATTGTATCTTAGCAAGCTTATCTTTGTAACCATAAACTCCTGCCATCTATTGCATATCTTAGTTAGAATAGCATCTTACTTGCTTACACCTCATCTGTCAATTGCATATGTTGTAGTCTGTAACCTGTTTATAACTTGCTTTTCTCCTAGTCATTGAGTGCACATGCTGTGGTTTAAGTTGTGAACTAGCTACTGATTTCATCAGTCTCATTAAAACCTTCATTTTCATTTCAAAAACTCCACCTGTGTATTAGCACAACTCATCTACAGTTGCATTCACATGAACTGTATCCTATTGTTTGTCAGCTCAGCTCCATAACATCACTGAAACTTGTTGAAAGTATTGTTATCCTGTAGCTTGATTCTTGCTTTAGGCATAGCTCTGAACTTTGTCATTGTAGCACTATAGTTCTCTTGCTTTAAGTACGTAATTTTGAGAATCTGAAGTACTTTGTTGAGCTAACAGGTACTTGTGGCGTTGCTGAGCAACCAAAGAAGAAGGGAAGGCAAGGAGCAGAACTGCATAGCCATTGTGGCTAAAACCGGTTGGTTATCCTAAAATCCTGTTGTACTTTATATATGTGTGATAATCTGTGTGCAAGCATCTGGTAATATCTGAGTTTTACTTTGGGTAGATGGACTTAGTATGTATGCATTGCATGATTTTTGAAACTAGCAGTGTGTCACCCTGCTGAGCATCCAACCTTGCAATATCTAGGGTTTGCGCATATGAATCTGTGATAACTGAGCACTAGCCTTGTTTGCATAATAAACCAAGTGCATTGCTAAGCATTACACCATACCTGAAATCTTTGTGGAGGCAACTGTTGCATTTGCTGAGCATCTATTAATGTGCATCTGTGACCCTTTGATGTTGTAAATTGTATGCCATGCTCACATGAAAATCGAGTTCTTCTTGAATTGCAAACCAAAGAAAGTCTTGATAGACTGTGCTACAACCCCTTAGTTCCATCTCGCCCCGTGCTCAACTCCACCCACTCCGCCGTTGAGTGTGAGTGCAGCTTTGTCAAACAAGTTTGCTGCAACCCCGGTGGAAGGCAACGAATTAGTTGATATCAACTCGGGCGAGTTGATGCCACATACCCTGCGCACCTCTATGCATGCTCTGAACCCTAAGGCTAGCCCATCTTGTGAACCTGTGAGCCATAACAAGCATATGATATTGCCCTGTCACATGTGATTTTGAGGTTAGCCTGTGAATGAGCTGTGAATGAGCTGAGACTTTAAACCTTGTGTGAGCTGTTGAGCCAAGCTGATGATCCCCTTGCATGCTATACTCAGTCAATTAGAGCCATCTACACCCCTGTGTGATCATCTGTGAGCCGAACTTGTTGACCCTGTTGCTGCTTTGCCTTGGCAGATTGCAAGGGGTGCTCAACCTTGACCTGGTAATGCATCTTGAATCTGTGAACCATGCTTACATAATGTACTAGCCTTTGACAGACTTGAGTAGCTAATTATGGTGCACATATGAAAATTTGTTGAACTTGTTGAGTTGCCTTGTGTGTTCTGTGCCATTACCTTGCATTGCCCTGGTACCTATGCATGATAAACCAGCTACTTTGCTAAGTATTGCTGAAACCTGAGTTGCCTTGTGTGTTCTGTGCATTAGAAATTGGCTGAACTAGCCATCTTTTCACTGAGAAACCTTAGCTTTGACAAGGCCTGAGCCCAGCTCCATCCCCTGAAGCTGTGAGCTTGAGCTACAACTTGGATATCCAAGTTAGATACAAAGCCAAGTGCCCTGAAATAGTTGACAACAACTGAAACTTTTGAGGTCAACTGAGTGAGTTGACACAACAAGCCCTGAGCTTATGCATGCCTTACTCTATGCACCACACCTATGAGACACTCTGTGGCATGAAAATATGTTAGAAATTGCTTAAAATTGCTCACTTGTGCTTCTATGAACCAACATCTCGTGATCTGTGCGACCCCGAACTATTTGAGTGATTGTTGAGCATCTGAGAGTGCATTAACATTTCAATTGTATGTCACGCACAAAACCTGCATATGCTGCACCTTGAGCACCTCATACAATTGTTTGTGAGTTTCTTGCGCACCTTGGCTAATCAGTGCAACATTTGGTTGTTTGAGTGCTATTCTTGCTGTGTTGTGCTGTGAGTGCACTCAGATCTATGTTGAGAAAGCTTGCCAATCTAAATTGTGCTGTGCTGAGTAATCTCTACCCAATTGTTGCTTGTTTTATCCTGTGTCTAACTTGCTCTGTGCAACACACTCTTTGCCTGGCCTGACCACTGGGCTGTGCATTTGCACTGAAGCTAAAGCCCACTTAAACCAAACCAGCCCAAGCAACCACTGAGTTTTGCATAAACTAGGCCTGTGCACCTCCACAAAAAACCAAATCAAAGCCCATTTAAACCAAACTAAAGCCACTGTGCACTGGGCTTGCATTATAACCTGGGCCGCACTTATCCTGGGCTGTGCCAACAATTGGGCTGAACCCAGTTCCACTGGGCTGTGTAACTTGTTCTTTGCATAGACTGAAGCCCACTGTCCAACAAACCAAAACCCACACAAACCAAACAAAGCCCTCATAAACCAAATCCCACTATAAACCAAAACTGAGCCCACAACAACTGGGCTTTGCATCATTTGGCCTTACCTTCCCTGTTTTGAAACATCATTGGTTATACATGATTTGATGTGTGCTATGCTTCTTTTGAGTTCAAATTAAGTTGTTAGATCATGTCGGGATTTTGGTCTCGAAATCGGGGATGTGAACAAATCCATCGAGAGAGCTTGCTTACGGGCATGCTTCACAATATGAACTCCCCACATACCATAGTGATTTTAGGAATTTTATGAGCCTTCTTAGGGCCCTGACTTCATGTACCCTAATCATTATGAGCACATGTATCATCCACCACAGGTTGAAAATGAACATTTTTCTCATACCCAATCATCACTTTTAGATCAATTAGAAGCTCAAGTATCTCTGCTTTAGAAAGGCAATTACATGAGAATTTTGTCGAATCTAATTCCCCTAGACAATATGAAATGTATGCTTGTACCTTATGTGGTAGCTTAGGCCACCCTGTGAACTGCTATATTTTGCATGATTTTAGGCAGTCTAGGGAAAGCCATGATAATCCAATGTACGAATTGTCTAGAAGTGACTATACTGGTAATCATTGGGACCATAATCAGCCTTTCGAAGGTTGCAATCAGTATTCTAAGAACCCTTACAACCATGCACACATGTATCATCAACCACCATGGGAGGATGAACAATGATATACTCCCCCAACCCCTTGTATGCAGTCACTAATGGAAAAGCTCATAGAGCAACACAATGATATACTTGGATGGAAAATGCATGATCATCCCTTCTCTAGTGAACCATGCGCACAACCATGTAATGATCATTCATATGAAACATGCATACCCACTAGTGAAGACTCCCCTTCTATGCCTACTCATGCAACTAACACTGAATATGAACCTAATTTAAAGGTGAATGAGTACACTAGAAATGCTACAATTTTGAATAGGGAAATGCATTTTTGTTATGATGATGATGATGATGATTATGATATGTTAGAAGAGCATGTGCATGCTGAAAATATGATGGAATCTTTGGGTTCAGAGACGTTAGGCGTCTCTTCTGTGAACCCTATGAATGATACTTCTTCTAACATTCATACATGTGATGTTAACTCTGAGCTTGGGTTTGTGAAATTCTTCAGTGAAAGTGAGCATGCTACACAACTTGTTTGTGACTTAAGAAAGGATGAATCTTCTCACACCACTAATGTTCTTTTGGATCATGATATTATTGTTGTGTCGATTCCCCGCCCATGTCACAATATGTTGCCTCCTCTGATGATTATGACATGGAGATTGATGAATTGTTCTATGCAGGTGAACATGATTTACCCTCTTCTGACCTTAGGAAAGTGTGTGATGGTACAAATGATCTTATACATGAAAACAACTTAGATGTACCTAATCTCTCTCCTAAGGCACAGATTGAAACTCCTCCACCAAACCTAGGTGTAGTTTGTAACAAAATTGCAAAACCAACTTTTCTGAAAATGCCTAATTTAGGCCTAGAGCTTTGTGCTTCCCAAGTCCTCTTGGACTATTTTGCATCAAAATATAACACTTTTAAGGAACCACAGTTGGAATATGTATGTCTGCCTGTTCTTAGCAAAACTCATTGTGAGTTAGACCTTGTGCATGATGTACCTTTAAAATTGCAAGATTTTGTGCTTTCAAACACACCTGTTGACAAGTTTAGGTTTGGGGGAAACTCATTCACATATGTAGTCTTACTTGCACTCTCATATTATATTTGTGTAAGGCTGTTGATGTTTGTATATATCGTCTTTTGGGTTGATCCTCAACTCTTTAGATTGTTGGTATATGGTGAATTTCATTGTATATAATCCAGTAGGACTTGTTAAATTTTTCTTTCTCGAATCGGTTGAGTCTTCTTGTACATATATTGTGCTAATCCGATATGATCTCCACTGAGAATGTTGGATTCTAGCCTTGACTAATGAAGCTCTAACCTTGCTTCCGCCGACATCCGGTAATCTCTTCCCTTTTCTCTATTCAACATAGTTCTCTTGGTATGTGACTGTTTAAATTTTATCATCTGTTGACACATTGAGGACAATGTTTGATTTAGGTTTGGGGGTGCATTTGCATATAGAGTTTTTAGTCTTTTTAATCTTTTATTTTCAAAAAAAAAAAAAAAAAAAAAAACTTTTGCAAATAAAAACCTCCAACTTTTAGAGATTTTAGAGTCACTAGCATGCTTCTAGCTATGTTTACATAGAGAGTCTGACCGAAATAACAGAACTTGGAAGTCTTGGAGAACACAATCGGGTTTCTTAGTTGATTAGAGCGTTAAAGTTGGATTTAACCATACCTGAGGGGCGAATTAGGTGTTGTTTAGATATTCGGTAGTAGAATTGTGATCACCCATAGTGGAGACTACCCATTTTACATCAAGTGAGGCACCAACCTTCAATTTTTGCAACTTTCTAGAAAAGTCATTAGAGTGTGTGTCACCGTACGTCAATTAGGGTAGGAATGGTGAGCTACCCAACTTCGCACCATTTTCAGCACTACTTTTGATCTCTTGAGTGCTATTTTTGTCAATCATGAGGGTGACGTCTAAAGATGAAAACTTCTTCTAAATACCGATTTGTAGTTAGCATCACTCTCTCCCTCTTAACAACATCAACAGATTCATAGAAACACATCATCGTCAGCAAGCGGAGCATCATCAGAATATTTGAGAAAAGTTGATATAGTCCAAGGTTTATGTGCAACAAAGAAAAGGAAATAGGATGAGAATTAATGAAGTTTGTGAAATCAAGACAAGTGTGAAAAATTGAGTCTTATTGTTTTATTGTTATTTTCATTCCAAGTTAGTTAAAAAAAAAAAAAAAAAAATTGAGTTGTATTATTATTTTCATTTCATGTACTTAAAAAAATAAAAAATAAAATAAAAAAAATAAAAAAAATAAAATAAAAAAAAAATGTTTGTCAAGTTTTTGTGAAGTTCAGAAGTTCATCATCAGCTATTGAAGACCGAAGACCGAAGATTGAAGACGTTTCTATGAATGTTGAGAGAGTGATATTAATTGCCGATCGGGTGAGAAGGTAAGTGAGTACTCCCACCCCTGCTAATGGTTGATTTCCTTTCTTAGAGATCATCAGAAAAAGATTCTTTTTGTCCACACTTCGTGGAGTCTCCGTAAATTATTTCGGAAGGTTATCCTTCTTACCTACAACGTGTGCGGGATTTCTCTCTTTATTCCCGCTGCACACATGAGAGACTAAAAAGCGGTCTTTTGAGTGAAATTATCATAAAACCCTAATGGTGAGGCAGAAGTCGAGGCTTATGATCACAATCGAATACGAATTCTTTCATATGGTATGGTTACTTCTCGCTCAGCACTTAAGGATGAGAATGCGTTCTTTGGTAGTTCTAACTTCTTGTTACTAGCATGCAGAAACTCTATGTCCTCATAGCTCCTTGGATGCTTGAGACTCTTTTACACTCTGAAGTTGGAGAAGGTTTTGTGGGTACACCTCTGGTAAACCCTCACGATACTACAACTCGTCCACTAGGGACACCTAGCGGTTTAAAGGCTTAGTGCATACGCTAAATGCATTCGAGAGACTTGCGACAGGGGTATAGTTAGGATTTCTTAATTTCTGTTTCACTTGAGGACAAGTAAAATTCAGGTTTGGGGGTATTTGATAAGTGCCAAATATTGCATATTTATACACCTTTTTACTGGCATTTAGCTCATCTTTTGTGTTCATAAATCAGATATTATCCCAGATTCTGTGTTTTCTTTGTTTTCAAGAATAAATATTTGTACTAATTAATTTTGTGTTTTTAGGTAATAAATAAAGCTCGGAGAAATTGAGGAGCCAAAAGAGCAGAAAATTGGAGACAAGCGTCTATGGAGCAGAAATCCAAAGCCCGCGCACGCATCGACTCATCCTGAGCCGTTGAGATTTCTATCTCCCACATCTAACGGTCGCTGCTTCCACGCGCATCGAAGTTTGCTGCTCCCGCTCAACATCAAACTGCTTGATTCTCCTTGAGCCGTTAAGATCTCACTCATCCATATCCAATGGTCGCTCCTGCATGAACATCATCCTTCTCTACACCTTCTCAACACCGAAGCCCCCTATACCCTTATCCCCTCGACCACATCTTCATTTCCCATTCCTTCTTCTCTTTCTTCACCCAACAGCTCTGCAGAACCCATCCCCCTTCTTCCCCGACCATACCATTGCAGAGCCGTCACCACCTCCACCATCTCCTTCCCCGACAACAACAACGCCTCATCCACCTTCACCTCCCCTAGGTCGAGCTATCTCTCTTTTAGCTTCTCCATAACCCTAGAAGCTAAATTAGAGATAACTAGAACTAGGGTTTGTACTGACAGCCCATGCATGGAGCTCGAGACAGAGGAGAGCACGATTCAGCGACGTGGGTGAGAGGGTTTTCTATTGTTTTTCTATTTTTTGAAGTAAATTAGGGTTTTGATTTTTGCAAGTATAAATAGGGAGAGTCTGTGGTTGTGAGATACTTATGCTTGGGCTAGCCAGGGCACCATAGTAGTTTAATTTGTGTTTTATTGTATCTTAATTATGTTCTAATTTCCTTGACTAGGGTGTTGTTGAAACCCCTGATAATTATGCTAAGTTATTCATCTGAAAGTTGTGTTCTTGTCATGCTTTATGGTTTTAGAAATATTGAACTAGCTAATTTAGCACATGAACCTGTGATAGAGTGTACTGTAAGAAGACACTCTATACTAGAGGGGAGTGTGTGAGATTGGCCAATTCCTTATCCATGGTATTCTTCCCTGGAATGAATCAAGAGTATAGTTTGATTAGGAATTGCCTTAGCATAGGATCGTGGTGGATTCACCACCCTAGTGCTCTTTCCCTATTTGGTTACAACCTTTTGCACCTTAGTTTAGAGTCACAAAGAACTCAACCTCGGTCGTTTGACAAACCTACATCTGTGTTACACACTTGCTAGAATTCGATTAAGCCAAGCCATTAGATCATCTTAAGCACCACAAGTCTCTGTGGATCGACCCGTATTTTCCCTGTTCTGCATAGTAGACACCGTGCACTTGCGGTTATAACAAGTAGGCATTAAAATCAGACCACTTCCCAAGCCTACCAGTAATCCTGAACTAATCAACATGGCATTCATCATATCCTTAAGGGTACGGTTCTTACGTTCAGCTACACCATTGTATTGAGGTGAATAAGGGGCTGTAGTCTCATGTATTATGCCATGTTCTTCACCAAAAATCTCCTACGGAATTTCATACTCACCACCACGGTCGGACCTAATAGTTTTAATGGTAGTATTCAATTGGTTTTCGACTTCACTTTTATATATCTTAAAGGCTTCTAAGGCATCATCCTTCCCTCTAAGTAAGTAAACATGGCAGTACTTCGTACAATCATCTATAAAAGTAATAAACCATTTCTTACCACCTCTTGTTTGAACTGACTTCATATCAACTAGGTCTAAGTGGATTAAATCTAAGGGTTTAGAGTTTCTCTGGACATTCTTATTGAATGATTTTTTAGCATGCTTAGATTCTACGCAAATCTCACACTTATGATTTTTATCTAAAGTGAATTTGGGTATGCAGCCTACGCTAGCCAATTTATGCATTGATTTATAGTTTACATGACCAAGTCTACCATGCCAAACGTTCAATGACACACACATGTAAGCAAAAGAATCATTCAATTTCAATTCAGGACATGTTACATTAAGTTTATATAGACCCCCAGTCTTATAACCCTTACCCACATAATCATTGCCCTTAGTTACTATAAGTTTTCCAGACTCAATTGTAACTTTAAAACCCTTATCATCTAAAAAAGCAGAACAAGAAACAAGATTTTTGCGGATGTCCGAACATGAAGAACTTCATTCAATGTGAGAGACTTTCCAGATGTGAGCTTAAAACCTACCTTTCCTTTTCCTGCAACCTCTGATGCAGATGAGTTACCCATATAGAGTTTCTCGCCTTCCCCTACCCTCTGGTAGGAGGTGAACAGGTCTCTGTTCCCACAAACATGCTTGGTAGCTCCAGTCTACCCACCAATCCATCACATTGGTCACCGATTAGCTTCGGACACCACAAGAAAAACTCATCTTTGCTTTTCTCAACCAAGTTAGCATTATTCTTCTTATCCTTACGTTGTCTACAAAGTGAAATGCCATATGACCAAAAGATTTCCACACACCCAACAAGGACCCTTAATTTTAATAATGCTAGATTCTCGGTTTCTGAAACGTACCTTTCTTGTTAGGTCCATGCTTCGAGTTGCGATTGTTGTTGTCACCTTTTCCAGATTTTGGATGGCTTATGTTCGGACATATGAGCTTTGTTAGACATGTCCCTTGTAGATGACACGTTCTTGTCTTTGGTGCACAACATCTCTTCCACTTGAATCTTCTTTCCTAATTCAACCATGTTGATCTCGCCGATTTCATGCCTCGGCTTTTCTTGTACTCCGACCAAGAAGATGGTAACTTCTCAATCACCGCAGACACTTGAAAAGTCTCATCAATAACCATACCTTCAAAGAAGAATCTGGTTAATGATTTGTTGAAGTTCGAGGAATTGATCAACAATGAGACTTATCATTTGTCATCTTGAACTCCATAAACTTTGCCACCAGAAATTTCTTGCTTCCTGCAGTCTCAGCTTGGTACTTTGCTTCTAACACAGTCCACAACCCATAAGCAGTTAAGCTATCTTTAGCATTGTAAAAATCATACATCGCATCTTCCAAACCATTCATGATATGATTTTTAGCCAGAAAATTAGACCTCGTGTTCATATTGACCTCCTCCTCAGTCAAATTTTCGGTATTGTACAAGTCATCACCCGGAACCAAGTACATAGTCCAAATCATGATGGCTCGGATAAAAACAAAGATCTTGGATTGCCATCTCTTGAAACCCTTTCCGTTAAACTTTTGTGGTCTTTATACATCGTTGTTTCCCATTGTTACAAGGAATATTAATGTGTTAAGATTGTTGGAATCTTGCAACAATGAACAACACGTTAGATGTATCGAAAATAATATGTAAAGAACTAATGCGAAACAACTCTATCGAAATAACTTGACGAGGGCAGAATCACAGGTTCAACAAGTTGTCCTTAACACATTAGTTCGCGGGTATACTCGAGTTGAGTAATGCTAAACCCCTCACAACGAAGATGTGTCCAGATAAGACTGCTGATATAACTTGAGTTAGCACAACGCAAGTTACCCTCTCTTCGAACTCGGCAGAACGGGATGGAGGTAAAAACGTATGGAGAAAACCCTAGAATAAAAGAAGAATTTTTCGGTGTGTTGAAAACAGATTTTCGAGTTGTATTTATAGGATGAAAAAACTTTCGAATCAAGTTAGGTTTTGGTTTTCTTCAAAAACAAGTAAAAGGAATTTTACCATAAATAAAACTCTTAAGAAATAATTTTGGAATTAATTTCCTAAAGAAAAAACTCGCCAAAAATAAATCTGTGTAGAAAAAGGACTTGGTGCATGGGTAAAAAATATGTATTTTTGCCCACCCGCCGCTCCACCCACGTTTTACAATTCATATATAAGTGTATGATTATATAGTGGAGCTCCTCTTTAGTTTTCCACAATGTGGGACTAAAGGTTCCACTTCATTTACCCAAAAATGAGTGGGTATCCTTAGACCCTAAGGTCATTAGATCAAACCACACCAAGACCATAAAACCTTTTAATTTAAAACTCATTTTATCCAACAATCCCCCATATGAATGAAATCTCGGAAAACGAAAAAATCAGAGTAAGGAAAATACCATTTCGGCAAAGGTGTCCATGAGGTCTTGAACCCTTACTTAGTGAGAAGTTACTTAACTACTAGCTAAAACAAAGGTGAACCTAGTCTTGAACTGATAGCGTTTGTGTAATTCACGACAACAACCACACATGATATTCTCCTGGTGTTGCTAAGTTCGTGCCGTGTTGTCCAATTTGGCCCCGGACATATCCTGTTTCTCGTAATGCTCTAGAGAATTGGCTCAATTCTCATAGGAAGCGGCCCCACTTCCACATTCGGATAGGTGAGTTCCATCAAGAGTGTTCTTTGCACCCCACTTCAATCTTAAATTGAAACTATGGAACTCATTAAGACTTATTTAAAAGTCATCCTCCATATGCAGTCACACTATCACATCAACACCATAGGGAAGGGACAGAGAATGAAATTCTCTGATAGTGTTTACCTTTACCCACCATGAATTAGTTGTCTCATTTGAAACCTTGATCTTGGAATCTCCAGTCAGCAAGGTTGAGTATCCTTCATGGAAAGTTTAACTATTGAGCCTAAGCCCCATCCCCTCGATGCTTTACTAACTATCTCCTTGGACAAACCTTTCGTCAAAGGGTCCGCGATATTCTCCTTGGACTGCGTCCAATCTATGGAAATAACGCCTGTTGAGATTAGTCTTTTCAAAGTATCATGTCTTCTACGAATATGTATAGACTTTCCATCGTAGAAGCTACTCTTAGCTCTACCTATCGCAGATTTGCTGTCACAGTGTATAGATATAGCTGGCACATGCCTATGCAGAGAGGAATATCTTCTAAAAAGTTTCTTAGCCATTCGGCCTCCTCTCCTGCTTTATCTAACGCAATAAACTCCGATTCCATAGTGGAACGAGCTATACATGTCTGTTTGGAACTCTTCCAAGATACGACGCACTTTTCTAGAGTGAATACATATCCACTCGTAGACTTAGAATCCTCGATCCTATTATCCGGTTTGCATCGCAAAATCCCTCAAGGACGGCCGGATATCCTTTGTAATTCAAACTAAAGGTCATTGTGTACTTCAAGTACTTTAGCACTCTAATAAGTGCATCCCAATGTATCCGCCTGGGATTACAAGTATACATGCTTAACCTACTTACAAGATAAGCAATGTCCGGTCTCGTACAATTCATCAAATACATCGACTTCCTATGACTCTCGAGTATTCAAGTTGGTTAACTCCTACACCCTTATTCTTCTTGAGACGACAGTTAGAATCATAAGGAGTACACACGGAGTTTCTGATTAAACTGATTAAATTTCTTAAGTATGGATTCAACATAATGAGACCGACTCGGACTATAGCCATTAGAAATTTTTCTAATCTTCATCCCTAATATGACATCAGCGGGGCCTAAGTCTTTCATGTCAAAGTTCTCATTCAACAGTTTCTTAGTGGAATTAATAACATCCATGTTTGTACCTAGTATAAGCATATCATCAACATACAAGCATACAATCACACAGGCATCCTTGACAAGTTTAGTATAAACACACCTATCAGATTCATTAATTCTAAAACCACTAGAAATCATCACATGATCAAATTTTTCATGCCACTGTTTAGGTGCTTGTTTCAATCCATACAAAGATTTAACCAGTTTACACACTTTCTTTTCACAACCTTTAACTACAAAGCCCTCAGGTTGTTCCATATAAATTTCTTCATCTAACTCACCATTAAGAAACGCTTTTGTCTTTACATCCATTTGATGTATCTCTAAATTATGGATGAAGCTATAGCAATTAACATCCTAATGGAGCTAATTCTACTCACCGGTGAATAGGTGTCAAAGAAATCTATACCTTCTATTTGTCTCATAGCCTTTAGCTACCAGGCCTAGCCTTGTATTTTTCAATAGTTCCATCTATCTTACGTTTTCTTTTGAAAATCCATTTACAACCTATGGCCTTACACCCTGGAGGTAAATCTACAAGTTCAAAAGTACCGTTTTCTCGAATGGAATCCATTTCACTAATGGAAGCTTCTTTCCACCGCGGAGCTTCTGGACAAGTCATGGCTTCTCTATAAGTCTGAGGATCATACTCGGCTAGGTATGTAATGCAACCAGGATAGGTTTTTTCAGTTCTAACCCTTTTACCTCTTCTAGGTTCCACTTCTGGTTCATCTTCCTCTAAAGGTAATAATTGACTAGTTGAAGGAACATCTAGGGGATCATCTAAACATCTCTTTCGAGAATCACGTCTCAAAGGAAAAATAGTTTCAAAAAACTCAAAGATCCCTAGACTCCATGATAGTATTCAACCCTATGTCGAAAATTTCCGAACTCACAACCATAAACCTATGAGCACTAGAATGCTCGGGATACCCTATAAAAACACAATCAACGGTTTTGGGTCCTATCTTATTTTTCTTAGGAGGAGGGATGCCCACCTTTTCCAAGCACCCCCACACTTTGAAGTAATCATAAGATGGTTGTCTACCTTTCCATAACTCATATGGAGTTTTATCGATCCTTTAAAGGGTACTCTGTTCAGATGTAATTGGCGGAGAGGATAGCCCCCCCACAAATTCGAAGGTAATCCCGAACTAATCAACATGGCATTCATCATATCCTTAAGGGTACGGTTCTTACGTTCAGCTACACCATTGGATTGAGGTGAATAAGGGGTGTAGTCTCATGTATTATGCCTGTTCTTCACAGAAATCTCCTACGGGAATTTCATACTCACCACCACGGTCAGACCTAATAGTTTTAATGGTAGTATTCAATTGGTTTTCGACTTCACTTTTATATATCTTAAAGGCTTCTAAGGCATCATCCTTCCCTCTAAGTAAGTAAACATGGCAGTACTTCGACAATCATCTATAAAAGTAATAAACCATTTCTTACCACCTCTTGTTTGAACCGACTTCATATCAACTAGGTTTGAGTGGATTAAATCTAAGGGTTTAGAGTTTCTCTGGACATTCTTATTGAATGATTTCTTAGCATGCTTAGATTCTACGCAAATCTCACACTTATGATTCTTATATAAAGTGAATTTGGGTATGCAGCCTACGCTACCCAATTTATGCATTGATTTATAGTTTACATGACCAAGTCTACCATGCCAAACGTTCAATGACACACACATGTAAGCGGAAGAATCATTCAATTTCAATTCGTGACGAGTTACATTAAGTTTATATAGACCCCGGTCTTATAACCCTTACCCACATAATCATTGCCCTTAGTTACTATAAGTTTTCCGGACTCAATTACAACTTTAAAACCCTAATCATCTAAAACAGAACAAGAAACAAGATTTTTGCAGATGTCTGGAACATGAAGAACTTCATTCAATGTGAGAGTCTTTCCAGATGTGAGCTTCAAACCGACCTTTCCTTTTCCTGCAACCTCTGATGAAGATGAGTTACCCATATAGAGTTTCTCGCCTTCCCCTACCCTCTGGTAGGAGGTGAACATGTCTCTGTTCCCACAAACATGCTTGGTAGCTCCAGTCTACCCACCAATCCATCACATTGGTCACCGGATTAACTTCGGACACCACAAATGACTTCGTCTTTTCTTTTCTCAACCAAGTTAGCATTATTCTTCTTATCCTTACGTTGTCTACAGTGAACTGCCATATGACTAGTATTTCCACACACCCAACAAGGACCCTTAATTTTAATAATGCTAGATTCTGGTTTACGAAACGTACCTTTCTTGTTAGGTCCATGCTTCGAGTTGCGATTGTTGTTGTCACCTTTTCCACTTTGGATGGCTTATGTTCAGACATATGAGCTTTGTTAGACATGTCCCTTGCAGATGACACGTTCTTGTCTTTGGTGCACAACATCTCTTCCACTTGAATCTTCTTTCCTAATTCAACCATGTTGATCTCGCTAGTTTCATGCCTCAGCTTTTTCTTGTACTCCGACCAAGAAGATGGTAACTTCTCAATCACCGCAGACACTTGAAAAGTCTCATCAATAACCATACCTTCAGCAAGAATCTGGTTAATGATTTGATGAAGTTCGAGGAATTGATCAACAACAGACTTATCATTCGTCATCTTGAACTCCATAAACTTTGCCACCAGAAATTTCTTGCTTCCTGCAGTCTCAGCTTGGTACTTTGCTTCTAACGCAGTCCACAACTCATAAGCAGTTAAGCTATCTTTAGCATTGTAAAAATCATACATCGCATCTTCCAAACCATTCATGATATGATTTTTAGCCAGAAAATTAGACCTCGTGTTCATATTGACCTCCTCCTCAGTCAAATTTTCAGTATTGTACAAGTCATCACCTGGAACCAGTACATAGTCCAGCTCATCATAGCTCAGATAAAACAACATCTTGGATTGCCATCTCTTGAAATCCTTTCCGTTAAACTTTTGTGGTATTTCTACATCGTTGTTTCCCATTGTTACAAGGAATACTAATGTGTTAAGATTGTTGGAATCTTGCAACAATGAACAGCACGTTCGATGTATCGAAAATAATATGTAAAGAACTAATGCGAAACAACTCTACCGAAATAACTTGACGAGGGCAGAATCACAGGTTCAACAAGTTGTCCTTAACACATTAGTTCGCGGGTATACTCGAGTTGAGTAATGCTAAACCCCTCACAGCGAAGATGTGTCCAGGATAAGACTGCCCGATATAACTTGAGTTAGCACAACGCAAGTTACCCGCTCTTCGAACTCATCAACAGGGATGGAGGTAAAAACGTATGGAGAAAACCCTAGAATAAAAGAAGAATTTTTCGGTGTGTTGAAAACAGATTTTCGAGTTGTATTTATAGGATGAAAAAACTTGCGAATCAAGTTAGGTTTTGGTTTTCTTTAAAAAAAACAAGTAAAAGGAATTTTACCATAAATAAAACTCTTAAGAAATAATTTTGGAATTAATTTCCTAAAGAAAAAACTCGCCAAAAATAAATTTGTGTAGAAAAAGGACTTGGTGCATGGCATACGCGCATATCGCATGGGTAAAAAATATGTAATTTTGCCCACCCGCCGCTCCACCCACATTTTACAATTCATACATAAGTGTATGATTATATAGTGGAGCTCCTCTTTAGTTTTCCACAATGTGGGACTAAAGGTTCCACTTCATTCACCCAAAAATGAGTGGGTATCCTTAGACCCTAAGGTCATTAGATCAAACCACACCAAGACCATAAAACCTTTTAATTTAAAACTCATTTTCTCCAACAATCCCCCACATGAATGAAATCTCGGAAAACGAAAAAAATCAGAGTAAGGAAAATACCATTTCGGCAAAGGTTTCCATGAGGTCTTGAACCCTTACTTAGTGAGAAGTTACCGGAACTACTAGCTAAACAGTGAACCTAGTCTTGAACTGATAGCGTTGGTGTAATTCACGACAACAACCACACATGATATTCTCCGGTGTTGCTAAGTTCGTGTAGTGTTGTCCAATTTGGCCCTGGACATATCCTGTTTCTCGAATGCTCTAGAGAATTGGCTCAATTCTCATAGGAAGCGGCCCCACTTCCACATTCGGATAGGTGAGTTCCATCAAGAGTGTTCTTGCTACACCCCACTTCAATCTTAAATTGAAACTATGGAAATCATTAAGACTTATTTAAAAGTCATCCTCCACATGCATTCACACTATCACATCAACACCATAGGGAAGGGACAGAGAATGAAATTCTCTGATAGTGTTTACCTTTACCCACCATGAATTATTTGTCTCATTTGAAACCTTAATCTTGGAATCTCCAGTCAGCAAGGTTGAGTATCCTTCATGGAAAGTTTAATTATTGAGCCTAAGCCCCATCCCCCTCGATGCTTTACTAACTATCTCCTTGGACAAACCTTTCGTCAAAAGGTCCGCGATATTCTCCTTGGACTGCGTCCAATCTATGGAAATAACGCCTTTGAGATTAGTGTTTTCAAAGTATCATGTCTTCTACGAATATGTATAGACTTTCCATTGTAGAAGCATACTCTTAGCTCTACCTATCGCAGATTCTTTGTCATAGTGTATAGATATAGGCCGGCACAGCCTATGCCGAGAGGAATATCTTCTAAAAGTTTCTTAGCCATTCGGCCTCCTCTCTGGCTTTATCTAACGCAATAAACTCCGATTCCATAGTGGAACGAGCTATACATGTCTGTTTGGAACTCTTCCAAGATACGAGGCCTTTTCTTAGAGTGAATACATATCCACTCGTAGACTTAGAATCCTCTCGATCTGTTATCCAGTTTGCATCGCAAAATCCCTCAAGGACGGCCGGATATCCTTTGTAATTCAAACTAAAGGTCATTGTGTACTTCAAGTACTTTAGCACTCTAATAAGTGCATCCCAATGTATCTGCCCTGGATTACAAGTATACCTGCTTAACCTACTTACAGCATAAGCAATGTCTGGTCTCGTACAATTCATCAAATACATCATGTAATTGCAGGAAATCCCACAATACACCCCTCACAAGAATTTACTTTACTAATCCATTTGAAGATGAATAACTATATATTTTTATTGATTATCTTCTTGAAATGTTTACAAGGTTAGATAGAACAGAGCTAAAGAAATTACAATCACTCTAAATTTTCTCTCTCCTAATGACTTGCTTAACAATTAAAAAAAGAACCCTCCTTACAACAGACTAACTCAACCCTTTATATAGGGTAATACACAAGTGGATGACAACTAAGTTGTCCTTTATTTTCGGGAATAACTCGCGAAGTGTCGCGAGTGTTATAAACATTTTTCCTTGCGACACTCCTAAATCTCGCCAAGTCTTCACACTTTTCTCACGTTAAACTTTCGTCATCTATTGCGTCATTTATATTTCTTTCTTGCGACGCCTTCGCAATGTAGTCGTTTATTAATCTCGTGAAGTATTGATGTCGCGATATTCTCGCTCCCTACATCTTGCCTCTTTTTTCTTGAATATTGCTTGAAGAGCGATCTTTAAGAAAAATCCGTTGTTGTAGTAGTCTTTGATTTTTGTTGATGAAGGAACGAGCGGAAGAATATTGGACTTGAAAAGTACGTACTTGCCTCTATTCTTTTGCGAAATTCCGAAGCTTTGAAAAGTAATTTTAAAAGTATCACCCCGAAGTATACGAAGTATGAAGTATTCTTGAAGAAATATAAGAAGTATTTAATCCTCTAAATGTAAGAAGTATTGCAAATCCATCATGCGAAATTTTCGTTCCATGTTCTTTGCCTCATGCTATGAGCTCATATTCTCGCAGGTTCACTCTATAATTTCGCAAGTTGCTCATACTTTCCTCATGAATTATGCTGATATCATATGCTACGTCATTCTTTTAGTGCTCTGCGAAGTCTTATTAGTCATAATTATGTCATGAGAATTAACATTTTGAAATGCCGCAATTGCTCATCTTTATCTCGCGATTGTTCACTTTTAACCGTTTTATTCATGTACGGAATTTATTACGGTGTTTTCTTCTTCCACTTTCTTTTGACACGTCTCTTTCAACCACTTATTCTTGACCATTCACATACCATCTCGCATTAAATGCATTTGTTTTCTCGAGGATTCTCTTCTCTATATATAGTTTTCTTACCCTTCTCTTTTTCTCTTTTATTTTCCATCTGTAACTTTCCTTTAACTTTCTTCCTCCGCAATTTGCGCTTCTGCTACTGTAATCCTCTCCTTCAATTCTCCCGATCTTCAATTCTCCATTCATTCCCATACTATATCAATGGCTTCACTTGGTCGTACATATAAACCCCTTTTTGAAGATACTCAAAAGAAATTACAAGAGAAGGGTTTCATCTTATCAACCATTCCTGATCAAAAATCTTCGTCTATTCTCATCTGCAAATCGCTTTTTTCGATCATCAATGTGATGATCAGAAAATCATAGTCTCGCTAGGTCAACTCCTCGCAAGCCTTCCCATTCCTTTATACAATCCCGAGATACCATTATTCTATGAAATTCTTGCTCATGAGAAATTCTTGCGAGCTATTTATCAAATGAGTGGCGACTGCATTCGTCTGATGCTTGAATTTGCCAACCGTGGCGCTGGTAAAGGATCTTTATATTCCGATGATGTCAAGGATCCTAGGTTCGCAAACTTAGAAATAGTCGCTGAGAAGTATACCGTGGAAAACTTCTTTGAAAATTATAAAGTAATAAACATGAGAAACGATAAGTCTCGCTGGGGTGCTCGGTTGAAAAGAAAAGATAATAAAAAAGCTGCTTATGCAAGATATTGATTGGCATTCGGGAAACAATAGTACTCCTCGTCATTCCAAAGATGAGAAATGGTGGGTTGTTCCTTTATTTTTGAGTGGACCTTACATCGCAGGTTCACATGTTCTCCCTGCACACCTCGCGAATTATCATCCTTGGGAGTTTAAGTGGGCTGAGAAGGCAATAGAGGTATATTTCATTTTTCAATTTCACTTTGCGACATTTTCTTCCTTTTTTACTTATTAAACTTTCAAAAAAATTTAGATTGCCAGACTGAGAAAGAAGTATAAAGAAGATCCAAAGGCGAGTACCCTGGCGATACTCCGATCGCTCACGGATGAAGTAAGAAACATTTTCTTTTATTATTTTAAACAATATTGTTGCCTCTATTTCTTATCTTCATGCGTATGCGAAGGTTGACGTTGAAGAAGCCAAGTGCGAAGGTTAAAGGCAAGGATAAAATCACTTTTCGCAAGGACAAGTCTTCTGCTCCGCTTTCTAAAAAACGGAAAACCCATCCCTCTTCTCATTGTAGTTCTCAAACCAATGAGAGTTTTGATGAGGATGAAAATGAGGTTGGTACTTCCTCTGCGAGGGAGAATCACTCGACTATTTCTGCTATGGCGCAATTGTCTAGTGTTTTCTCCGATTCCATGCAAGGAATGGGAGATGATCACTTATCTGCAACTTGCGAAGCTCTCGCTAAAATTTGCGATGCCCCGCTATTAGAGGATAATGAATCTTTTCGCGGAGTTTCCCGAACATTGACTTCCATCCACTTGAATGCTCTCAATGCTTTGGTATGTTCATATTCCTTTGCTTCTCTGTAATTTCGATAATAAGCTTTATCTTAACAATTTCTTTATTTTCCTTTATAGTCTGGGAGAGCTTCCTTTGTTGTTGCCTCAGATCTCGAGAAAAGACGCGACAACCTTGAAAAGAAAAATCTCCAACTTAAAGAGAAGATCCGAGAACTAGAAACTGAGGTTGCGATGTCTCGCAAGAAAGGTAAAAGAATTCAACAATTGGAAACTGAATCCGCTTCTCAGAAGACTAAAATATCTACTCTTCAAAGCGCAAATCAACAACTTTATGGTACGAAATTTTTGCTCTTCAAATCACCTTTACTTTGTCATCTACTATTCTTTGCCTGATTTATTATTTTCGCAGACATATATAATCTCTCTGAAGAAGCCATTCTTCTCAATTCATTTCCCGAGCCTATGGATAATGATGTTCTTCTCACCCATCTCAACGAGTCTTTAAGTAATTCGTCAAACAAAGTTGATTCCCTTTCATTAAATGAACTTCAAACCAAATGTCACCTCTTAGAGATTGAGCATAGAGCTAGTTTAGGTTTAGCCAACCGATTTAAAAAAATATATCTTGATTCCCATAGAAAAACCGAACTTTTAAGGAAGAAAATTAGTGGTCTCATAGATGACAAAGACCGCATTGCTAACCAAGGTGCGCAGGCATTAGCAACATTTCAAAAATCTCTTCTCGAAGTACAAATTGAACGGGATGAATCTCTTCGTCAGAATGCCATACTTAATGAGCGAGAAGGTCAAATTCGTTCGCTTCTTGTTATAAATAATGATGACGAATTCGCCTGGGCTGCGAAGGTTCTAGATAATGCCAGGAATAATTTAGGTGTTGATGTTAGTCTTCATACCGAGCATACTGCCTTGGTTAAAGATATGATATCTGACAGAGAAGGTTGTTTTATTATGCTTTACTGCTCCTTACTTCTATAGTATTGTAATTGAATTGTTAATTCATTATCATATGTTTTGTAGAATCCGAGAAGAGATTTCAGACAAGGATTGAAGAAATTGAGTCTGAAAAAGGGGAACTCGCAGAAGGCCTTTCTCTTCGCAATAACAAGTATTCTAAGTTGAAGAAACAACTGCAAGCTACAGTGGCGAATTTCAATAATAATGCTGTTCGTTTTCGCAATCAAACTATCGAAACAGTTTGCAATGATCACCGCATTCCTCTTAGTTCATATCCTTGTCTTCGCGATGATATTCCTGAAGATATGCCTTTCTCGGATGTCTCTGATAGTGAAGCTAGCGAAGAAGAAGAATCTGGCGAAAAAAATGATGGAATTGAAGAATCTGACCAAGAAGAAGAATCCTCAAAGAAATAACTTCTTTTTCTTCTTTCGCTTCTTGTAATATCTGTACATATACTTTTTTAATCTTCTTGGATTGCTAAATATGAATTCAATCTTTGCTTTCTTTACTTGCGCATATTCGTCAAGCAATTCTTCTTTATAATTCAACTGACCGGCATTATGAATACATAAATCCATCATGTGGAAATGAATAACAAAATTTTATCCTATTCATTCCCATACTTGCCCCTGTTATTCATTTTCAAATGAGAGATTTGACCAATTATATCTGAGTAATGAAATCTCTGACTTCAGCCTTTATTATTTGTAACTTTATGATGGAATATAATCGTTTTCGCAAGCTTACTCGCTTCCTCAATTATATGTATGTCTGTATCTTTAATTATGTTGAAGTACATTATTGCGACAAGATCGCAGGATGTCTTTACGAATGAAGAAATCCATTGATGTTGCCTTATCATTCTTGTGTGGTCTTATTTTGCCTTCCTAATTAAAGGTCTTATTTCGCCACCCCTCGTTGCGACAAAATCGCGGGACGTCTTTACATTTTCATGTAATGACCCATTGACCTTGTCTTATCATTTGTTAAGTATTTTTGCCTCTGCAGGATATTTTATTTGCGACAATATGACAGGCTTAAATACTCTTGCGAGTGTAAAATCCCATGACATTGCCGTCTTTGCAACGAAATCGCAGGACGTTTTTGTATTTTCATGCAAAAACCCATTGATCTCGCCTTATCATTGCGTCAGTATTATTGCCTCTACAGGATCATCGCACAAATATGACAAGCTTAAATTTCCTTGCGAAAATAAAGCCTCATGACATTTGCGTCTTTTGACACTTATCAGCTCCCTAATGGAGGGTGCCGCCATTATCTTCTCCCTGGTTGCCCCTTCAAGGAGGCGTACATCGGCCATACAAGACTAGCTCCTCCCATCCGGTCTTAACAACAACCAGTTGTTTTCGTAGCCTCTTATCCCTTATACCTATATGGCTTATGGTTACGAGACTGCACCCTAAGTGGAGTTTTCTTCGGGCGAGTGCAAGATATACCAAGACTTGCCAAGAATGGCCGAGACACTTCAAATTCCCCGGGCACTCTTGGCTCAACCGTGTACCCCGGCGCCTTGAGCATACACTCGACTCCTTGAAAGAGACCCTCGGGCGTCCAACCGGGGTATAACCTTATATATATAGTTGGAAATCCAAGGTATCTCTCCGGGATAGGCTTTCATGGGCCCCAAATCTCCATGACTCAGGTTCCGGGAGCGGTGTAACCTTTCCCCTGAGCCATGTCAAGAGATACCCCCTTATATGACGCACTTTAGGTCTTACATTTGCCTCTTGCGAAATTTCATTCGCGAACTAGGGTGTACGCCATAAAGGTTCGTCCCATTCACTCACTCTTTCATTTTTGTTAATTCATTCAATCCTTTATTTTGTTTGTGAAGCTATCGCACAATCTTACATTGTTTAATCATTTTTGTTTTTTCAATTCTTCAATCAAATTGTCATACATTCTTGATGGCGAGATCCTCACATATTTCTTCTTCAAATATTTTTTCTTCCTCTTACCCTTAACAAGCTTTTGTTATTGCTTTTTGTTGATTATTCACTTCTTACACCTTTTGCTCCCGCTACTCTCTGCCTCTACACCATTCAATTCTCTTAACGTTTCCTTTCCATCATAATTTTCCACTGTTTTCATGCACTTGTTTCGCCAAAACAAAACAAATTTTTAGCTTTCAAAACAAATTTTTAGCTTTCTTCCCAACTTCTATTACGAATGTTTCTTTCCCCTTTGCTGAATTTGTTCTGTGCATTTCTGGTGGTGGTGGTAATGGCTGAACCTTCTCTTCACTTTTTCAGAAAATGACTTAGCTTTCCCTGGTCAATCATTCTAAGAATGATTCTTTTTATATTTCTGCAGTCATTTGTTAAGTGTCCATGAAAACGATGGTAAGAACAGAACTCATGACTTCTATCACTTGGTGGTGGCTCATTCCCCATGTTCCATGGCGCAGGTATGTTTTCCATCAAGAGTATAGCTTCCCATATTTTTTCAACGCTAGCATTTAATGGTGGCATTTTTTTTTCTTCCCATACTACTCTGTGACGTCGCTGTCCTCCATGATAATATCTGCCTTTGACTTTCATAAGTCTCCTGCGGATGATCAAGTCTTTGAATTTTGTTATTTCCACCACGGTTGTAGTAGTTCCTTTCTCTCTCAAATTCTTCTTGATCACGGCTTCCCATGGCTACTATCTTCGGCTATCCATCATATGTTACCCTTTCTTGTTGACCTTGCGAAGTACTCGCCACCGTGTTTATCAGTTTTGGTAATAAACTTGCATTCGCAGACATTTGAACTTGTATTCGCAATTGGATATGATTCCATCTCATTTTGCCTTTCCTCTAAAGCAATATACTCCTCTTGAAGTTCTCGCAGACTCCGTCATCGTGATTGTATTCTTGACTCTAAAAATTTGAATATATAGCACATTGGTTGCGAACATAGCGTTTATAAATGATAAAATGAGATATCTTTCATCCACTCTTCCAGCCATCTCGCTACACATCGTCTTCCATCTCACAGTTAGGTGTCTTAAACTTTCGCCAACTCTTTGTTTCAGCCCAAATACATCTTCAATTCCTGGTCGCGATGAGTTGTTACTTATGTATGCCCCTAAGAATATAGCTTGTAAATGGTTGAATGACGTGATGGTGTTTCTTGGTAAACCCTCAAACCATTTCAATGCTTCTCTGTTAAACTTGATGCGAAATATTTGCACAATATAACGTCATGATTTTCCCATTGTAACATACATCTCACGTACGCCTTGATGTGTTGTATTGCGCAAGTTGTTCCATCAAAAATGCTGGTTAATGCGGGTAAATTGCATTTTGGGGTATTCCACCTAATCGCACCTCTAGCGTAAAGGGAGTTTTCGCAGCTTCTTCGATGGCCTCATCCAATTGTCTTCTTCCTCCTCCTCTTCTATTATTCAACATTCCTCTCATCTCTCGCCAACTCTCTTAAGATTTGTTCATTTACATCGTGGTTCGAATTTATTGGTCTTTTTAGTTCCGTTTCTCTCCTTCGCGTTCATGTCTATCTTGATTTTCTTGTTCAAAGCATTTTCTTCTCTTCTTTCTCTCTGCGATTTTCTCCTCCATCTCGTTCTCGAATTCGCACACCATTATATCCATCGTTTTCTCTTCTTGGTTGTCTATCAGCTCTCCTTTGTATTATTTCATACTCTTCATTGATATTTCCATTGTTGCGATTTTGCTCGCGCCTTCTTTCTCGATTGTCATGATTATTCTGCCGAATTGCTTCCTCCAATTCCCGTTCTTCCATTTCTACTCTTAATCTTTCTCTTTCGCGAGCTAGACGCGCTTGTTCAATATAATGATTTTCGATGTCATCTTCAATCTCCTTTTGTCTCCTCTGTGTTTCTCTCCCATGCAATATTCTTCTTCCTTCTTCCCCGATTTTCTTCACCAATTGGACTATTCTCATTGTCTATTTCCTTGATTTCCATTATTTTGATCATTCTCAAAATCTCGGGATGTGGAATACACACCATTTCCCTTCTTTCGCAAGATCCTTCACCGAGATTTGACTTTCTTCCTAGGTTCTCTTCATTAACGTTTTCTACAGGTGATATTCTCCTCATATCATCTCTAACCGATCCTGATCTTGATCTGGTGTTACTTCTCGACCTCCTATTCTGCAACCTTATATTTTCCATTCTTAACTCATGGTTTTGCCTTGTTAAATTTGCGCGTTCTTCCGCTTCTAATCGCCTTTCTTCATGTATTGTTTGTCTCAACGTTTCTAATGCTGTGCGATTTCTTCATTTCTATGAGTCAAGTTTCTCCCATTTCTTCTCGATTTCTCTCCTCTTGTCCATTATTCATCAATTGTTGCACTTCTTCTCTTTCTTCCATAGAATCTGATCTCCATGTATGCACGCTCACTCTATCATAATCTATTACTCTATTCGGTGCTGGTTGAATTGGTGGTTGAATTTGACCTTCTTCTCTATCTCTTGCATTTATCCTTGATGGTTCACCTACTTCATTTCTCCTTTCTCCAGCTAATCTCCCACTTCTCCTTACAATTTTTGGTTGTTCTGATGCATTCCTTCTTCTAGCCATTTCTCAATTTTAGTAAATTGTTGAGAATTATTCGAAATTTCTTTCTTGTTACTCCTGATTCTTTCAATTCACAAGGTTGATCTTCTACTCATTCCCTGTTTCTAGCGCATATGTAATTGCAGGAAATCCCACAATACACCCCTCACAAGAATTTACTTTACTAATCCATTTGAAGATGAATAACTATATATTTTTATTGATTATCTTCTTGAAATGTTTACAAGGTTAGATAGAACAGAGCTAAAGAAATTACAATCACTCTAAATTTTCTCTCTCCTAATGACTTGCTTAACAATTCAAAAAAGAACCCTCCTTACAACAGACTAACTCAACCCTTTATATAGGGTAATACACAGTGGATGACAGACTAAGTCGTCCCTTTATTTTCGGGAATAACTCGCGAAGTGTCGCGAGTGTTATAAACATTTTTCCTTGCAACACTCCTAAATCTCGCCAAGTCTTCACACTTTTCTCACGTTAAACTTTCGTCATCTATTGCGTCATTTATATTTCTTTCCTGCGACGCCTTCGCAATGTAGTCGTTTATTAATCTCGTGAAGTATTGATGTCGCGATATTCTTCTCCTACACATCAGACTTCCTATGACTCTCGAGTATTCAAGTTGGTTAACTCCTACACCCTTATTCTTCTTGAGACGACAGTTAGAATCATAAGGAGTACACACGGTTCTGATTAAACCGATTAAATTTCTTAAGTATGGATTCAACATAATGAGACTGACTCATACTATAGCCATTAGAAGTTTTTCTAATCTTCATCCCTAATATGACATCAGCGGGGCCTAAGTCTTTCATGTCAAAGTTCTCATTCAACAGTTTCTTAGTGGAATTAATAACATCCATGTTTGTACCTAGTATAAGCATATCATCAACATACAAGCATACAATCACACAGGCATCCTTGACAAGTTTAGTATAAACACACTTATCAGATTCATTAATTCTAAAACCACTAGAAATCATCACATGATCAAATTTTTCATGCCACTGTTTAGGTGCTTGTTTCAATCCATACAAAGATTTAACCAGTTTACACACTTTCTTTTCACAACCTTTAACTACAAATCCCTCAGGTTGTTCCATATAAATTTCTTCATCTAACTCACCATTAAGAAACGTTGTCTTTACATCCATTTGATGTATCTCTAAATTATGGACAGAAGCTATAGCAATTAACATCCTAATTGAGCTAATTCTACTCACTTTGGTGAATAGGTGTCAAAGAAATCTATACCTTCTATTTGTCTCAGCCTTTAGCTACCAGCCTAGCCTTGTATTTTTCAATAGTTCCATCTATCTTACGTTTTCTTTTGAAAATCCATTTACAACCTATGGCCTTACACCCTGGAGGTAAATCTACAAGTTCAAAAGTACCGTTTTCTCGAATGGAATCCATTTCACTAATGGAAGCTTCTTTCCACCACGGAGCTTCGGACAAGTCATGGCTTCTCTATAAGTCCGAGGATCGGACTCGGCTAGGTATGTAATGCAACCGGGATAGGTTTTCTCGGTTCTAACCCTTTTACCTCTTCTAGGTTCCACTTCCGGTTCATCTTCCTCTAAAGGTAATAATTGACTAGTTGAAGGAACATCTAGGGGATCATCTAAACATCTCTTTCGAGAATCACGTTTCAAAGGAAAAATAGTTTCAAAAACTCAAGATCCCTAGACTCCATGATAGTATTCAACCCTATGTCGAAATTTGAACTCACAACCATAAACCTATGAGCACTAGAATGCTCGGGATACCTAAAAAAACACAATCAACGGTTTTGGGTCCTATCTTATTTTTCTTAGGAGGAGGGATGCCCACCTTTGCCAAGCACCCCCACACTTTGAAGTAATCATAAGATGGTTGTCTACCTTTCCATAACTCATATGGAGTTTTATCTCGATCCTTTAAAGGGTACTGTTCAGATCTAATTGGCGGAGAGGATATCCTCCCCCACAAATTCGAAGGTAATCCCGAACTAATCAACATGGCATTCATCATATCCTTAAGGGTACGGTTCTTACGTTCACCTACACCATTGGATTGAGGTGAATAAGGGGCTGTAGTCTCATGTATTATGCCATGTTCTTCACATAAATCTCCTACGGGAATTTCATACTCACCACCACGGTCGAGACCTAATAGTTTTAATGGTAGTATTCAATTGGTTTTCGACTTCACTTTTATATATCTTAAAGGCTTCTAAGGCATCATCCTTCCCTCTAAGTAAGTAAACATGGCGAGACTTCGTACAATCATCTATAAAAGTAATAAACCATTTCTTACCACCTCTTGTTTGAACTGACTTCATATCAACTAGGTCTAAGTGGATTAAATCTAAGGGTTTAGAGTTTCTCTCGGACATTCTTATTGAATGATTTCTTAGCATGCTTAGATTCTACGCAAATCTCACACTTATGATTTTTATCTAAAGTGAATTTGGGTATGCGACCTACGCTAGCCAATTTATGCATTGATTTATAGTTTACATGACCAAGTCTACCATGCCAAACGTTCAATGACACACACATGTAAGCAAAATAATCATTCAATTTCAATTCAGACAATGTTACATTAAGTTTATATAAACCCCCAGTCTTATAACCCTTACCCACATAATCATTGCCCTTAGTTACTATAAGTTTTCCAGACTCAATTATAACTTTAAAACCCTTATCATCTAAAACAGAACAAGAAGCAAGATTTTTGCGGATGTCCTGAACATGAAGAACTTCATTCAATGTGAGAGTCTTTCCGGATGTGAGCTTCAAACCGACCTTTCCTTTTCCCCGCAACCTCGATGCAGATGAGTTACCCATATAGAGTTTCTCGCCTTCCTTTACCCTCTGGTAGGAGGTGAACAGGTCTTTGTTCCCACAAACATGCTTGGTAGCTCCAGAGTCTACCCACCAATCCATCACATTGGTCACCAGATAAACTTAAGACACCACAACAGAAAACTCGTCTTTGCTTTTCTCAACCAAGTTAGCATTATTCTTCTTATCCTTACGTTGTCTACAAAGGTGAACTTCCCATATGACCAAAGTATTTCCACACACCCAACAAGGACCTTTAATTTTAATAATGCTAGATTCTGGTTTACGAAACGTACCTTTCTTGTTAGGTCCATGCTTCGAGTTGCGATTGTTTTGTCACCTTTTCCAGCTTTGGATGGCTTATGTTCAGACATATGAGCTTTGTTAGACATGTCCCTTGCAGATGACACGTTCTTGTCTTTGGTGCACAACATCTCTTCCACTTGAATCTTCTTTCCCAATTCAACCATGTTGATCTCGCAAGTTTCATGCCTCAGCTTTTTCTTGTACTCCGACCAAGAAGATGGTAACTTCTCAATCACCGCAGACACTTGAAAAGTCTCATCAATAACCATACCTTCAGCAAGAATCTGGTTAATGATTTGTTGAAGTTCGAGGAATTGATCAACAACAGACTTATCATTAGTCATCTTGAACTCCATAAACTTTGCCACTAGAAATTTCTTGCTTCCTGCAGTCTCATCTTGGTACTTTGCTTCTAACGCAGTCCACAACTCATAAGCAGTTAAGCTATCTTTAGCATTGTAAAAATCATACATCGCATCTTACAAACCATTCATGATATGATTGTTAGCCAGAAAATTAGACCTCGTGTTCATATTGACCTCCTGCTCAGTCAAATTTTTAGTATTGTACAAGTCATCACCTGGAACCAGTACATAGTCCAGCTCATGATGGCTCAGATAAAACAGCATCTTGGATTGCCATCTCTTGAAATCCTTTCCGTTAAACTTTTGTGGTCTTTCTACATCGTTGTTTCCCATTGTTACAAGGAATACTAATGTGTTAAGATTGTTGGAATCTTGCAACAATGAACAACACGTTCGATGTATCGAAAATAATATGTAAAGAACTAATGCGAAACAACTCTACCGAAATAACTTGACGAGGGCAGAATCACAGGTTCAACAAGTTGTCCTTAACACATTAGTTCGCGGGTATACTCGAGTTGAGTAATGCTAAACCCCTCACAGCCGAAGATGTGTCCAGGATAAGACTGCCCGATATATTTTGAGTTAGCACAACGCAAGTTACCCTCTCTTCAAACTCAAAGAACGGGGATGGAGGTAAAAACGTATGGAGAAAACCTAGAATAAAAGAAGAATTTTTCGGTGTGTTGAAAACAGATTTTCGAGTTGTATTTATAGGATGAAAAAACTTGCGAATCAAGTTAGGTTTTGGTTTTCTTCAAAAACAAGTAAAAGGAATTTTACCATAAATAAAACTCTTAAGAAATAATTTTGGAATTAATTTCCTAAAGAAAAAACTCGCCAAAAATAAATCTGTGTAGAAAAAAGGACTTGGTGCATGGCATACGCGCATATCGCATGGGTAAAAATATGTATTTTTGCCCACCAGCCGCTCCACCCACGTTTTACAATTCATACATAAGTGTATGATTATATAGTGGAGCTCCTCTTTAGTTTTCCTCAATGTGGGACTAAAGGTTCCACTTCATTCACCCAAAAATGAGTGGGTATCCTTAGACCCTAAGGTCATTAGATCAAACCACACCAAGACCATAAAACCTTTTATTTTAAAACTCATTTTCTCCAACAATCCCCCACATGAATGAAATCTCGGAAAACGAAAAAATCAGAGTAAGGAAAATACCATTTCGGCAAAGGTGTCCATGAGGTCTTGAACCCTTACTTAGTGAGAAGTTACCGGAACTACTAGCTAAATAGTGAACCTAGTCTTGAACTGATAGCGTTGGTGTAATTCACGACAACAACCACACATGATATTCTCCTGGTGTTGCTAAGTTCGTGCCGTGTTGTCCAATTTGGCCCTGGACATATCCTGTTTCTCAGAATGCTCTAGAGAATTGGCTCAATTCTCATAGGAAGCGGCCCCACTTCCACATTTAGATAGGTGAGTTCCATCAAGAGTGTTACTGCTACACCCCACTTCAATCTTAAATTGAAACTATGGAACTCATTAAGACTTATTTAAAAGTCATCCTCCACATGCAGTCACACTATCACATCAACACCATAGGGAAGGGACGAGAGAATGAAATTCTCGATAGTGTTTACCTTTACCCACCATGAATTAGTTGTCTCATTTGAAACCTTGATCTTGGAATCTCCAGTCAGCAAGGTTGAGTATCCTTCATGGAAAGTTTAATTATTGAGCCTAAGCCCCATCCCCCTCGATGCTTTACTAACTATCTCCTTGGACAAACCTTTCGTCAAAGGGTCCGCGATATTCTCCTTGGACGCATCCAATCTATGGAAATAACGCCTGTTGAGATTAGTGTTTTCAAAGTATCATGTCTTCTACGAATATGTATAGACTTTCCATTGTAGAAGCTACTCTTAGCTCTACCTATCGCAGATTTGTTTGTCACAAGTGTATAGATATAGTGACACGAGCCTATGCCGAGAGGAATATCTTCTAAAAGTTTCTTAGCCATTCGGCCTCCTCTCCTGCTTTATCTAACGCAATAAACTCCGATTCCATAGTGAAACGAGCTATACATGTCTGTTTGGAACTCTTCCAAGATACAGACGCACCTTCTAGAGTGAATACATATCCACTCGTAGACTTAGAATCCTCTGATCCTGTTATCCAGTTTGCATCGCAAAATCCCTCAAGGATGGCCGGATATCCTTTGTAATTCAAACTAAAGGTCATTGTGTACTTCAAGTACTTTAGCACTCTAATAAGTGCATCCCAATGTATCTGCCCTGGATTACAAGTATACATGCTTAACCTACTTACAACATAAGCAATGTCTCGGTCTCGTACAATTCATCAAATACATCGACTTCCTATGACTCTCGAGTATTCAAGTTGGTTAACTCCTACACCCTTATTCTTCTTGAGACGACAAAGAATCATAAGGAGTACACACGGTTTACTGATTAAAACCGATTAAATTTCTTAAGTATGGATTCAACATAATGAGACCGACTCGGACTATAGCCATTAGAAGTTTTTCTAATCTTCATCCCTAATATGACATCAGCGGGGCCTAAGTCTTTCATGTCAAAGTTCTCATTCAACAGTTTCTTAGTGGAATTAATAACATCCATGTTTGTACCTAGTATAAGCATATCATCAACATACAAGCATACAATCACACAGGCATCCTTGACAAGTTTAGTATAAACACACTTATCGATTCATTAATTCTAAAACCACTAGAAATCATCACATGATCAAAATTTTCATGCCATCGTTTAGGTGCTTGTTTCAATCCATACAAAGATTTAACCAGTTTACACACTTTCTTTTCATAACCTTTAACTACAAAGCCCTCGGGTTGTTCCATATAAATTTCTTCATCTAACTCACCATTAAGAAACGCTTGTCTTTACATCCATTTGATGTATCTCTAAATTATGGATGAAGCTATAGCAATTAACATCCTAATTGAGCTAATTCTACTCACCGGTGAATAGGTGTCAAAGAAATATATACCTTCTATTTGTCTCAGAGCCTTTAGCTACCAAATTTAGCCTTGTATTTTTCAATAGTTCCATCTATCTTACGTTTTCTTTTGAAAATCCATTTACAACCTATGGCCTTACACCACTGGAGGTAAATCTACAAGTTCAAAAGTACCGTTTTCTCGAATGGAATCCATTTCACTAATGGAAGCTTCTTTCCACCACGGAGCTTCGGACAAGTCATGGCTTCTCTATAAGTCCGAGGATCGACTTCGGCTAGGTATGTAATGCAACCAGGATAGGTTTTCTCAGTTCTAACCCTTTTACCTCTTCTAGGTTCCACTTCTGGTTCATCTTCCTCTAAAGGTAATAATTGACTAGTTGAAGGAACATCTAGGGGATCATCTAAACATCTCTTTCGAGAATCACGTTTCAAAGGAAAAATAGTTTCAAAAACTCAAAGATCCCTAGACTCCATGATAGTATTCAACCCTATGTCGAAATTTGGAACTCACAACCATAAACCTATGAGCACTAGAATGCTCGGGATACCCTATAAAAACACAATCAACGGTTTTGGGTCCTATCTTATTTTTCTTAGGAGGAGGGATGCCCACCTTTGCCAAGCACCCCCACACTTTGAAGTAATCATAAGATGGTTGTCTACCTTTCCATAACTCATATGGAGTTTTATCTCGATCCTTTAAAGGGTACTGCTTTCGGATGTAATTTGCGGAGAGGATAGCCTCCCCCCACAAATTCGAAGGTAATCCTGAACTAATCAACATGGCATTCATCATATCCTTAAGGGTACGGTTCTTACGTTCAGCTACACCATTGGATTGAGGTAAAATAAGGGGCTGTAGTCTCATGTATTATGCCTGTTCTTCACGAAAATCTCCTACGGAATTTCATACTCACCACCACTGTCGACCTAATAGTTTTAATGGTAGTATTCAATTGGTTTTCGACTTCACTTTTATATATCTTAAAGGCTTCTAAGGCATCATCCTTCCCTCTAAGTAAGTAAACATGGCAAACTTGTACAATCATCTATAAAAGTAATAAACCATTTCTTACCACCTCTTGTTTGAACCGACTTCATATCAACTAGGTCCGAGTGGATTAAATCTAAGGGTTTAGAGTTTCTCTGGACATTCTTATTGAATGATTTCTTAGCATGCTTAGATTCTACGCAAATCTCACACTTATGATTTTTATCTAAAGTGAATTTGGGTATGCAGCCTACGCTAGCCAATTTATGCATTGATTTATAGTTTACATGACCAAGTCTACCATGCCAAACGTTCAATGACACACACATGTAAGCGAAGAATCATTCAATTTCAATTCGGGAGACAGGTTACATTAAGTTTATATAGACCCCAGTCTTATAACCCTTACCCACATAATCATTGCCCTTAGTTACTATAAGTTTTCCGACTCAATTGTAACTTTAAAACCCTTATCATCTAAAACAGAACAAGAAACAAGATTTTTTCGGATGTCCTGGAACATGAAGAACTTCATTCAATGTGAGAGTCTTTCCGGATGTGAGCTTCAAACCGACCTTTCCTTTTCCCGCAACCTCTCGATGCGGATGAGTTACCCATATAGAGTTTCTCGCCTTCCTCTACCCTCTCTGTAGGAGGTGAACAGTCTCTGTTCCCACAAACATGCTTGGTAGCTCCAGTCTACCCACCAATCCATCACATTGGTCACCGTTAACTTCGGACCACCACAAGAAAACTTCGTCTTTGCTTTTCTCAACCAAGTTAGCATTATTCTTCTTATCCTTACGTTGTCTCTCTGGTGAACGCCATATGACCAGTATTTCCACACACCCAACAAGGACCTTTAATTTTAATAATGCTAGATTCTGGTTTACGAAACGTACCTTTCTTGTTAGGTCCATGCTTCGAGTTGCGATTGTTGTTGTCACCTTTTCCAAACTTTGGATGGCTTATGTTCGGACATATGAGCTTTGTTAGACATGTCCCTTGCAGATGACACGTTCTTGTCTTTGGTGCACAACATCTCTTCCACTTGAATCTTCTTTCCCAATTCAACCATGTTGATCTCGCCAGCTTTCATGCCTCGGCTTTTTCTTGTACTCCACCAAGAAGATGGTAACTTCTCAATCACCGCAGACACTTGAAAAGTCTCATCAATAACCATACCTTCAAAAAGAATCAAGTTAATGATTTGTTGAAGTTCGAGGAATTGATCAACAACAGACTTATCATTCGTCATCTTGAACTCCATAAACTTTGCCACCAGAAATTTCTTGCTTCCTACAGTCTCAGCTTGGTACTTTGCTTCTAACGCAGTCCACAACTCATAAGCAGTTAAGCTATCTTTAGCATTGTAAAAATCATACATCGCATCTTCCAAACCATTCATGATATGATTGTTAGCCAGAAAATTAGACCTCGTGTTCATATTGACCTCCTCCTCAGTCAAATTTTCAGTATTGTACAAGTCATCACCTGGAACCAAGACATAGTCCATCTTCATGATGGCTCGGATAAAACAAAGATCTTGGATTGCCATCTCTTGAAATCCTTTCCGTTAAACTTTTGTGGTCTTTCTACATCGTTGTTTCCCATTGTTACAAGGAATACTAATGTGTTAAGATTGTTGGAATCTTGCAACAATGAACAAAGACGTTCGATGTATCAAAAATAATATGTAAAGAACTAATGCGAAACAACTCTACCGAAATAACTTGACGAGGCGTAATCACAAGTTCAACAAGTTGTCCTTAACACATTAGTTCGCGGGTATACTCGAGTTGAGTAATGCTAAACCCCTCACAGCGAAGATGTGTCCGAGGATAAGACTGCCCGATATAACTTGAGTTAGCACAACGCAAGTTACCCTCTCTTCAAACTCAGCAACAGGGATGGAGGTAAAAACATATGGAGAAAACCCTAGAATAAAAGAAGAATTTTTCGGTGTGTTGAAAACAGATTTTCGAGTTGTATTTATAGGATGAAAAAACTTGCGAATCAAGTTAGGTTTTGGTTTTCTTCAAAAACAAGTAAAAGGAATTTTACCATAAATAAAACTCTTAAGAAATAATTTTGGAATTAATTTCCTAAAGAAAAAACCTCGCCAAAAATAAATCTGTGTAGAAAAAGGACTTGGTGCATGACATACGCGCATATCGCATGGGTAAAAAATATGTATTTTTGCCCACCCGCTGCTCCACCCACGTTCTACAATTCATACATAAGTGTATGATTATATAGTGGAGCTCCTCTTTAGTTTTCCACAATGTGGGACTAAAGGTTCCACTTCATTCACCCAAAAATGAGTGGGTATCCTTAGACCCTAAGGTCATTAGATCAAACCACACCAAGACCATAAAACCTTTTAATTTAAAACTCATTTTCTCCAACACCCATAACCGCCGAGGTTTCGAGGTGGAGTTGATGTCAAGTTAGTCGGGTGTTCTAACCAAAGATGCATTCACCCAATTATCTCATTCGGATACTGCCATCATAATCACCAAGGGTCAACTTGACCTCAGTCTGAGGCTCCCGATATATCATCACGATCGTTCCTTCTTCTATAATCTGACATCGCAGATTCAGCCTCCTCGGGCCCTTGGTTAGTGGAATGGAAATTTTCTTCGAATCGCCAACGAATAGGAGAGGCGAGGAAAATGAAAGTAATCTGACACCGAGCATTCAAACTATCACCCCAATGACGCTTCCAAGTATACTGTCCAAAGTTTTTTGGAGAATTATAAGAGTGGTACTGCTTCTTTGGGCGATCTGAGGGGCTTCTCGGCTGGGGCTTATCGCAAGAATTTATAAGATAAGTTGATGTTGGATGAGGACCTGGAGCGCGGAACAAATACTAACTAACATGATTGCCACACTAATGATCATGTATGGGATAAGGTTCCTCTAGTGATCAGGGGCCCGATACTGAATGGTGGGCTTCCTCTTCCAGACGTCCAAGATTATCGATTTTGGGTTGCAAACATTGATGAGCCGAAGGTTGGGTATTTTCCGTAACCCGATACTTTCTTTGTCTACCAAACTTCTGACTCTTTTTCACATTGTTTTGTAGGCTTCTTCAGGTGTTAAAAGGAGAAGGCTTGTTAAAGGAGGAAAGTCAAAGGAGAAGGCAGCTAAGATAACAAATATGTACCATCATGTTTTCTAAGGATAAGTACATGTACTTGCCCCTATTTTTTATCTTAGATGACTCCAAATCATTGATGTTGAAAAAACTAAGGTTGGTGATGAATCGCGTGAGTTTTCTCTAAAGGATGTGGTTTATGTTGATGAAGAAGGTGATAATGAATAAGAGGATATAAAACTGTTAAAGATATTGATGATGATGCTGGTGATGATGACCAGGGTGGTGAAGGCGTTCGTGATGGAAGTGCTGGAGATGACAACATCCCGATTGTCGATCTTTTGAAAGTAAAGAAGGTCTTAGACCAGTCTAATGGTGGTCAATCTGTGAAGGGTGTTGTTGGTAGCTTGCCCAAATTATAGTCTACCATTGAGGTTCCTGAAGACTGTGACTTGGATGAGTATGCAGTGTTTTCCTCTTCGAGAGATGAACGATCCGACAGGGAAGTTAGTGATGGCACAACTAATACGCCCCGAGTTGAGGAGCACAGTAAGGTCATAACTGCCACACCAAACAAGGAGCTGCCCCGAGATGAGGAAAATGTTGGTGAGTTAACTCGACGGCTTCCTTCCTCCTGATCTATTGGTCTAAGGGATCGGTGCTGAAGTTATCGAGTCCGGCTTGTGATTCTCTTAGTGAACTTGCTTCTTCCAGCTTCGGTTCGATGTCTCGGGCCGACATGTTAAGTGTTGTTCCCACCTATGGTCCTGACCTGGATCAGTTCCTTTCCTTGGTGGTGAGTTTATTTTCTTCATGTAGGTTGTTTAGTTGTTAATAACAACAACGCTGATATAGGTTGGTGCAGGAGGATAATAATTGTCTTCTCTAAAGAGTTTCTTATGAAGAGACGAAAGAAAGGTGTGTTCAAGCAGAGGTTGATCTTCGTTCGGAGCGTGAATGCTGTCGAGGGATGGAGAAATAAGTCGCCAATATTCAAGGTACATACGGGTATCTTTGTGAATTTTCTGTAGTAGATACCCCAGTTCTTAGTTTCCGAAGTCTTAGTATTTCCTGTTAAACCAACTTCGTCAAGTAGAACGAGATGCTGCTGGCGAGCATCGCTGCCTAGTTTGTGAATTTAAGTTACAGAAAAGTTATATCGCCAACTATCAACAAAAGATAATAAACAAAGATGATAAGATTAGTCGTCTGGAAGCTGAGATTCAGAGATTCCATCAATTATTTGAGAATCAGCTGTTTGTGAGGGCCCTTGAAGATAGGTGTTCGTCCCTTGAACTTCAAAAGCGATATATGCTTACTGATCGAGATATTCTTACTCGTTGGAAGAGGGATGTTCAAGCTCGTATTCAAGAATTAGAGGCCACAGTTCAAAGGATTTTCTTGGACTTTAAATTTAATAGGCCAGTTACGAACAAATCAAACTTGTATCCAATATTTTCTCTCTTCTCGCCAGTTACGAACAAAGAAGTTAAAAATAGCAATCCTAATGTTAGAGGCACTAAGATACAATATTTTCGTGAGAAAAATCATCAACACAGTTAGAGCATTGCTCGGTCGAACTCACAAGTGTTGTTATCTCAAGCTTGTTGTCAAATTTAGTTGTCAAAACTATATCTTGATTTCTAGTCTACAATTAGTTAAGTCTCGGACTAGGATATAAATGTAGTTGAGAAACACTGGATCACGGCAGTTATCATTGCGTTATACCGTTTGAAGGCGGAGATCAACCGAAGCTTTTGAAGAACTTCATCAACAAAAGTTAAGTGAAGAACCACCTATTTCTCAAGTTATATTCATCTTTCTATATATGAGATGATGTCGCATAACTAATTAGACTATCCTAAGCATATTCAAGAATTTCGAGTCAAGTTTATCTTGATAATTAGTTCTCGAAATATAACTAAGCTTAATGAACATTTGTTCATACTTGTGAATTTCGGTTAAGAAAAATTTATTGTTTGCAATTAAAATTATGATTCAAGTTTTATCGTTCGAAAATAGCCTGAAACAGTGATATGTGTCATTGATGTTATTCGGGAATGTTCCGAATCGATTTAGAAAGAAAAATAGAACTACTATAAATTCGGATATAAAACAATGTTATCAGTCTTACAAACTAGGAAAAATGTCATAGGTCTGAAGCTGTATTACATGTACTCGTACCCCTAGCAGAGTAGCTATATATAGACTTGCAGATTTGTGGTACGCATATCCTTATGCACATCATGTAAAAATCTGTTTGACTCATGAACCGGATCGGTACGCATACCCGTATGGAAACCGAAAAGGAACCATGGTCACGGAACCGGTTTGGTATACATACAGGTACACGTATCAGAAAAGTTCTGTGTTCCAGAACTCGTGTGTGTGTCCATACCGGTACGCATACCAAAATTATTATGTGGACTCCGGAACCGGTTATAGTCATAAGGTACACAAACAGATACGCATACTTAAATAGTTATGTAAACTCCGGAACTCATTTGTGCTTAATATTTCACAAACAAGTACGCATACTGTGACTAACCTGACTCACGAACGGTTATGATATTTGTACCGTGTACATCTACTAACCATGTCGATTATTTTCAAATGTGATAAAATTATTTCTACGAGATAATTAGCATTTGATCAAATCTCTAAAAACACTAGACTTATTTGATCACATGATTGTGACTCAAGGTTAATGTCTTGAGTGTTTATGAAAATGAATGTTAAGCTTATAAGTTCAAATCGTCTAGTTTCGCCTAACCACCTTGAACATAGTTTTTATACACGCTTCGATTACGGTTACACCTAACCAGAGTGTATATCTTGTTTATGTAAATTAGATTCAAACATTCATTTAACTGTGGATATTGATTGCTTGGTTCGAAAGCTATCTTAGCTTAAACCTAAAACAACCTATTCTTTGAATGTCTATAAAAGGGGAACTTCAAGCAACTGGGATCTTTGAATCCCGATACTACTTTTTGGTGTGTCCTAGTTGTAACTAGAGTCGTCCTCTTCCTAACCCTTTTAGGGTTTAACGACTACAAATAGTTAATAGGGATCCGTGAAGCCGGATCCAGTTATCTTTAGCTTGATAACTCGAGTATCCTGATCTTGATCAATTGTTGAGCTACTCACTCGATCAAGATAGATAGAAATCATAAAAGTTCTCTTCGTCTCAAACTTTGTTGATTCCACAAGTTTAATACTTGTGAGGTGAAAAATACTCTAGGCTGCACTTCGGGTTGCATAAGTCCGGATTTTGAGGTTAACTAGACTCTGTCCATTGCTATCGATTTCCATCACCTTAATCAAACTTTTTGATCATAAAGGAAATCACATATAGGCTTAATCTGTGGGAGGCATATTGGTTTAAAGTATTCAATTGAGTTGAAGCAACTCTTAGTTGGTGTGACGTAAGCTAAGGGAATTAATTGCGTGGAGTCTTGCTGGGATTCAAGAGGCGTAAGGAGCGCGACTGTACCTTAATCAGTGGGAGACTCGATTAGGGCTCAACTACATTCCAGTTCGAAGTTAATTGGTAATAGGCTAGTGTCTGTAGCGGCTTAATACAATATGGTGTTCAATCTGGACTAGGTCCTGGGGTTTTTCTGCATTTGCGGTTTCCTCGTTAATACAACTTCTGGTGTCTGTGTTATTTCTTTTTCCGCATTATATTGTTTATCTTTATAATTGAAATATCACAGTTTATGCATTAATCAATCATAGTAGATACATCCGACCTTGTTTTGTTGGATACGATTTGATTTATTCTTTGACATTGTTCTTTGGTACCGTCCAACTAATCTCTTTGTAATTAGGTTCACAGATTTGATTCTGTAAACGTTCTAATTATAAGAGATAGAGATATATAACTCTAGATATTATTCCTTGATTGAGTTGAACTCTCGGAGTTGTGTTGAGTTTGTCCATACAGATTTCCTACGAAAAAGTTGGTGGTGTATTTCGGAACCCCCGCGTTTTCAAACACAAACTATTCTCTACGCCAGTTACGAACAAGAGAACAATTAGTGCGATATAACTCAACATACGAATTATAACTTCTCTAGCCATGAACGAACGTAAAGATTACAGTTCACCACTTATTTCCTGGTGGTGGCACAATCAAGAAGATAAGTCGATCCCTAAAGAACATATTATGGAACCTATAGCAGTTTATTCACAAAAAGTGTAACCATGAAAATCAAAATTGTCATTCTCAAAATAGTTTACTCCTCTTTTGCAAGAGTGAAAGAGCTTAACCTATGAGAAAATATTAAATATATTTTCTAATCACCAATAACGATAACATAAAACAAATCCCACAAAATAAGCTTTACCTTTTACTAAACACTAGACAAAATTCATCAGAAAGCCATGTTTCATAGAACTCCTCCGCAGGAAAATGAATCACAATCTCAGATAAAGAAAGATACTAAAGCTCAAGTCAAATTGTCCAAAAACATGTAAGAATAAGATCAGGGGTGTTTATGGGTAAAAAAACTATTTCTGCTGGTTTTGGTAATTTTGGGTGTGTGGATGAGAAATGAATCTAAACCCTAAACAAATGCACTGCACTTGAGTGATTTTGATTCGAGAGATCAACTGCATACAATTACGCCTAAACTAATAAATGGCCGTTCAGACTTGCTTCGGTCACAAAGTGAAGGATATGGGGTTGATCTTAGGGAGGGAAGCGAAGAAGGTGTTGAGATTATAGAGGTGTTGGTTGTTTATGACTTGTATCAGAATGTTGAACTGGCTTGTAAAATGAAAGCTATCAGTTCTGGGTGTTTTCTGGATACCGATGACAACACTTGGTTTTTTCAGTGTTGGTGAAAAATAGGTTGGAGAACCTATTTATACAAGTCATTGAGCGCCACCCTCATCTCGTAGGAAGTGGAGGAGGTGAATTGATGAAGTAGTGGGGTCGTGTAGGAGTGGTGATTGTTACACGATCACACCTTTGCCCACTTCCTCATCACTTTATAACCGTCCACCTTTTCTCGACACGTTTATAATGGCGCGTTGCACGCCGCATGCTGTAAACCGCCAGACCAATACCCCAGTAAGTATCCCCAGTTTGTGACATGCTTGATGTCTCGAATGAGCGGATCTTGGGACCCACTGCATGAAATAGCATACGATGCTAAGTTAAATAACTAAGTTATTTAAGAAATTGATATTCATGAAATATCGTGTATGTTCGATGCATGTAATGCATTGAAAATAATCAACATGTATGAAGCATCGATGTTTTAAAGCTTAACCGAGTAAGTCGCGGATCAAGCGTCTTAAAATAGCATCACGTCCAACCATCTTCGAGTGACCGTTTGGAGGCCGCATGGGCGAGCCATCCCCTGGTCGATCACTCCCTGTGGAAGAGTGGCGGACGGTGATCATCGAGGTGCCTCATTGGTCGCATAGCTTTTAACCTAGGCTGTCCGACCAAGCTAGCAAAGTTGGACGGACGAGATGGTTTACGGCACTTATTTACGACCGTTGATAGATTTTAGGGTTTTTAAGAGGTGGGCAAGCATCCCTCTTTGTCTTGACCGAATTCAAGCTTGAGCGCCGGTTTTGGTGGGACCGGCCGGTCATGCATGGAGACGGCTCGTTGTTGTACACGCCTATACCTCTCCGTCCCACGAAGACTCGATCTAGGCCACTCAATTTGACCGGCAAAGATGAGTGGTCGTGATCGATTTGTGACAGAAAATCCATTACCGCAAAGGATTAAAGGCTGCGTGACATGCCACTTTGGGGCGCGCGTCTCGAGGTGTCGAGTCCTAGTCTGCCTAGGCCGACCGGCTACATGTAAAGGTGGGCCCACAGTGATCACGGTGACACTCTTGGGACCTCTTAAGTCTATATCTACACCCTCCATCCAGGCTTGCGAAGATGGATGGTCGTGATTGAACTACGACAGATATGCAACGCCGCAAACCCTACTTAGGGTTTTGAAACAATCACGTATACATGACTTTGTCCAAACGGTTTGGCAAGTCATGCTTATCCTTTGGAGAGACCGATTGTGCAGGGCCCACGTTGGGCTGACGGTGAACATGTGTGCACCTCCCTAACGGTCCTAGGTACGATCTAAGCCATCCAAATATGTTGGTTAAGTTGGATGGTTGTGATCGTTCTAAGACACTAGTGGAATTTTCACGACCTTTAAAAGCATCACGCCATCCATGTTTCGAGCAAACGTTCAGTGCTCCATGGCTTTGCCGTGAGAAAGCCGATCGGGCATGGATAGAGTGGGCCCGCCAATGTGTGCGTTAGCGCTTCCATGATCATTCGCGAGATGATCTAATCCGTCCAACCAGGCTGGCGAAGTTGGACGGTTGTGATGGTTTTAAGACTGACCTGATCAGTCTCGCTCGTTCGAGCCTTTCCCAAAACAACACGGCCATCCTATTTTAGGGATGGCGTTCGACGGGCGTTGGGAGTGTAGTGTGGTGTTCGACTGGCTAGGGCATAAGCGGGCTCGCCGGTGGTCATCACGGTGATCGCCTGCTCCTGCTAGGGTTCGTCTAGGCTGGTTAAATCATGCGGTCAACTTGCGTGGCTGTGATCGTTTCTGAGACTGATACGGACAGTCCAGATTTCCCTTAGGAAATTAAATATGCTCGATCAGCTAACCAAACCGCGATACGAGATTCTCTTTGTTAGAGAATGGTGTAGCCTGTACGGGTATTTCGTGCATATCTCAATATTAACACTTGGAGATTCATGTTACTCTGCTGAGAGTAAACACTCAGTCGTCATGCCACGCCAACCATGAGAGTCCTGCTGAGAACAACACTGGAAATACTAGGCCAATCATGCATTAATTAATAATGCTAAAAATTCACAGAATATTTGGGATTGTTGCCACATGCACCATTCTGGGTGAATTTTGTATATTTATTGAATTGCTTCGAATAAATAAAGCGGAGAGGTTTTCTGCACTCATCGCTTGTGAAACGGCTTTACCCTTTGCAGGATGTCAGCACATTATTTTTGGTTTTACAATTTTAGCCCTGAACTAAAATCCACCATCAACAAGGGGCAATAACAAGCAAAAACTAATGAACTAAAACAACACTAATAGCTTTCCGAAGACTTTGAAAGGTTCGGGTATCTAAAGGTTTGGTAAGAATATCATCCAATTGTTGTTCAGAAGGCACAAACTCAATTTTGACAATACCATTCTCAAAGAGTTCTCTTATAAAATGGTATCTTATGTCAATGTGCTTTGTTCTTGAGTGCTCAACAGGATTCTCAGTAATTCGAATCGTACTTGAGTTATCACAAAAGATTTTCATATATAGTTTCAGAATGATTTATTCCATAATAAGTGAGCATTTGTTTCATCCATAAAATTTGAGTACAACACGAACCTGCAGTAATGTATTCGGCTTCACATGTTGACAAGGACTGAGAGTTTTGTTTCTTGTTATGCTAGATGTTGGATGATGTCATCTACATAGATCTGAGCTATTAGAACATCCTTTCCACTCTATTTGATAAAAATCGTTTTATCAGCACCTCCTCTTGCACAACCTTTTCTAAGAAGAGAAGTTGTAAGCTTTCCATACCATGCTTGTAGAGCTTGTTTTAATCCATATAATGCCTTATTGGGCTTAAAGACAAAATTGGGATTTTCTAGACATTCAAATCCTTTAGGTTGAGCAACATAGACTTCTTCCTTAAGGCAACCATTTAAGAATGTGGTTTTTACGTACATTTGATATAGCTTAATCTTGAGAAAACAAGCATGATTTAATAGAAAACGTATGGACTCAACACGAGCAACAGGAGCAAAGGTTTCGTCAAAATCAATTTTTTCAATCTGTGAGTAGCCTTGAGCGACAAGTCTTGCTTTATTTCGAACCACCGTTCCAAATTCATCTGACTTGTTTTTAAATATCCACTTGGTACCAACAATATTTATATTGGCTGGACAAGGAACAAGATCCCAAACTTATTGTCGCTTGAATTAATTAAACTCCTCATGCATAACACTCACCCATGCGGGATCATTTAGAGATTCATCAATATTTTTAGGCTTAGCTTGAGATAGGTAGCATGCAAAGTTGCATAGGTTTTGAAGCTGACTTCGTGTGTTAGCAATTGAGTCTGTACCACCAATGATATTTTTGATATCATGATCCCTACGAACCCACAAATTACGAGTAGGTGTACGTTCGACAGGGACAACCTTTCAGGGATTTTCTCCTCATCGCTAGAGCAATCACGATCAGAAATAGTTGGAACAACTTCTTCTCATGTAGGTGCATCTTTGACATTCTCAGTTGTCTTCATAGGAGGCAACTCAGCAGGAGAGTTATCATGATGAAATTTACTTAAGTCATCAATAATAACATTTTCCAATTTCATCATGACATTGGTTCTGAGATTTTTTACTCGAAAACCACGAATATCAGATGTGTAGCCTAGGAAAGTTGCCTCGTCACTTTTAAAATCGAATTTCCCTTTATGTTCTCGATCCTTAAGAATGTAGCATTTACTGCCAAACACCCGGAGATAACTCAAATTAGGTGTCTTACCATACCATAACTCATAACGAGTATTTAGGGTTCGTGACCGTAGGTAAACACGGTTGATCAAATAGCATGTCGTAAAGACAGCTTCCCCCCAGAACTTAAGAGGTAAGTTCTTATTATGGAGCATTGCCCGAGCCATTTCTTGGATATTTTTGTTTTTACTTTCTACAACTCCATTAGCTTGTGGAGTAATAGGAAAAGAATATTGTTGAATAATCCCCAGTGGTCATCCAATAGATCTTCATAGAAAACCAGACCAAAACACCTATTGATTTCTTTTCGATTACGAATCAAGTTTCGTATATGTACTTAATTTAAACATATGTAACCAAACATAGTTTCCTAGGATGAAATCACACATATATCCAATATACAATCAAGTAACAAGTACATAGATTATGTCGATGTCGCATTTACGAAGTTCAAAACATAAATGTTATACTTTGTAACTAAATATTCTTCCTTGAAACTTTGATCATAATAAAATGACCAAGTAAGTCAGTATCACTAACCTAAAGTGGAAAGATGATGTCTTCATTGTAGTCGATATGTCTTCACGTTCTTCAGGTCTTCAAGGTAATACTTGTATGTCTCATAGTCTAACCTAAATAAAGTTGACTGTAGTACATTTAATCAAGCGACTCTAATTGAGTTTTGATACTAAAATATGACAACCAAACTTGACATTCCAACGCTGGGTGGGTTCAACCGAGCAATACTCTAACAATCTCCCTGTTGATGGTGGGTTTTCATTTGAGGTTAAAATTGTAAAAACCAGAAAAAATCATGCGCTGACATCTTGTAAAAGATAAAGCCATTTATAAGTGTTGGATACTCCCTCACTTAATTCACCAGAATGGAGCATGTGGCAACAATCCCATTCTCGTGAATACATGAAATTCTTCCAGGTTGGAGCATGTGGCAACAATCCCTTCCTGTGAATTTCATATCAGCCTTGTATTTCCAAAGTACTCATTATCGGTGTGGCATGACGATCGAGTGCTACTCTTACGAGTAACACGAACCTCCAAGCACTATAATGAAACCATGTACGAAATACCCATACAGTGACTCTCGGTGTGTTATACTAGCCCGATTGAGCCCTCTCGGTGTGTTATACTAGCCCGATTGAGCATCCGGACTTATCGGTCCGGGATATGATTCGATCGCAGTCATCCAACTCCATAAGCATGATTGGATGACCCCAGATCAATTCCATCACCCCCAAGAAGGTATGGAATACCCACGGCCGACCCCGCATGGTCGGTCATTGGCCTAGCTTGCCAAGAAACTGTTCATACCAAGCATTATAGACGGAAAACCCTAAATTAGGGTTTGCGGCATATTACATGTGTCGCAAAACAGTCTCAACCATCCATCTTCGCAGGTATAGATGGAGGGTGTAGATGTAGACTCAAAGGGCCCAGAGCATGTCAACACGATTACCGTGGGCCCGCCTACACACTTGACCAATCGGTCAAGACCAACCACGCATAGTTGTAACAAATTCGTACGCCCAAACAAGGAGTGACGCGCGGCTTTGAAAAGCCAAAATTAGGGTTTCAAGCCATCACGCGCGTCCATCTTCTCCGGCACGAATGGAGGGTCACAGATTAGATTAAGCGAGTCCGGTCATACTAGCATGACCACCGTGGGCACATCTACCTCCTCATGTGTTCGGCCAAGGCATACCATGCCCGGCTATCCCAAACCGTCCACCTAAACTTGCGTGGTTACACTTCCCAAATTGCAAATCGATCTCGACCACTCAACTTCACCCCACGATTTGAGTGGCTTAGATCACGTTTTCATGGGATAGTCGTATAGGTGTGAACACCAGCCTACCACCTACACGCTGGTATGATCGATCAAGACCGACCAAGATGGGTCGTCTTGAAATGCGTGCCCAAACTAGGGATGTCACGCGGTTTCCAACTCCTTTGCGGCAATGGATTTACTGCCGAAACCGATCTCAACCACTCAACTTTACCGGTCAAATTGAGTGGCCTAGATCGCGCCTTCATGGGACATTGAGGTATGGACGTGCACACCGCATGTCGTCTACACACATGCCCTACTCGGTCCTCTCCAAATCCCTTTCGATGCTCGGTTTTCGACCAAGTCAAGAGTAATGCTTGCGCACCTCTTCAAAAACCCTAATATTCATTAACGGTCGCAGATGAGTGTCTCAAAGATCATCTCATCCGTCCAACTTCACCAAGCCTTGGTTATGCAACCCTGGTCGAGTTATTTGGTTAGTGAGGCGTCATTACCCATCACTTTACCACACCATGATGCAAGACTCGCATAAAATACACACGGTACTTCACAAGTATCGACTTACCGGCAATAACGCAGTTATTCAATTCAAGATTACATGCTATCTTTCGTGGATCAACGATCCACACATTCCGAACATCAATCATGTCACAAACGGGGATACATACTGGGGTATTGGTCCAGCGGTTTGCGGCGTGCGGCGTGCAACGCGCCATCACAAGAACGTGTCGTAGTCATGGACGGTTAGAGATGAACAGGAGAAGTGGGCAAGACTGGTCGTGGGCACCGACGCACAACTCCACTACTCTATCACTCCACTTCCTCCACTTCCCACGAGAGACGTGAATAAGGCTTAATGACTTGTATAAATAGGTTCTCCGCCCTATTTCAAACAACAACACAAGTCCAGACGAGACAGAAAACCAAGTGTTAATACAAAACGTATTCAAACACCCAGAGCTTGCTTGCATCAATCACAAGCCTGCTCACCTTTCATTACAAGTCATAAGCAAGCCAACACCTTCACAATCTCAACACCTTCTTCGCTTCCTCCCTAAGATCAACCCCATCTCCTTCACTTTGTGACCGAAACAAGTCCGGAACGGCCATTTCTTGGTTTAGGCCGGACTTGCACAGCATTGATCTCTCGAATCTAAAAGCACTCACCGCGCAGTGCATTTGTTTAAGGTTTAGATTCATTCCTCATCCACACCCCAAATTACCAAATTTTGCAGGAATAATTTTCACCCATAAACAATTGGCGACCACAGTGGGAGGTTGATCTCTCGGTTACACAAAATTGAATTCTCAATTTTTCGGTTTCCATCTCGCAATGTATCCTGAAACTACAGGTGGTTCGGGATATCATGGGAAGTGTAGCTAGAATGCCGGAGGATGTCTTGGCAAATCAAGTCGGTATCACCAAGCGGCGAGCGAGACACTTCGCCTTTTGAATGATATAGCAAGACACGCTTTACAAGAAGGATCGGCAGCATCTACTCAAGCGGTGCAAAGGAAATGCTGAATCCTTAGTCGTGAGTCACACCTTTACCGGTGGAGAGGCAAAAAGAGCGCGGTAACCGCAGGAGACTCGGAAAGATGAACAACATGGTCCAGTCAACAATGAAGAACCGAGGCAACTCCACGGAGGAAAGGACTTGTCCGGAGTACTACAACGTCTACCAGATAAAGAAAGGGAGCCTGCAGCCTACGGAGCCCTGCTAGAGGATTTATATCTCAAGACTCTTGTTGAAGTCCGAAGACTGTCCAATCCGCGTCGACCTTCCAACCAATCAAGAAATGCATGAGGAAGGAGAGATCAATCGGAAATGCTCGAATACGGGGATGGGAGCGTTCAATTCGATCACTCGCCGGTGATATTACGACACCTTCCACATCCCTTTACCCATGCAAGAGATCCGCAGATATGATGGCACTCGCAAATCTTCCAACTTCATCTCCGGAACGTGATCCACATCAAAGCCACGTAGAGACATCACAACGCCCACTAACGCAGGAAAAGCTAGACTCGAAGTACCTACACTTTCCGTTCCCAATGGAAAGGATTTTGGAGTTGCTGGAGACGTGGGTACGAAACAGAGTGGTGGAACTACCTCCTGTATGGCGTCCACCAACCGATCAAGAAGTAATTGACCGGAGAGAGGCTACTTCGGTTGATACAAGTAAAGCTTCGAAAGAAATGAAACTCAGGTCTGGATCAGCAATCAATTCGATGGAGCTAGTGTAGATAACACTCCCTGTCAAGGTACCTATCAGTGGAGCTACCGTGGTCAATACATCTCGTGGAGTCAGAACTTCTATCACCAACGCCAGCGGAGCAGAGATATTCCGGAGGTGTAACTCCTCCCATCACTGCAGAGCTGGAGCAAACGCAAATCCCGGCATCTCCTTAAGTATAACACCTCCGTAGTCACCGTAGCAACAACTTCCACTCCTTTATCGGGACGAGGAGCCGGAGGGACGAGAGGAGGAACATCTCCCATTACCATTGCAGACTTGATGGAGAAGCAGGAAGTTCTTACTAAGACTCAAATGGATATGGTCGCAACTCAGAAAGAGGTACTCACTTTTCTTAAGACATTAACTGATCGATTTCCACAAGACACGCAACAACCCTTGGAGCCAACAAGGAATGCATTCAACGCACCGGAAAAGATACTTCAGCGGCGCGGACCTACATGAACCTGATCAAAGAAGCGACATCAGATATGAGTGGTCCTGTCATGGAGACTCCTACACTGGGGACTGATCCTCCTCAAGTCAATAGTTTCACTATGAACCCGTGAGGCCGGTGGATCGGGAAGCGCTTTCTCTAGTGGAAAGTTTATGCGAACTTTCACACCTCTCGGAGAATCGGCGCACGGAGATATTTTGCCGCAATTAACTGCAGGAAGGTCACAACCGTGCCCTACATGTCACCGCACGCATCAAGGATTCGAGTTCAATACGGCCCTTACCGACGCAAGAGCGTCTTCGAATGTGATTACTCTCAAGACTCTCGGGACATCCAAGGTTCTCCCGAAAGGTCGTACGGAAGCCTACCACAATGACGGACTTCGAGGGAAACCAAACCAAAGCACATACGGAGAAGCTCCGTGGAAAGAATCGACAAGTTCGTTGCATCCCACTCCCCATGTGGGCGTCAATTCAGGAAAAAGACCGACTTGCATCATTGAGGGCTAGTACCCACGATGCATCTTTGCTGACGAAGCATTCTTCTCCATCCTGTGAAGCCACGACCCACGTTCACACGAGGAGGGAACGAACTTTATGGCGAGTCGTGACCGAGAAAGGGAAAACGGTATACCGACACCGCCATTATCGCGCGGGAGACTGTACCCGCGTCTCTCCACCTAATGGAATGCTACAACAAAGAACGAACCACGAGAGCAAGTGCTAGATGCTCCACAACAAATGCAAAGATGGCACCAACTCCACAACCGATGAAATTGAAATCGTTGAGGAATCTCCTAGGCCTATCTCCATCACTCAACCTTGTGTACGGATAAACGCACGAAGCCCGTGGAACTTCTCAAAGAGTATCGGGACATGTTCGCTTGGAGATATGAAGAAATGCCGGATTTAGATGAAAATTGGTCATCCATCATCTACATGTCATACCCGATCCAAGTCGGTTAAACAGCTTGCAGTTCGTAGACACGAGGAAAATGGATAGATCGGGTGCTGCATAGACTTGAAAACTTGAACAGTGCTGCTCCAAAAACAATCCTCCTCTACTACGACATCGACATGTTAGTAGATGCAACCAGCGGACACGGCATGTTCTCCTCCATGGATGGATGCAACGGCTACAACCGGGATAAGAATGTACGAGCATGATGCAAGTAAGATATCTTTTCGAACTCCTCTCGGAAATTTTTATTATACCATACTGCCATTTGGTTTAAGGAATACCGGTGCAACGTATCAACGCTCTATGACGGCAATCTTCCACTGGAGCCAATACCTCAAGGGAGCAGCCTCAAGAAGATAACGATGTCCACGCGTCATATCGAGCAAGATCCGGGCGAGTCACTCTATCAGACAATGGTCGAACAAGATCCGGGGGCATATATCTCACCAACAGGCGATACAACCTTCAGCCTTGTGTAATTAGTTCCCTGAAGCAGCAAGAGGAAAACCACCGAGATACAACATCATGCGCGTCCGTCAACTCCAAATCCAGTACCACATTCACGACTCCCACAATGATGAAACAATGTCCAAGATGTTCCATATCTGGCTCGACAACAACCACTACGAACAAACCATCACTACACCAAATCCTGGTTTTTGCAACGCCAGAATTTTTTGATGTGCAACGGATATAAAAGTTGCAGATGGAGCAACAGAAATATACGTTGGACAATAAAATATCTGTTGCATCATTTATAAATTAACTCATAATAATTGAACGTAATTTATGCACCGTTGATATAGTTTATGATCCTACGGTTATTCTAAATCGCGTCATTTACAAGGGTTTTTATATACTTATCTTTTTTTTCTTCTTTTTATTATATTGCGGAACTCTTTTTCTGTTTCTCATCTTTCCTCAAACTCCCTTCTGATAAAAAAAGAAAAGAAAAAGCTCTCTTCTGAAAATCTCAGAATTCCGATCTCAGCTCTCAGAAATCAAAGAATCATAACCCCATCTCAAAATCTAAACCCATGTACCAGATCTAAAAGAAAAACCCTCTTTTATAACCCTGGATTTAACCAAAAACAAACCCTCGTCTCACTCATTTTCTGTATGAGAGGGAGATTGATATCATGCATATCCACACGACTCTCAAATCAAGCTTGATTTCAAAACCTAATACTAACTGCATCTTTGAATCAAAACCCATCTCGAATCGAATTTTACATCCCCTAATTTTGTAACCTAGATTTAGTAATTTTTTCTCTTGAAATCAAAGCAAATCCAGAGTGAGAGTTAAAGAAGATTTCACCAGGTATAAACCCTAATCTTTTACCTGTTTTTGTTAATTAAGTCTTTTCTTAGGTAGTATTTTGTAACAATTTTGCAAAAAAAAAATGTTCTGTTTACTATTTGATGGAGTTTTAAAGCATGGATTTCTTTTGATTTCAGTTTTTGTGGTGTTTTAACTGTTAGTTTGTGGTGTTGACGGTTTTGTTAGGGAAGGTGGTACCTTTGTTGCATATGAGTTGATGGTGTGGGTGATTTTGTTGGTGGTAGCAAAAGTTGGTGGTGTGGTTTGTGCTACCAATTTGCGGAATTAGTTGGTGGTGGTGCATGTGTTTGTGATGAAACCCTTGGATTTGTTATGAGAATGGGTGGTGATGCAGGTAGAAGTTGGTGAATTTATTTAACTTTTATGTCAATGCATAAAGGTGTTATGATTCTTAAGCTAAAGTCTCGTTGAATTGGATTTGTTCTCCGTTGTTATCTTAGGTTTTAAAGTTATGGGCTTGATGACAACGATTTTTATTGCTTATCAGTTTGAGATTGTTCAACCATTGGTATAATTGACTATCTTTCCTTTAGATGAACTTCAACTATATTCTAATTTTGGCAATGTAGTTTACCTCTCTTTATTTCAGATAGATACTTAAGTAGAATGCCTTGATTTTCTCTAGGATCCTAAATTTTGGACATACGGACCATTTATCAAACAAATGGTCCGAGTCAGCTGCTCATTTCCTTTTTCATACTACCACAAGATGATGAAAAATATGAACGAAGAATCTTTGTGGCATCTGTCAGTTCAGGGAGCAATATACTGTCGGTGTTCCTGTGTTAATGATAATGAGTGTGTAGATTGGCCGCATGTTCCTCGCATTCCAGGTACTTGTGCTTTTTGATACGCTTATAGATTTTTAACTGTTTATGTATGATTATGTAAGAGTCTGCATTTGGACATTCGATTTAAGATTAAAAGTAGAATCCTTAATGCTTTGGGGGGAAATTTTATAATTCACGTAATCATATGCATTTGTTGGCTTGATGAAGCATGGAATGACACCTAATATTGATTGTTTACAGGAAATGAGCCCTGAAGAACGTGCCAAGACAATAGCTCGCACCATCATGATTGGAGGAAAGGCATTTGCAACTTACACAAATGCCAAAAAAATAGTAAAGTTGGTGAACGATGTTGGGTCCGTGGTCAATAGTGATCCTGAGGTCAATAACTATTTAAAGGTACAATACAGTTTTCATAGGGTTAGTTTCCTTCATTTCTTGTTACTGACAACTCATGTAGCATTATTTTTATCTCAACTTTAAGTTGTTATTGTTGCTAATGGTGTAGGAGGAAGCTTGGGTTCTATTCAACATAGCATCGGGTACTCTTTCTCATAAACAATTGATATACTCTAGCGAGGCAAAGACCTTTGTTGCTTTGCATCTTTTGTCACTTTGCTCTATTTGACATAAGAAAGGAAGTAGCATATGCACTTGGTTACCTTGGTGTCTCTCCCGTTTAAAGAAATGGCTAACCTAACATTATCCTTGATCACTTGATATGACTTGTTAGCTGATGATGCATTCCAGAATTCGCAAATTTGGTCAGATCTGCATATATTGAAGCTGCAAGACTAGGCCTTCAGTTCTTAAAGCCGGTAAGAACAAATATTTTCATATGATCTATGCAGTCAAATAAATCTGTATTCCTCGTTCCCTTGTAGTTTGCACAAATAATTGTTTAACCATGGTCCAGTTTACTAATTATACTTGATTCTTTTATATTGGTAAGAATATCAAGTTAGATCTTAAAAAAAACTATGGGCTTCCGTCATATGATGTCCATAAGTATTTTGTGTTCTGTGAAATTTTTATGTCATTCATATGAGCTTTTATTTGAAACTCGCGAAATTATTCTCATTCTTATGGGCTTCCGTCATGATATCCACTCGTAGATGAGGTAGGTAACTATCATGTATTGCGTGCATTACCACATTAATTTAGAGCGTTACGTTTTGTATGGTTGTTTCTCATTGCATAACGAGACCACCGAGGGTGAAAAACTAACAATAACGTTATGGGTCACCTATGATTCCTACAATGAGGATGTTAAACTCATTTTGATTTTATCTCGAACTCTATTGTCCGCTAGTTTAGATGATAGACCATTTCCCTACCTGCTATGCTTTCAAAATGAACTCTGCTCTCATTTATGATAATATTTGTAAAATTACTTTGCAAGAATGAGAAAAAGAGGAGTACAAACTCATTTCCACATATCATTCATTGTTATGTGTCACCGTATTCATATGATGCCCAGAAACAAAGCAAGTCCTGGCGGTGATGATGCATATTCCAAGGTGATAATGCATATTCTTGGTGTTGATACTACTTCTACTAGTAGGGCACATCATAATGCTTCCAGCTTCTTAACGAGCTTTCTTTGGCCTTTCTGCATTGTATTTCTGGATATATTTTTATATGCTATCTACAATCATTTGAACAAGTTCGATATACCTTAATGAGATGCTTAATTGAAGTCCTATTTAAAAATTTCCCTAGCATTAGCTGTATATTTATTTCTAATGCTATGCTGACAAGTGATATTACCTTCTGTGACTTCGCGATTTATGAGATCATTTGGTGCTTCCTTATTATGCAGATTTGCCCTATTCGTACTCCAAAGACACGTTGCATCAGAACTTGTCGCTGATACATCTCTTCTAACTGAGCAGTTCAACTTATCTCTTGCTTGCTCATGCCTACTGTAAGACTGGTTGAAGCTGGTAATAACAAGGATAGATTGATTGGTTACATCCTTCCTGTAATTGTGCCATGTGAAGAAAAAGAATCGAGGTACCTTGTTTGCTAATTGTAAATCCATGCACCTGCGTACCGTCTATGTTCGTTGTTTAAGTATAGTAGAGATCATGATACTCAAATGCAGATACTCCAATAATGAATAGGAAAACTGTCATTTGATAAGCAAATACTTTATCTTCATGAACGTTATTAATTTCATTGTGTGATTAATATCGGAAAGCAATATTTTTGTAAGGCTGCTGTAAGGACCCTCGGTTTTATGGGCAATGGTCATTTTGGTGTAATGATGTACAAATTGGGTCTTTTAGTTGATCTACAAATGTATGTGAAGGTGCAGAAATCTGCCGGAATTATTGTCGGAATTTTTTATTTACCTGGAATTACCGGCGGAATTTATTTTTTTTACCTGTAAATGGGTTTGCAACGTATATAAGTGTTGCTCAAATTAGAGTAATACGTTGCCGAAATTATTGTAAACGTTGCACAAATTAAAGAATCCGTTGCTCAACAAACGTTGGTAAACCGGATGACCAACGTTTATATGCGTTGCACAAATTAATTTGCCCAACGGATTTTGGCGTTGCACACAAATTTGCTACGCCATATTTCCAACGGATATACGCGTTGGTGAAATTCATTGCAACGCGTATATCCGTCGTAAATCGGGTGTTTTGGTGTAGTGCATGTAAACCACGCTTGGGAACTGAGGCTCAGCATGAAGTTCCTTCACCGTCAGTCAAGGAATTCTTCAACATGAGAGAGATGGTCAGTCAAGAAGCATGGAATTCGCAAGGGTAAATCTAATCGAGAGGAAGCCACTTCAACGCTCCCTCCCGGCAGAAGCCGCTTCAATGGTCTATTCAAGAGCCGCCTCAACGCTCTCTCTCCGGGACCCACGTTCGCTTGTAATCCTTCTTCAACACTCTCCAAGATCCACCTCAACGTTCGCACCAGAAACCACTTTAACATCCTCTCGAGCCGTTTCAACACTCAAGCTGCATCAATAATCTGCGCTCTGGTCAAGTTATCTTTGATGTACTCATTGTTCAAACATACGTCTCATCCATCCTTCGTAAGAACCCAGTGGAGTATGGCAAATCTTGAAGTCAATAGGAGAAGGAGGATATTCGTTTCTCCGGAGACAAAATCTCATCACAAGTGCTGGAGAAGAAAATGGATAAGCTTCCATATTTTTTGAATCGGAAAGCAGGACTATCTTATGAGAAGGATGTTTTCTAATGTTTGGAAAAGGCGAGGTGAACAACTCATCATCAATGTTCGGCATATCTTTGAAGCTTTCAACACCTCCTAACTTGGCACCAAAGATTATCCCCGAAAGACATCTCAACAGAGTTCTTTTCTTCATTCTACAATAAAAGACAGGAGCAGTACTTGTATAAAAACGCGTGAGATGTGTAGTCACACACGACAGAACACACATTCACTTTGGAGTACACAAGGTTGGTATTGGGTACAAACACCGGTGTTGATCAAGTCACAAGTCCGGTGTTGATCAAGTCTCAAGACCGGTATTGATCAAGTCACAGGTATTGCTCAAGCTTCAAGTCTGGTATTGCTCAAGCTTCAAGTCTGGTATTGATCAAGTCACAAGTCCGGTATTGCTTAAGTTTCAAGACCGGTGTTGGTCAAGGGCACAAGGCTGGTATAAAGGTGACATTCAGTCAGGCATACACGATATGGGACCCACGTTCAATCAAGCATATATGGCGGGACCATATTTATTTGCACAACACGGTTCTCTTATGTCATGGGAATCATGTTCACGAAATTCAAGCCTACGTTCGATCAAACAGGCGCAGTAGCCCCACAAACAAAGCGCGCGCAGCGGTCACGATTAGGCACAACCCCACGATCAAGCGAAGCAGGCGCAATAGCCCCTCGACCTAATCAGTCATAACAAGGTCGATCTGGCAAGACCGACATTCAAAAGGAGCAAGCACGGAGTGGGCCCTCGACCGGCAGACATAGCACGGTCGACCGGAGCAGCAAGACCGACATCATACTAGGGGAATGCTCTCCTAGATGCCTTTTGAACGTGACATACTCCAAGGACATGATGACCGGTCTCTCCGGTAACATCTAACTTTGTCTCATAAAGTTTTATCTTTAACTGTCACCATCTTATGCCTACCCCACAATAGTGTAACCATTGTGTGCTAGGCAGGGGACTTAATGTTGATGGTGGGTTTTCATTTGAGGTTAAAATTGTAAAAACCAGAAAAAATCATGCGCTGACATCTTGTAAAAGATAAAGCCATTTATAAGTGTTGGATACTCCCTCACTTAATTCACCAGGAATGGAGCATGTGGCAACAATCCCATTCTCGTGAATACATGAAATTCCTCCCGAGGTTGGAGCATGTGGCAACAATCCCTTCCTCGTGAATTTCATATCGGCCTTGTATTTCCAAACTCATTATCGGTGTGGCATGACGACCGAGTGCTACTCTTACGAGTAACACGAACCTCCAAGCACTATAATGAAACCATGTACGAAATACCCATACAGCCGACTCTCGGTGTGTTATACTAGCCCGATTGAGCCCCTCTCGGTGTGTTATACTAGCCCGATTGAGCATCCGGACTTATCTGTCCGGATATGATCTGATCGCAGTCATCCAACTCCATAAGCATGATTGGATGACCCCACATCAATTCCATCACCCCCAAGCGGTATGGAATACCCACGGCCCGACCCCGCATGGTCGGTCATTGGCCTAGCTTGCCAAGAAACCTGTTCATACCAAGCATTATGGACGGAAAACCCTAAATTAGGGTTTGCGGCATATTACATGTGTCGCAAAAATGTCTCAACCATCCATCTTCGCAGGTATTGATGGAGGGTGTAGATGTAGACTCAAAGGGCCCAGAGCATGTCAACACGATTACCGTGGGCCCGCCTACACACTTGACCAATCGGTCAAGACCAACCACGCATGGTTGTAACAAATTCGTACGCCCAAACAAGGAGTGACGCGCGGCTTTGAAAAGCCAAAATTAGGGTTTCAAGCCATCACGCGCGTCCATCTTCTCCTAAGACGAATGGAGGGTCACATATTAGATTAAGCGGTCCGGTCATACCAAAGATGACCACCGTGGGCACATCTACCTCCTCATGTGTTCGGCCAAGGCATACCATGCCTGGCTATCCCAAACCGTCCACCTAAACTTGCGTGGTTACACTTCCCAAATTGCAAACTGATCTCGACCACTCAACTTCACCGGACGATTTGAGTGGCTTAGATCACGTTTTCATGGGATAGTCAGGTATAGGTGTGAACACCAGCCTACCACCTACACGCTGGTATGATCGACCAAGACCGACCAAGATGGGTCGTCTTGAAACGCGTGCCCAAACTAGGGATGTCACGCGGTTTCCAACTCCTTTGCGGCAATGGATTTCTGCCGCAAATCGATCTCAACCACTCAACTTTACCGGTCAAATTGAGTGGCCTAGATCGTGCCTTCATGGGACAAAGAGGTATGGACGTGCACACCGGCATGCTGTCTACACACATGCCCTGGTCGGTCCTCTCCAAATCCCTTTCGATGCTCGGTTTCGACCAAGTCAAGAGTAATGCTTGCGCACTCTTCAAAAAACCCTAATATTCATTAACGGTCGCAGATGAGTGTCTCAAAGATCATCTCATCCGTCCAACTTCACCAGCTTGGTTATGCAACCCTGGTCAGGAGTTATTTGGTTAGTGAGGTGTTATTACCCATCACTTTACCACACCATGATGTAGTACCTGCATAAAATACACACGGTACTTCACAAGTATCGACTTACTGAATAACGCAGTTATTCAATTCAGCATTACATGCTATCTTTCGTGGATCCACGATCCACACATTCCAGACATCAATCATGTCACAAATTGGGGGATACATACTAGGGTATTGGTCCGGCGGTTTACGGCGTGCGGCGTGCAACGCGCCATCATAAGAACGTGTCGGTAGTCATGGACGGTTAGAGATGAACAGAGAAGTGGGCAAGACTGGTCGTGTGGCACCGACGCACAACTCCACTACTCCATCACTCCACTTCCTCCACTTCCCACGAGAGACGTGAATAAGGCTCAATGACTTGTATAAATAGGTTCTACGCCCTATTTCAAACAACAACACAAGTCCATACGAGACAGAAAACCAAGTGTTAATACAAAACGTATTCAAACACCCAGAGCTTGCTTGCATCAATCACAAGCCTGCTCACCTTTCTGTTACAAGTCATAAGCAAGCCAACACCTTCACAATATCAACACCTTCTTCGCTTCCCTCCCTAAGATCAACCCCATCTCCTTCACTTTGTGACCGAAACAAGTCTGGAACGGCCATTTCTTAGTTTAGGCCGGACTTGCACAAATTGATCTCTCGAATCTACAAGCACTCACCGCGCAGTGCATTTGTTTAAGGTTTAGATTCATTCCTCATCCACACCCCAAATTACCAAATTCTGCAGGAATAATTTTCACCCATAAACACTCCCCTTTTGCCAATTTTAGTTACAAAACTCTAATACATATGGAGATAAACGAATTACAAAATAACTCATTCTTCATACGCTTGATTCCAAGTTTCAACATCAAAATATCTTGCACATATTAAAAAAATGAATGTCGTTGTTGATATTTGAATAACAAAAGCTTTACCACCACCACCCCACCACCGAAAGGAAAGCTAGGTATATATTCAATCCGAACATCTTTGTTATTCCCTTTTGTAGTATGAAATACTACACAACATGATGATATGTTTCTCCCCCTTAGTCTATGCTTTACTCTTCTCATTAACTATAACGTTTAAGCACATATATCCTTTCCTAGTGATCATAAATCACTTGTTTACACCCCCTTTTTTGTCACAAAAATGACAAAGAAACGAATAAACATAAGAGCAAACCGAAAGGATCTTACAAATCCATAAAAACTTGTACAACCTATAAGAGTTAAGCACGAAGGTTTCACATACCAATTTAGATAACCAATACTAAAACCCAAACTACCTAAGTAATCTTGCTTTAGTATGTCATCAAGGAAACAATTGCCGGAATACCAATCACATACAAAATATGTCCTGTTTTGCGTCATCCACCATCAAATGGTTGAGATTTTGGCGCCAACAGTCATAATGATGTAGTATGTATTTTTCAAGAAAAACATATTATATATTTTTCGCTGGAATTGAAAGACTCGCCGGAGAATTTTTGATTTCTGGTGTATAACTATGGTTAACCCTATAGTTTGATGACGTCACATCTTGGTTATCCAATGGCTATAGAGGTGCTCGTTCAAAACTTTTTCCAAATAACAAGGGAAAATAGTATCAGGACTTAGGAGTAATTTACCCAATTTAAGATGCTTTCTTAATAGTGTTCAACCATATCCGGATGCCCCACGAGCCTTCTTCATTATGAAAAATTTTACACAAAATTGGTCAATTAACCCAATAAAGACAATTCCTGGGTGAAAAAGACATGTAAAATTTGATACTGTTTCATCCTACCCATTTTCAAATATTTTTTCTTATTTTTAATTTACACATCAGGATGCATCCAGTTTCACCCTCACTATTTTTTAAGTTTAAGCCGGGATGAATCCAGATCCATTCTTGCTATTTTTTTGGTGTCAATTTCACCCATACTGATTTTTACTCATCCATTAGAACCACGTTTTAAAAATATTTGGGCAATTGACCCAATTTCCGAAAAATTTATAACTTCTAATTTCTTTTTAAACAACATTAGTTGTTGATTGATAACTGTTCGAATTTTAATAGTGGTAAGTAAGGCTGTCATTCACTCGGACTTGATGAGATTGATTTTAAGAATTAATAAACTAAAATAAAAGGAAAATATATACAAAATACGTCACAGGATGAAGAATTTACTGGGACTCAGGATTTCACTGTTTAATATTCAAGTGGTTCAAAAATTAATCCTAGACATTTATCGCTCAAACAAAAGAAATATCAACTCTAATATTTTGCCAAAGATAGATTTCATAAAATATCAATTGTAAATTACAAGCATAGTGTATCAAAAGTACCTAAGAATAAGCATACACTATCAAACAAGATGACAATTGATTAATAGAAATCATAAATCATTTAAAATCGGTGCAAAAAGTAAATAAAAGAATTAATCAACCACATTGATGAAATCCAGCTTCCTCCATTGTCCCAATGTTGGGTTTAGCTTCTCATGTTGTAGACACGCTCAAAATGGTTTTTCATTGCTCAAAATGTGTTTACAAAGAGGAAAATATAACTCAGGGAATTGGAAACGCTGATACGGCGTTACAGAGCTCACCGTTACAATAGTTGTCACAAACTGAAGATAACGTTACAAACTGACTGTTACAAACTGCTAAAGATACGACCCTCAAAACGACAATTTTCTACGGTTTTATGTTATTCAGGTTCTTCTTCCCTGCAGCAGCAGAAAAATCTACTCTGCAGCTTCCTATTCCTCTCTGTAGCTTCCCCAATCACCCGACCCTCTTCTCAAAACCTCTAGAACACTTTATATATTCTCAAGCATCGCAAATACTCGATAATAATTCCATATAATCTTCATTAATTCCGATTATTCTCTTTTTCATATCACGAGAATAATTTCCTTTTGCACCTCCTTCACGCATCTGCATGTACTATGTACACTCCCAACATCCTTATACACGCTCCAAAAGAATTTTAGCACGCAGAAAACACACACAAGCCTTCCCAAAATAACTCAGAAGTTTCCCGAGAATGTGATTGCCCTGTTTAGTAGAGATTACGTGAAATCTTCCCCTATGATCGAATTCAAAGCACTTACCAATCCTGTTTTGTTATAACAGGCTGGTATATATCCAAACCAAGAGAGGAATCCGACCAAATCTTGTCCAAAATCAATACAGAGAATATTGCACACAATTTTCCCTGTTTTATCATCAAACCCGATATCCCTCCCAAACTGATTGAATCGGACGGAGTTATCATCCCATTTCAGTCAATCCAAGTCTATTCCATCCAAATTCTCCGGTTGAATCTCCCTAAAACAACCTCAAAATCCGAGCCCTAATCTGGTTCGCTGCTGTTAGAATTTCCCGCCAAAAAAACTAATTCAAACGAGGAGAAGAGGTGCCCCTTATCATTCTGCGGAGTGCGAATAACAAGTGTCCAACTGAGGTGCCCCTTATAAATTGGGGTGCCCCTTAACCAAAGTGAGAGTCCGCATAGCAAATGTCCTCCGGGGGTGCTCCGCATAATTTTTCGAGCCGATTTTTCCAAAAAATTTTATTTCCCACAAATACCTACAAAAACATAAAAACACCAAAATAAGTACAAAATCAAGCACTAACAATAGAGACATTGAGGACAATTCAGACACAAAAATGTGTCTATCAAATACCCCAAACTTATTATTTGCTAGTCCTCGAGCAAAACTAATCTAGAAACTTAGCACGTGCAGCAAGCCGTTAAACCGCTAGGTGGCCCTAGCGGCCGAGTGTTGTCTCGGGAGGGTTTACCAGAGGTGTACCCACAAAACCTTTACTCTCTAAGCCCTAGCTATCTACGCAGAACCTTGGAAGGCACTAAAGAATCTCCTTGGTTGGCATACTTATTAACTACAAGAGGAAGTACCCTGATGCGAAATTCCAATTGTTGTACACGAGTTTGCACTCAAGCATACTAAAATTCATACATAAGTGATAGAGGTCTACTCAGATAGTTTCTGGACATCATAACCGGAGTCAACCAATCACATGGATAGATTAAGAAGATGGATGTAGAGAAAAACGTAGATGGTTTTGATGTTGACTAAGGTGAACGGTGTTTCCCATATCTCAAGGCAGAAGGCCACCGCCAAAATAAACCTATCCTAATTGATTGAGATACTGGTCTGGACTAATATCAACACACTGGCATATGCAAGGGAACCAGTGGTCGATAATCCTAACTCTAGGTCAACTCAACTGGCATATACAAGGGTTCCAATGGTCGACTTTATTGAATTTATTCCGGTTAGTCTGGTCTCAATTTGTTTTTTTTTTTTTTTTTTTCAACTTTTTTCATTTTTTTTTTCAACTTTTTTCATATTTTTTTTCAACTTTTTTTTGTATCTCAATCACTCTATTTCACCTTAGCAGTGGTAACAACTTGAATCGTGAGCCCCACCTAATCACTTAGAGAAACATATTTTAAAGAAAACAAAATAAAAATAGAAGTGAAAAGGATTCAACGAGATATGACGAAACTACCATGTTTTTTCTTTAATTCTAACACCTCAGCTCCGTGCTTTTATGAATAGACTCTTTAGATGTTTCCATCTAATCAGATTGGTTCCTCAACTCCTACAACCAAGATGCTTCCATCCACTTAGATTGGTTAGTGCCATCCTTAATAAGCATAAATTTCTAGGCTCTGGAGTTTAAAAATGCAACTAAAATGTTTCTCCCATACCCCTAAACTTAAATCTAACATTGTCCTCAATGTTCTAAAGATAAAATTAAAAGCATGAACAAGGAGAAACTGTTACCATTTGAAGTAAAAGAGTTAAGGAAAGATATTACCGTGTCGCATGAATATTAGGTTACCTCCCAAGAAGTGCTAAGTTTAAAGTCTTCAGCCAGACTAAGAAAGGATTAGTCACCTCATAAAATCATAAAGTAATAATCGAAATATCCGTGGGTCATCAAAACCAAATAGAGCTATCACAAGTAAAAGGAATCTGCAACATGCCAAGAAAATTAACAAATAAAGCACACCCTTTTCTAGTTTCCTATTTAAGACAACTACATCTAGCTGTGGTTCAGGTTCAGGCTCTATAACTGGGTCGAGATAAAATATTTTCATGTGCTGGAATTCCTCAAAGCTAAGATCCGGTTCAGGTTGTAAAGTCTGTAAAAACTCAAATAAGAACTTAGAAGCACATAATAATAACCTGAATAATTGCGGATCCTTAAAGTCAATCAGTTTTGACTCACACAATTGACCACGATGAAACTGACGGTCAATCATGTAAGGACCTGCAAGCACGTCAACGCTTTTAGACTAGTCAAGCGACGATTTAGCCGTTAATAACCCGATTAATTAAATATGAACAATATAATAAATAAAAATAATCGAATAATAATATGGAAATGATATTAGTATCATTAGATAGACATCAAAAAATTATGTGAAATAGACTACTCGAACGCGTCATTCGGATACCGGACGAAGAAGATATCGCGCGTGGAAATCAGAGTCAAAAATAGACAACCGGAGTTGACCGTGACCATTGACCGACGGTACACCGTTGACCACGAAGTCAAACTCGGTTGACCGGGCCTTTGTTTTTGGACTGGACCTCTAGTTAATAAATTAGGCTATCCCTTAGTAATTTGTTAAGGTTGGTTTTAGTTAAACCCTAAAATACGTTTTTAAAGAAGACGTAAATCTTCTTTCTTCCTTGAGCTTATATTTCTTCTTTTCTTTTGTTTCATAGTTAGTAGCTGGTGTACTTTTTGAAGATAGGAAGAGAAGTAGAAAACGACAGCGAGTTAGTGAGTGAGGTTGAGAAATAGATGATGAAAATGAGAGATAAAAATAGTATTGGAAGGAAGTGATGAGTATTAAGAGAGGAGGAAATAGCTGGAGTATGAGAGGAGTAGAGTAAGCAAGTAGTTATTTATGAATTGCTAATGATTACAAATAAGGGTTTTGATGAAGCTTTAATCATGGTGTTCTTAGTTGGGTTTTGATAGTGAAGGTAATTAATTAATGGTGTTCTTGATGAGTTGATGATGAGATTGATGATAGGGATGATGGAACCTCCTTTGATTGTCAAGGTAACCTTATTTAGAGATTTGTATGAGTTATTTTCTGTTTGGGTAGCTTTTAGATATTGAGTTTATGCTAGAAACAATTCAGTTTATAGCTTCAGAAATTTATGATTTTATGTGTGGTATTTTGTTTATTGCTCAATATGTATGGACTTAATTAGGTACCTTTGAGTGAGATTTAGATATAGCTCTATAAATGATAATTATAGTTCGACGGGTGGTCTTTCTGGTGATATAAGTTTTGTCTCGTTTGGTTGAGTATTGAGTGAGATATTAGTGATAGAAAATTAGTAGACACAGCCAATACCATGTAGAAACAGTCACGATAATCAATATGTATGGGATTATTTAGATAAGTTAGAGTTGGATCTAGAAAATATTCAGTAGGCTAATATTGTAGAAAGTGATTTCGATATTTATAGAGACTAAGTTTGATTCATTTGGATTTATAATGATTACTGTAGAGACCTTGGAAGATGACCACTTGAGCTGTTTTATTATCCAACACTTGGAATTATTTTCAGAAGTTAGTATAGAAGATGACCGAGTCAGATTCTGACTCAGTCGACTCGTCTGACTCGGTGTGAGTCAGACCTATGGGGGTCGTGGACCGGGTATACGGTCGGGTCGTGGATTGACCCGATGGGTCTGTAAATTGGTAGCGGGCTGGATTAGCGGGACGGGACGGATCAGGCCCAATGAACTTGGGTTTAGGGCCAGAAATCTTAATTAGAGTGTTTGGACCACTTCTGGTCCGAATTAGATTTCGGTTCCTTCTGCAAAGTTGTAGGTATTTTCGAGGGCTTTTCGATGACACCCAGTTTGACCCCATTTGGATAAGTATATATTGTTTTATCCCAAAATTACTTATTACTAAGTTATAGAGTCATTAATAAAACTAGAACCATTAGTTATTTCACTTAACCTATAACTATAAACTTATATGAAGTTATGTTATGAGCCTTGTATGAGCCTTTTGGCTAATTCCTTAGATTGCTTGTGTGATAATAGTTACCCTTTATTAACAACGATCGATTCAAAGACGAACCAGTAGATAAAGGATCTCGAGGTAGGCGAGGCTTGTCATCAAAAGAGGTGGGAATCGATAACGAACTCGTTGTATTCATTATTGTTTTACAAATCAATCTTGGTGTTGTGAAATTCATGCATATCTTTGTGTGCTTTGTGTGGTATGAGATGTGTGCCGACACTATATCAGTATTCTATGGCTAGGGTGATACACCGCAATATTACACGGCTAGGGCGATACACCGCAATATTATTCTTCCTTTATATATATATCAGTATTATATGGCTAGGGCGATACACCGCAGTATTACCTATTCGGTGTGGAATTGGCATCAATATTACTCTTCCTTATGTGCGGCAACACACATCTCATACATGGATGTTTACTGTTATTTATGAATGTCTTTGAAGAAGTTTCTACATTATGTTTTATTGTCTTTCCTTGTATTACCGACTTTCGATAAAACCTGTATTGTCTTCGGATCATATTAATGTTTACTTGAAAGCTAGTTGTTATTCCTACGGGGCACCCCTTTTAGGGATGATGTGCTCACCCTTTCCCACTTTCAGTTTCAGAGACAGATCAGAGTTGCGCAGCGGAAGCTTGTGGCATTGAGTCTTCTGTTATGTTTATTACGTTGTATATTGTGTTCGCAAACTAAATGACTATTGTATATTTATCACTTGAGATGAGTATTTGTATATATATTTCTGAGCGGGGTGAGTTTTGGGTTAAGTTTTGTAGTAGATTTCTTAATTGAATGTTTAAGTAAATGATTTAGATTCTTAGTGCCTCTTTATTTAGTTAATCTCTTGGATTAGTCAGCTGCTAGCTTAGGGGGCGCTACAAGTTGGTATTAGAGGTCACCATTAGATCTTACATGGGAAACGATAGAATTAGCCAGTACTAGTTAGTGAATTAGATTAGTTTAGAACTGGGTTGGGTTGTGAGATAAATCTTAATCACTAAAAGCTATCAATAATTAAAAGATTTATTTGATTGATTGAATTGCTTGTTTGGTTGTTTGTATATTTGTAATGAAGTAAAAATTGTAGGGTACACCAACTTTAGCTAGTAAAGATTAGAGAATAATTAATCTAAAAAGAATGAACAAGTACACAAACCAATACTAAAAATAGTGAAATTAGTATTATTAGTATATCTTGAAAGTCACATAGAAACTTACTGAGTACCTTGACTTATATGTTGAATCAATAGTTTATAGTTAAATAAATATTAATGATATTTTTGGGATTCAATAATTTTGTAAGAATAGTCGGAACAATAGTCCAACCATCGATGTTAATAATAAAAAATATTATGATAGTAATAATAAATGAAAATAATAATAATAATAATTTCAAGAAAGTAATAATTAGCATTTACCAATTAGCATCATATTGAACTTAACTTACTTAAAATCTCATTAACAAATATATAACGATAAAAATAATAAATTATGATTAAACAGTTATAGAAAATTAATAACGCTCTTCTACGATTAAATTCTGTAAATTAAACTAATGACAAATTAGAAATATAAGTTTTGGGTTTAAATTAGACAATTAAAATAATACTTAGAGGCGTTAGACTTAAGAAAGCGAGGATATAATATATAAATAAAAAGACTCAACTTGTTAGTAATCTTGTACTGAAATTATCTTTAGTCTAACAAATGATCCAATAAATCTCTAAAATGAAACAAATATACATGAAGTAGTAATAATAGCATTCAGATACTTTGTGTAATATCAAATTAAAAGAAAGTAAATTTGTATATTAACAGGATCCTTCTTCGTAAATAGATTTAATCTTTTGAAATGGAAAATTAGTATGACGAACTTAAACTGTTAGAATTTAAATTAGCATTTTATTGAGCATAACTTAAACTAAAATCTTATTAACAAATATATAGCAATAAAATAATGATTAGGATTAAATAACTATGGAAAAATTATTAGTGTTTATCTACGGTTAAGTTTTGCAAAGTTAACTAATAACAAATTAGAATTATGTGTTTTGCGTTCAAAATAGATAGATAATATAAGACTTATTAGGTAGGATTAAGAACGTGAGGTCATATAAGGCATAAAGACTAAACTTGTTAACGATCTTATACGCAGAATTATCTTTAGTCCAATAAATAATTCACTAAATCTCTAAATTATACACATGAAGTGATATTTATAGTACTTGAATGCTTAGTACAAAATTAGACTTAGAGGAGAATAAATTTTTCCTATGAATAAGATATTTATTAATAATAGCAAAATCTTAAGACTATTAGGATATAATATAATTTTATGCAGACTCAAATTTAGATCATATTAAATTACCAACGCCAAAATTTAACAAGATACATATGGATTCAATCTGAATAAATAAAATCTGTTATAACAATTGGTACAGAAAGTAGGATTATATTTACAAGATTCAGGCTTAATAAAATTAAACTAAGAATCCTTACTAAGTAATTATTCTGGTCATATTTTAGTTACACTAGTAATCAAATAGGAAAAATTGATAATACAATAATGAAAGTGATAATCTAATTAAGAAAATAACTTTTGATAAAATAAGCAAAGGATAATACTATATAATGCTAACAACTATAAAATTTAGAGTCATTGTGAATATATTTTGGATAATAATTATTGGATAGTAATAGCAAAATGTAATTTTTATTAATAGTACAACTTGAGGATTATTTTACAATAATATAAATTTAAGGAAATAAAGTTAGATCAAATCAAATCTAGTATTAATTATTAATTTAAACTTGACATTATGATTAACTACGATTAACTTTTATCGGCCAAGAAATAAGAAATAAATGTTAATATAATAATAAAATATTAATACCAAACAACTATGAAAAATTGTTAGCGGTTATTTATTTATATCAAATCACACGATGAAGTAAACAAATACATACAACATTATATAATAACATTTGGATAATAGTTATAACATTCAGTTACCCTTTAATAGTACACTAGTATGTAACCCGTGCTACGCACCGGGGCCGGTGGGATCAACTACTTTAGTGTGGCGGGGCTTCGCCCCGCGCCCGTGGTCAAATACGTTAGATTTTTTTTTTTGAACAATCTTTGATTAATTTAATTTTTTTAATGAATAGGGAACTGAAATTCCATAAATTTAGTTATCTAATGATTTGATGATTTAAATTTAGTTTTATAAACTGAAATTCATATACTATTTTTATGGGCAAATATAAAAATGATTAAAAAGAAATTGATTCCATAAATTTCAGATTCAAAATAATTAAATTTTATATGCCGATATTTATTTGTGATTTTTTTTTTTTTAACAAATTGTCTTATCCAACGACTTTATTTGTAAAAGTTTTGGGAAAGATATATATCACATACAGATTTGTGAAATGTAATTTTCAAAAGAGAATAAAAAGAAATGTGAATGCAAGAAAGGTGCATGTAGTCGTAAGAACTATGTAGTGACTTGTAGTGCAGTTTCGTTTGGTTAAAAAAAAAAAAAATCAAGCCTGAACAATAGGCTTAAGCCAGCCCAAGTCAAGCCATTTTTTTTTCAAGCCACCCCAACATTCATTTTTTAGCGCCGCCACTGCATGTAGTGTTAATATAGATTTATTTATGTCGAGATTTAGAAGTCAATCTATGTAACAATACTATGTTGAATCCAATATTGCGTAACACCTTGTCAGCATTACATGTTTATTGGTGGTGCTGTGGTGTTTGAACTCTACGTAAGCGTAGTTCCATGATACAACTTAATATGCCAGAGTCATTCATCATCCTTAATTTTGTACCTTTATCTTGTTTAATCCATTACTGACTATTTTAGTTTAGACCTTATCCAAGATGCAAATTGGTCTCAATGACGCCATGGTAGCACTGTTAATTATAAGATCTGCATCCATGATAAAAGTTTGAGTAGCTGGTTACGTGTGGTTCCATTTAGCTTAAAATTTCCGCAATTAGTTTTTGGTCAAAAAAAAAATAAACAATATACTCTCAGAGAACAATAATATGTTTCAAAAGCCGCGTGTAAAAATAAATACTCATGCAATCCATAATCTCTACTAATAAGTAAATCTTTCATTGCCTTCTGCATCAATCTCGACCAATGGATGTCAGGATCCCTCTCCATAGTCTCGTATATTTCATCACCGCGTTCATCCAGTTCAATCAATTTTGGTATGTCATTGTCGTTTTCTATAGTGTCGTACTTTCCTTTTTTACCGATATTTCTTAGTAGGTGTCCGGAGTTGTTATCTCGTCGGAATAGATACTTCATCCGTTCTTTGGTTTTTATAGAGACCTTGTCCTGGCGATCTGCATGGGTATACTAATTGTTTTCTAATTGTATTTGTATCCCACATAACATATATTTTTATTATCCATGTTCAAATTGGTGACATTGAATTCCAAAATATATTGGCGTGTACTTACCCTTTCGTTTTTGTTTAATAGATATGTTTTCTCCAAAACATTACCATAATGAAGTATGAAATGTGTTTTTATTCTGAGATGTATGAAGTTTCTTTCTTCAAGCATGAATCTAAATATCATATTTATTCTACTTAGTCTGCCCAGTTTTTCTGCAAAAACAAAATTATTCTTTAAGATGTTTTCCCCCCCGTAAATTATGCTTATCATAAACTTTATGGTAGCAGTTGCTTGTAGAGTACGGAAGGAAATAAAAAAATGATGTGAATAAGTAAGAGTATGCAAAGATCATGTTGCATGCATCTCTTGAACCCTTGCATAAAGGGAATTGTAGTTTTTTTTTTTTAGTTTATAATCGTATAGATCATTCCGATAAAGGTGTAAATTGGACCAGGTTGAGCATCCTGTCCCGTTTCCAAATACTGGCCAGGACAGACGGACCTCATAAATAGATACCTAAAAAGTTCGCCAGACCAGGTAAAAACACTTATTTTGAGGCATAAAGCCTTCCATAACTTATTCTATTAATCAGGCCAGGCAGGGCAAATAGGCTACGGTCTTTTTAAGCTTTTAAAATTCTGTAATAACTTATTTCGTTCCCGTTTGGAATTTAATAACAGTTTAAAACAATCTTCTGAATGTGGAATGGAAATGAAAATAAGAAATATATTTTAATCCAAAACATAACATAATCACAGACAATTTGCTGCCAAGGAAAACTAATATTTGAAAGAAAATTCAAATAAATTACTGACCACGTTGTTCGAGTAGGTACCAGGCCAGGCTATTAAATTTTATAAAATCCCGTACCCACCCTTTTAAGCTTACCAGACATGGCTATTAAATTTTATAAAATCCTCGAGCCCACCCTCTTAAGCTAACCATACCAGGCCGACGACCTACGGGTTATAACGAGGCTTTGGATTATACATGTATAGGAAGAATATGGTGGGGATAGTATTTTCGGGTATTATATACATCCCTACATTCGGATACATAATCTTCACTATTATAGCACCTTGATCGTCTCTCTTTAGCAGATTGTCCAAAATAAAAAATTAACAACTTCATTATTGCACAAACTAACCGAAGGTTTAGTGTCCAATTCAAACGTGCAACTTATGTTATTATCACAGCAATCATCAGTTTACTTTTGGAGTATGTTGGATAGTTTTTCCTATTGTAGGACTGTAGGAACCTTAATATATTATCATGAACTCCTTATATATACAATTATAATATAATTATCAATGAATCCCGCCGATGGGAATGCATAAAATTATCAACAAAAGAAATGCAAGATGGAGACCCTACGGTAAGAGAAAAACAATGTCTAGACCTCAACCATGAATCAACATATTTAGATTTTGAGGGGATCATATTGCACAATGAACAAAAGGGATGAGCTTCTTTCAGACTTTTTCTTATTATAATTTGTTTTATCCTGAGTTACAACTACAAAGATAAGGTGTCGATATCTTGTGTCCAGTATGGTAACTTGACACGATAACTCAAAAAATCATAAAATGGGGATGTAGGTAGCGAATTTCGCAATATATAAATGATTAGTAACAAAGGCATTAGAAATGCTGACTCCATTGATATTTATTTCTGTTTTTGCTAAATAAAATCAATGAATATTAATGGAGAGTTATGGGAGTATATCTATTTTTATTACATAATAGAGAAAAAATCTTCTTTCCAACATAAATATCTTATAAATCTATAAGTAAGATATTTTTAAATTTTATTAAATATTTTTCATTATATTCAACCGTGTCAGACATGCATGTCCATGTCCAAACGTGTCGACACGGCTCAATTGTTTTTTTCTTTGTTTTTTGTTTTTTGCTGTGTTACCGTAATTAAGACATGTTTTATTTATTTTTTTCAAAGAGGAAAACTACCATCCAGCGATTTTGGTCATTATTTACAGATAGGGATGGCAATTTTCCCCACCCAGACTCATCTTCGTGGGTACCCTCCCCTATTGGGTTGGGTTTTCCCAGCAAAAATGGGGATAGAGTAGGGTACGCGTAATCCCCGAAATTAGTTTTTGGGGGATGGGTGGGGGTGGGATTTAAGGTCCCCACCCCATACCCTCCCCGTACCTTTTAAATATAGGGTTTCGAATATTATTCAAAAGTATTATCATGTATTTTTTTAATTTTTTTATTTAAATCACTTCTGAGGACTTTTAATGAAATAAATAAAGATCCTTTTATACAAAGTTTGTTGGTAATCTAGCCACCAACTGGGCTCCAACGCCCTTTTCTTTTATTTATTGTTTTGTTCAAAGTTTATAGAAATTAACTCACTCATACAAATATATTATAGATGATCGATCTTAAAATGTGAACTATATTTTCTTTTAGTCCACTTATGTAATCAATTATGTAATCAATTTTATTGGATTATAACCAAGATGTAGAAGAAAATGAAAACTTTGTACTCGATATTTTTATTGTCGATATGATTATTTTTTTGCACTTTTGACTTTATCGTGGATACGCTTGATTGTGAGTTATAAATATTCTTCGTAAACTATAGGTAGTCCATGGAAAATTAGGTCCCTATAGTAATTTCCCATACCCGTCCCCACCCCAGTTCTTATGATAGGGCAGGGGATGGGTTTTGGTTTTGTGAACGGGCCCGTCACCATCCTTATTTACAGAAATAAATTCGGTCAAAAATACACCAAATTATCTACGGAAATAAATGCTCGCACAACTCATGGTTGTTATAGGCTCCAAAGAAAAAAAGTCAAAACTCGTCTCTGCTACCGCTACAACTTGAAATTTCAGAGAATCTTGCTGCCACTTTGCAAAAATATATTTTTTAACCAATTGTTCTTTATCAGTGTGTCAAGGAGCCATTTTTGGATAAAAATTCTTCGAAATTAAACCTCAAAATCTACCACCAGGGAAACCTCCTTCAAAGTGGATATATATTGTTGTCCACACCAGGGAAACCACCATGACCTCCACCCATTCCGATATTATCGTCCATGTCTCAGCAGGGGGAAAAACTACCTTGCAAAAGCATTTAACGTATACACAACTTAGAATCGGCTGTAACCATGTAAATTTAATCATGTTGAACCATTTTCTCTTTAATCATGTTTTACTACAAAAGATTCAACTAACCATCAAGCATTTAAATATACCTAAATTTAAAATGAAGGCGAAAAAAAGATGAGAATCCTAACATGTATATCAAACTTGAAATGAGTAAATAATGAGTAAGAAATTCAATCTGCTGCTTTAATTGTTATTATACTACCACACACTATCCGGCTCTTTGTTTCATATTAGTAGACGCTTCGAAAGTTAGCTTTTCAAATTGGAGACTAAATGCGAGACTACATAAACAAAATGAGCTCTTTGGTTCATATTAGTAGACGCTTCTAAAGTTAGTTTTTCAAATTGGAGACTAAATGAGACTACATAAACAAAATAAGCTCCCGAGAAAAGTGCTCTGGAGAAGAGTAAAGAGAAATATAGATTATTGATAGTTAAAAAATAGGTAACACAAACCATCTTTGTCCATACTCCATAAGCATAAAGAGAAGAACAGACCTTCACAAAGGAAATATATTGGACAATCCTAATTCCAAGAGTGCAAATATACAATACCGGTTATACATAACTATGCAAGCGCAACTTTGGAAATTTGATTTTTTTTTTCCCAAATCTTTGATTTCTATCAAGTTACAATTAGCAGTGGATTCACCGGAAACCTTGTTTAAATTCTAGCTTCTAAAATATTGAAATCAATTACAGCAAAATACAACACAATGCAGAGTCGATTAGCAATTATGCACAACATTGACAAAACAATGTTGTATTCATGACAAACTATAACTAAGTATCAAGATACATATTTAAAAGGAGAATTTCAAGAGCACTAACTCATACGGAGCCTTCCTGGTGTTAATGTATAGAATCAAGCTTGCTAACAATAAAAATCACGTGATATTTTAAAAATGATTTCACCGTCTCACAAAGTTGCATTCTTAAGTTGATATCGCCAAAATCACGATCAGTCGCATCTAGATGTAACATTATCGAAGGTTTGAAATTAGTCACGACTTTAGTAGACAACAAATTTATAAAATACGATCAGTAGCATTTAGATGTAACATTATTGAAGGTTTGAAATTAGTCACGACTTTAGTAGACAACAAAGTTGTAAAATAGAACAACGTATGAGTTCCCTTTTTTCCAAAAAGATATCTGATAACTTCATGTTTTGACAATCGTCCCCAACGATGAAGTCTCCGCCAAAGACCAACATCACCTGAAGTTACTAAAAGTATCTGAAAGACTCAAATGTAATTAACATTCATATCTAGAAATTACCTCAAATGAATGATATATATTTAAGAAAATAGCTTGTTTTCCATAATCCTGGAATTTGTGTTTATCTTAATTCATCAATAACTTCATTTTTATCAACTAAATGTTGTCAACTCCTAAAGTTATTGTTGCATTAAGATGTTATCCAAATTACAGAAAGAAAATAGGAAAGCTCCATAGAGAAGTAGATTTCTCGATCTTCTTGGTTGTTGGCGAGAAGCTGCGAAACAAAGCCAAATTCATAACCATTGTCACAAATTCCTGATAATCTTGATAACTCTGTCCAAGATCACTATTTTTATTCCAGAAACATAGTAGTTTATAACTATGGTATCGTCCTTCGGATTGACAAAAAAAAATGTTGATTCCTTTTTATCTCCTCCTTCTACAATAATGTAGGATCCACGTACTTGCCGAACAACAAAAAAAGTGTAGCAAAAAAATTTGGTGCATATATAGCTTCTAATATAAGTAGATAAAAGTGGGAACTCACCGCAAGATCACTATCAATCTATGACCAACCTACCCATCTCCATATGCTCTGTAAATATATGTCAAATAGAACCCTATAAATAAAGATATATTACATTACCTCCTTCTTAATACCACTGGTAACAAAGAGCAACACCTGGAATGGGAAATTCAGGATCTCATAAGCATAAGTAATCTTTCACATGTGGAAGGACCTGAAAAGGTGCAAAAGTGTAAAGAAGATGATACCGTAACTGATGTTGTGATTTATGGGTAGCACGGAGCTGCAAAGAAGAATCAAGTCAAGAACGGTATTTGAAATTAGCACAGAGCCACAAAGAAGAATCGAGTCAAGAACGATATTTGAAATTAGGAGGCAAATAATAAATTCACATAAAGAACAATTTTTTTGTCGAATCCATCTATATGCATCTTTCGGGAGTGGCTTCGTGTGCTATTACTGATTGCTTTCTCTCTATTATATTTGTTGAACAACTTGCAAATGCAACACATGAGTACTTGCATAAATTTACATACATTGATAAACACTTTTAGCTAAAGAAATCATTTTAACTTTTTAACTTCGAAAAAATTACCTTCAGAGCATAGTGTTCAATGGAGAACAGGGTCGTGCAACCGCCAGTTAGGATATCCCTTCGTGGAAGAACATGAAAGGTGAAATTGTAACTACAACAACACTCAGAAGAAAATCAACCCCCTTAAGTTTAGTTGTTTATACCCTGCGTACAGACCTTCTTTGCGAACTCTATAACGAATTAATATAACCCCTTTCTGCAAGAAAATATACAATTAGACTGAAAATTGTATAAAATTTCTAGCACATGTACATTGAAGATGATATAGCCATCATGCTCATAATTACCAAAAGAAGGGGTGTTTCAGCGCCAGTTCACAGAGGACAGTCTAATTATGAGACTCCAGGGTACTTCAACAAACTATCTCCACATCCCTAAAAAGAGAATATAGTATATGAACTTAAGGAAACAAATTGATGTGGTAATATAAGGATGACATGGATACTAAAACTCGTGAAGCAAAATTACTCCCTCCAGCGCTTGACTCCAAAATTATTTTTAGATAAGAATATTATTAACCACACCATACTACTTGGTTTTTTTACTCATCCAACTCCAAATAAAATTTCAAACAACTATTATAAAAAATTAAAAATAAGAAATCAAATTTTGTTGTTAAGAAAGTAAAGTCATCACACCATATTTCTGGATTTAAAACTCATCCAACTCCAAATAAAATTTCAAACAACTATTAAAAAATTTAAGAAAAAGAAATCAAATTTTGTTGTTAAAGAAAGTAAAGTTCATCATAAAACTACCTAACCACCCATCACCTAAGTCAAAATTTTGTTGTTAAAGAAAGAAAGTATTATATATCCTCATGTAACAGTCCTTCAGTAGCTTAATAAATTTTATGCTTCAAAAAAAAAAACCTAAGTCAAAATTAAAAAGCTAAAGAACGAAATGCTAAAAATATTTTGGATAAAAGACCTTACTGTCGTCTGTGACAGGGTGCAGTGCAAAGCTAGTGGTTTCCTGGCCATCTTCCCATCTGGTTCATTCATTATGCTGTACTCCATGCATCACCACTACCATCAATACATATCAATCAAAGAAAAAAGACAACAGGATTGGGATGTTGTAAAAATAGAGACACCGCCTTAATCATAGCAATAGAGAGATTAAAAAATAATCCCGCGTTAAAGCATGTTGTTCATGCATATTAGTTTTAAACAAAATTGTAAAAAATTAGCAGGATTAGAATGCTAATCGTATGGCCATTTACTTTCCATGTCTTTAACACCATATTCTACAAATATGAGGAAAATTTGAACAGTGGATTAAGAAACCATACCTGAAACTCCTCAATCTTCCTAATTTTAATAATTGAGGAAGTCGCTACTAAATCTTTTCAAGATCATCAACCTTCAATGGATTTTGGAAGTGAGCAATGGATGAGGTTTGTTGATACCTGCAAAATATGTAACCAAACAAATGAGTACCCAAATTAGTACAAAAATCAATTTGCCCTTACCAAATGCTACTGTTGCATATATAATGATGATCTCATCTTTGCTCCTCTGCCTCCATGGTCAAAAGATGCTTAATTTATGCCCACATATCTGAACAATAATACATCCTTAAACTATAAACTCAAATTCCAACAGAAAATGACGGGGACTAACTTTATGTCATATTATCCTCATTTGTCACCTATAACACGATAAGATTTTTAAAGGCGATCTAAAGTCTGATGTAAGCATAGATGTTTAGAATTCTCAGACTCTAAAGACTGAGCAGCTTTTGTAACTTTTAGCCACCAAAGATCAAACAAATAAACGCCGACTAAATCCAGCTACACGTGCCATCTATCCCTTGGTGTCGCATTTGTTAACTTGCAACTTCAACACAGGCCGATGCGTCAACTAATACCATAGTGTCTCATACTAACTATCACATACAAAGAAGTTTGCCCAGAACAAAATCCAAAGTAAGACAGATCAATAGGTGTTATCAGTTCAAAATAAAAACCCTTTGTTCCGAAGTGAAGTAACAAATTCATTGTAGCAAACTAAACTGATAGCAGCCGGGATATCAAATCTAAGAAATGTCAATAAAATGGAAACTATTATAAATAAAATGTGAATTACCTATTGGTAGGCATGGAAGCTAACACTCATTCTTCTTAAAAAGAATAATTTTTGATTTAGGAGAAGGCCTAAAGGAATAGTTCTAGACAACATATTGTCTGGCACGTACCTGCAACCATGAAAATTAAGAACTAACTTAAACCTCAGAATCCTTGCCAATATTTTTCAATTGTGATATTTGCAATACTTTACATCTGAGAACTAACAATTCTTCCAATTTTCGTGGCTTCGTGAAATAAGAAGGCGTGTCCTCGATCAAGAGGTTGTATTCAACATGGCTACAAAATTGACTTACCTTCTGATTTAGTTCCATTTGAAATTAAAAAACAGAAAGACTAAACATTGGCTTTACATGCAGTAAAATCGGGTGTTGGGCATGTAACTTAAAACATATTATAATCTTACAACTAAACTAATGCTTGAAACTTTGTTGAGCTTCAACAGAACACTCCATGTCGATTCAATAAACCAGTTAAAACAAAAGTACCTCGTAAAGTTGATTTGATGCACAAAGATAGTATACAACCAACATCAATCTCTGTAATCTCTGTAACAAACATAAAAATTAAGTTGATTAGGGTTTGAAAAGAGAGAAGGAGAAAAAGAAGAGGAAAAGAGGCGCAGGTGCAAGGAAAAATGGCTTTTTCTGGAATGTTCTATATACACAAAATCACCAAACCCATAAATTCCATAAAAGAAAAATTGTTTTGGAAATAATATCGATCTTTATAGGGATGGTAGGTATCTACGGTAATTTAGTAGTAGTCCTAGATATGAAAGGAAATAAATTACATAAAAAAGTTTAAAATTTTTATACGGGGAAAGGGATACACGTAGATCTGACGAATAATGAACTTCCCAAATATTATTGAAATATTCTAAATATTCACCAAATATGGGGCACATCTTTTCTTATATAAATCGTAATTTTCATTAAAATTTAATTAAATATTATAAAATCCGACGGTTTAGATTTTATTTTAAAGATGTTAGCGTGGTGTAAGAACATAAAAACAAATCGCTAAATCTGGGATATCAAATCAAATAAAATCAATCACAAATTAACGGCCACGAAATGTAAGGGGGCTAACTTGTTTTTTAGCCACTCAGAAGCAAGGGTTTTGTTCACCGGCCAATGATAGGGGAGGTAAGCGCAACTCTCGATGTGGTGTGAGAGATGTGATTGGGTGTTTAGGTTGTTGATGAATTTAAAAATTATTTAGTTATAATAATATAGGTCCTCTTGAAATTAAAATTCGATTTCATTAAAATAAGTAAATAATAATAATGATAAATAAAATAAATTTTGATGATTAAAGTACTTGAAATGATGTAAACTATTTATATATTTTACGAAGTAAATTTATCAGACTTACACCAGTTACAATAAAAGTTTAAAGGCTAATTAATCTTAACAAATTAATACTTAGTTAATCCAGCACTGGGGAATAGTGAGGTTGGTAATTCTGATGTGTTCGGTGATACTTGTTACGTGGGTAGGCATTGTCAGGCGTCGCGAACCTAGACAGGGCAACTACATTCTTGTATCACTAGGCATTGAAGGGAAACTTGCTTCTATTAGTGAACTAATAGATCCCAAATTTTAATTAGAAACTTTATTATTGAATATCTTCTAAAAGTACTTAGAACCAGTAAGTTATTGACATAGAAATTATTGACATAAATTTAAAGAGATAGATAGTTTCCATTATAGAGATTCATGTAAGAAACTTAGACTTCCTTCTTGGATAGAATTTAAATCAGCGTAATTGAACCTAGAACTACAAATTTTAGATTTTAGTTGTAGAGCCATATAGGTTTGTACTATGTTTTATGTTGTTGCGCTTAGACAAGAGATGGGAGTATTCTTTAAGGTGGGGAGTTTTCAAGACTAGAAGGCAGTTTGATTTTCGAGGTCGAAAATTTTATAAGGTGGGGAGAATGTAAGGACCCGCAAGCACGTCAACGCTTTTAGACTATTCAAGCGACGATTTAGCCGTTAATAACCCGATTAATTAAATATGAACAATATAATAAATAAAAATAATAGAATAAAAATATGGAAATGATATTAGTACCATTGGATAGACATCGAAAAATTATGCGAAATAGACTACTCGAACGCGTCATTCGAATACCGGACGAAGAAGATATCGCGCGTGGAAATCAGAGTCAAAAATAAACAACCGGAGTTGACCGTGACCATTGACCGACGGTACACCGTTGACCACGAAGTCAAACTCAGTTGACCGGGCCTTTGTTTTTGGACTGGACCTCTAGTTAATAAATTAGGCTATCCCTTAGTAATTTGTTAAGGTTGGTTTTAGTTAAACCCTAAAATATGTTTTTAAAGAAGACGTAAATCTTCTTTCTTCCTTGAGCTTATCTTTCTTCTTTTCTTTTGTTTCATAGTTAGTAGCTGGTGTACTTTTTAAAGATAGGAAGAGAAGTAGAAAACGACAGCGAGTTAGTGAGTGAGGTTGAGAAATAGATGATGAAAATGAGAGATAAAAATAGTATTGGAAGGAAGTGATGAGTATTAAGAGAGGAGGAAATAGCTGGAGTATGAGAGGATTAGAGAAAGCAAGTAGTTATTTATGAATGGCTAATGATTCCAAATAAGGTTTTTGATGAAGCTTTAATCATGGTGTTCTTAGTTGGGTTTTGATAGTGAAGGTAATTAATTAATGGTGTTCTTGATGAGTTGATGATGAGATTGATGATAGGGATGATGGAACCTCCTTTGATTGTCAAGGTAACCTTATTTAGAGATTTGTATGAGTTATTTTCGGTTTGGGTAGCTTTTAGATATTGAGTTTATGCTAGAAACAATTCAGTTTATAGCTTCAGAAATCTATGATTTTATGTGTGGTATTTTGTTTATTGCTCAATATGTATGGACTTAATTAGGTACCTTTGAGTGAGATTTAGATATAGCTCTATAAATGATAATTATAGTTCGACGGGTGGTCTTTCTGGTGATATAAGGTTTGTCTCGTTTGGTTGAGTATTGAGTGAGATATTAGTGATAGAAAATTAGTAGACACAGCCAATACCATGTAGAAACAGTCACGATAATCAATATGTATGGGATTATTTAGATAGGTTAGAGTTGGATCTAGAAAATATTCAGTAGGCTAATATTGTAGAGAGTGATTTCGAGATTTTATAGAGACTAAGTTTGATTCATTTGGATTTATAATGATTACTGTAGAGACCTTGGAAGATGACCACTTGGGCTGTTTTATTATCCAACACTTGGAATTATTTTCAGAAGTTAGTATAGAAGATGACCGAGTCAGATTCTGACTCAGTCGACTCGTCTGACTCGGTGTGAGTCAGACCTATGGGGGTCGTGGACCGGGTATACGGTCGGGTCGTGGCTTGACCCGATGGGTCTGTAAATTGGTAGCGGGCCGGATTAGCGGGACAGGACGGATCAGGCCTTATGAACTTGGGTTTAGGGCCAGAAATCTTAATTAGAGTGTTTGGACCACTTCTGGTCCGAATTAGCTTTCGGTTTCTTCTGCAAAGTTGTAGGTATTTTCGAGGGATTTCCGATGACACCCAGTTTTACCCCATTTGGATAAGTAGATATTGTTTTATCCTAAAATTACTTATTACTAAGTTATAGAGTCATTAATAAAACTAGAACCATTAGTTATTTCACTTAACCTATAACTATAAACTTATATGAAGTTATTTTATGAGCCTTGTATGAGCCTTTTGGATAATTCCTTAGATTGCTTGTGTGATAATAGTTACCCTTTATTAACAACGATCGATTCAAAGACGAACCAGTAGATAAAGGATCTCGAGGTAGGCGAGGCTTGTCATCAAAAGAGGTGGGAATCGATAACGAACTCTGTTGTATTCATTATTGTTTTACAAATCAATCTTGGTGTTGTGAAATTCATGCATATCTTTGTGTGCTTTGTGTGGTATGAGATGTGTGCCGACACTATATCAGTATTCTATGGCTAGGGCGATACACCGCAATATTACACTGCTAGGGCGATACACCGCAATATTATTCTTCCTTTATATATATATCAGTATTATATGGCTAGGGCGACAATCCCATTCTGTGAATTAAATACACGAAATTCATCCAGGTTGGAGCATGTAGCAACAATCCCATATACCCTGTGAATTTATAACATTATTAATTAATGCGTGAGCAGCCTTGTATTTCCTGTACTCATTATCAGTGCGGCATGACGACTGAGAGTTGCTCTCAGCAGAGCAACACGAACCTCCAAGCATTATAATGAAAGCATGTACGAAATACCCGTATAGGTTGCAACTCTCGGTGTGTTATACTAGCCCGATTGAGAACTCTCGGTATGTTATACTAGCCCGATTGAGCATCCTGGGTTTGTGCAGATATATGATCTCGTTCATCCAACCTCACCAAAAGTGATTGGATGGCCCAGATCAATTCCATAACCCCCAAGCAGGTATGGAATATTCGCTGCCGAACCAACGCGGACCCCGCATGGTCGGCCTCCCCAAAATATTGGCATAGCTTGCCAAAATGTCCAAACCAGAGCGTATGGACGGAAAACCCTAAATTAGGGTTTGCGGCATATTACATGTGTCGCAAAACAATCTCAACCATCCATCTTCGCAGGTATAGATGGAGGGCGTAGATGTAGATTCAAAGGGCCCAGAGCATGTCAACACAATCAACGTGGCCCCGCCTACATACCTGACTAATCGGTCAGGACCAACCATGGTTGGTCATCCCAATTCGTGTGCCCGAACAGAGCATGACGCACGGCCGTGAAACCCAAAAATTAGGGTTTTGAGCATCACGAGCGTCCATCTTCTCCGGCACGAATGGAGGGTCCCAGATTAGATTAAGCAGGTCCGGTCATACCAGCATGACCACCGTGGGCCCGTCTATCCCCTCACATGATCGGCCAAGGCATATCATGCCTGGCTATCCCAAACGCGCGTCCAAACTTGCGTGATCACACTTCCCAAATTGCAAACTGATCTCGACCACTCAACTTCACCGGACGATTTGAGTGGCTTAGATCACGTTTTCATGGGACAGTCAGGTATAGGCGTGAACAACAGCCTACCACCTACACTCCATACCGATCGATCAAGACCGACCAAGAATTGGTTGTCTTGGAACGCGCGCCTGAAGATGGCGTGATGTGCGGCTCTTGCGGCACTAGTTTTCTGTCACAAATTGATCTCGGCCACTCAACTTCACCTAAGAATTGAGTGGCCCGGATCATATTTTCATGAGGTAATGGGGTATGGGCGCCGCACCGTCATGCCGTCTACACGCATGTACGATCGGCCTGGCCAAAATCGTCTCCCAAGCTTGGATTCGACCAAGTCAAGAATGATGCCTCTGCGCACCTCTTCAAAACCCTAATTCCATCAACGGCCGCAGATGAGTGTCTCAAAGATCATCTCGTCCGTCCAACTTCACCCCGCTTGGTTATACAACCCTGGTCGAGTTAATTGGTCGGTGAGGCGTCATGGTAATCACCACCCATCACTCTACCACACCATGATGCAAAGACTGCATAAAAATACACATGATACTTCACAAGTATCAACTTCCTGAATAACGCAGTTATTCAATTTAGCATTACATGCTACCTTTTGTGGGTCCCACGATCCACATATTCCAGACATCAATCATGTCACAAACTGGGGGATACATACTGGGGTATTGGTCTGGCGGTTTACAACGTGCATCGTGCAACGCGCCATCACAAGAACGTGTCAGGAAGTCATGGACGGTTAGAGATACAGGAGAAGTGGGCAAGACTGGTCGTGTAACACCAACACACACCTCCACTACTCCATCACTCCACTCCCTCTACTTCCCACGAGAGACGTTAATAAGGCTCAAATGACTTGTATAAATAGGTTCTCCTCCCTATTTTCCAGACAGAAGAAAAACAACACAAGTCCAGACGAGACCGAAACCAAGTGTTAATACAAAACGTATTCAAACACCCAGAGCCTGCTTGCATCAATCGTAAGCCTGCTCACCTTTCTGTTACAAGTCAAAGCAAGCCAACAACTTCACAATCTCAACACCTTCTTCGCTTCCCTCCCTAAGATCAACCCCATCTCCTTCACTTTGTGACCGAAACAAGTCTGGAACGGCCATTTCTTGGTTTAGGCCGGACTTGAACATTGATTTCCGAATCTACAAGCACTCACCGCAAGCAGTGCATTTGTTTAGGGTTTAGATTCGTTCCTCATCCACACACCCCAAATTACCAAATCCGGCGAGAATAGTTTTCACCCATAAACAATTGGCGACCACGGCGGGAGGTTAATCTCTCGGTTGTAAAGTCAATTTCTTCAATACCATTCAATCAATTTCGAGATGGTTGGTCTTAGGACCGCCTCGACAGCCTCAAATCCCGATGGTTCCTCCAACGGAGATACCCCTCCTCCTAACGGCGTATCTACGGCATGATCGGAGATTTCCAACATTAAGCGAACTAGCACGGCACAGAAATTCACACGAAGAACATGGAGCTAATCAAAGAAGCGGTAAACGGCATACTCGATCTCCTCATCAAGATGACATCGAGATGAGCGTTCCGGAGACCTTTACACCGGGACTAGTTCCCCTCGGATCAACGGATTTTACTACGAACCGAGGCCGGTGGATCGAGAAGCGGCATCTCTAGTGGAAAGCTTGTGTGAACTCTTGCACCTCTCGAAGAATCAACGGCGAGACGTTTGCTGCAGTTAATAAAATAGCTCGGATGTACACCACTCCTTCTCGTCCGTAAGTCTTAATCGATCGGAAACATCTCGTAAATAATGTTACATTCACGGTAAAGACGACATGATGGCATAGGAAGGTCACAACCGGGCCCTACATGTTACCGCTCACATCAAGGGTTCAGAGTTCAGGAGGGCCCTCGTCAACACAGGAGCATCTTCGAATGTGATTACTCTCAATACTCTCAAGACAGCCAAGGTTAGCCTATGCAAGATTGTACGACAGCCCACCACGATGACGGACTTCAAGGAAATCGAGACCAGCACATACGGGTATGTCAATCAATTTATCAGTAGGACCCGTTCAGTCAAGAGCAAAGTTTAAAGTCATAGAATAGGAGCCGAACTACCATATGATACTGGGGAGACCATGGCTTCACGACAACAAGGTCATTCCCTCAACGTATCACCAGTGCCTGAAGACCATGCTAAATGATAAAGTCATCCGTATTCCTGCATCATTGTCTCCATACGCACCAATATGCGGAGTGGAGCTGTTCGAGACAAAAGGTACCTCGCAGGGAAGATCAGACAAAGTCATGTGCACCCCACTACCCACGTGGGCTTCAATCCAGGAAGAAGACCGACTTGCATCACTGAGGGCCAAGCACCACGACACGCCTTCTCTGACAAGGCGTCCATCTTTATCCAGTGAAGCTTAAACCCACGTTCACACCAAAAGGGAACGCACTTTTGAGGCGAAACGTGACCAGAAGGGGAAGACAATATACCGGCGCCGCTGTTAGCAATTAGCAAGAGAGACGGCACCCGGTCTCCGCCAATTGAATGTCTGCAGAACGATGAAATACAAGAGGAGGTATTGGATGCCCATGACAACTACAAGATGGAACCAATTCCACGACTGACGAGCTCGAGACCGTTAACATCGGGAGTGAAGAATCTCCCGTGCCGGTCTCTATCAGTTCGACTCTGTCCACAGACGAACGTACGAGTCTTGTTCAATTACTCAAGGAGTACCAAGATGTGTTCGCCTGGACATACGAGGAAATGCATGGCCTAGATGAAAAATTGGTCACCCATCACCTACATGTCATACCTGGATCCAAGCCAATCAAGCAATCTCCGAGGCAATTCAGACATGAAGTAGAAGAATAAATCAAGAACGAAATTCAGAAGCTGCTAGCTGCTGGCTTCATCAGACCTATTCATCATCCAACCTGGTTAGCTAATGTGGTCCAGTAAAAGAAGAAAAACGGACAGATTCGGTCTTGCGTGGATTTCGGGAGATAACATCGACATGTTAGTAGACGCCACCAGCGGACACGGTATGTTCTCCTTCATGGATGGTTACAGCGGCTACAATCAGATAAGGATGTATGAGCACGATGCGAGTAAGACAGCCTTCCGAACCCCTCTTGGGAATTTTTACTATACTGTTATGCCATTCGGATTGAAGAACTCCGGCGCAACGTATCAACGCGCTATGACGGCAATCTTCCATGACATGATGCATAAACAAGTAGAAGACTATGTAGATGATATCGTGGTTAAGTCAAAGGCTCGAGAAGATCACACCAACGTATTACGGCAAGTGTTTGAGAGGTGTCGAGAATACAAGTTGAAGATGAATCCTTTGAAATGCGCTTTCGGTGTCTCTTCAGGTAAATTTCTGGGATTCCAAGTGACTGTAGAAGGAATAAAAGTAGACTAGTCCAAGACTCAGACTATCCTCACAATGCCGCCTCCCCGAACCGTGAAGGAGCTCCAGAGTTTCATGGGCAAGGTGAAATACATTCGACGTTTTATACCTGGTCTAGCCCAACTTACCGCCTCATTCACCCCCTTATTGAAGAAAGGAGCCAGCTTCGTTTGGACCGCAACCCAACAGGAAGCTTTTCGAAAGATTCAACGAATACTGTCATCTCCAGCCATCATGAAGTCTCCTGCACAAGGTAAGCCGATATATCTCTACACTGCCTTCAGTGACACTGCCGTAGGGGCTCTACTCGCTCAGGAAGACGACGAGGGAATCGAACGTCCCATATATTACTTCAGCCGAATATTGAGAGACGCTGAACTCAGATACCCTAGAGCGGAAATATCATGTTTAGCCTTGATCCATTCCATTCAGAAGTTTAGGCATTACCTACTGTCTAATAGGGTGATACTTGTGTCTAAATCGATCCCCGCAAAGTTTTTACTTTCAAAGCCGGTCCCGACTGGAAGGACAGGCAAATGGCTTCTCCAAATGTCGAGCTGGACATAACGTGCGCGTCACCTAGAGCTATCAAGGGTCAAGCGATTGCAGACTTGCGGCGCATTTCTGGAGAAGGCACTACGACACGAAGATCTCCCCGGAGAATTTCCGGACGTCTCTGTTTTGGAAGAAGAAGTGTGGCTCTTGTATTTTGATGGCTCTGCTACCCCTAGCGATATCTTTGGAGGAGCGGGCGTGGTATTAGTATCTCCAACTGGGGAAGTATTCTCACACTCTTTCAAGATGGACTTCGAATGCACCAACAACTCAGCAGAGTATGAAACCTTCCTCATAGGGCTGTCGATAGCCAAGCAAGCAGGAGCCACGCGTCTGTAAATAAGAGGTGACTCCAAGTTACTGGTGAATCAGATGAATGGGGTATACGCACTGAAGGAAGTAACGCTAGCTCCATATCGATCAGAAGCACAAAAGTTCTTGAACTATTTTGCCGATGCAACCATAACCCATGTCGATCGCAAAGAACAACAAACACGCCGATTGTCTAGCAACACCGGCTTCCAAATTGAAGTTCGAAGGTTTGGAAGAAACCACGACAAGAAAGAGGAGAACCATAGAATCAACATGGTTATCACAATACAAAGATACCAAGACCGACGATTGGCGAACTCCGATCATTCAAGAGCTCAACACTCACTCTCCCAAGGAAAGGTCAGTCTTAAAACCCTGCAGAACTTCTTCATGCTTCATGGTATGCTATATTATCGGAACCCGGATGGTTCCCTGTCAAGATGTCTTGGGGATGACGAAGCACAACTACAGCTGAATCATGTTCACAACGAAATTTGTGGACAATCACTGGTGGTAACGCTTTACCGACGACTTCAACGCCTGGGCTATTACTGGCCAGAGATGGAGACTCAATCCAGACTACTTCAGAAGTCTTTCTCAAATTTCCAAGCACCGCCACATCAATTGGAAGTTTTTAACGTGAACCACACTGGGGACCGGAGAGAGCCATACATTAGTTATCTCCGTGACGGAACGACTCCTGCCAATCAAAAGGACGCTATCAAGATAAAACAAAAGTTCAAGCGGTTCGTATTGCACGAAGGGATCCTGTATCACAAGAGCTTCGGGGGTGATCTACAACGATGCCTGGCTGGGGAAGAAGTCCCAGTCATGCTGAAGGAGACACACGAAGGAGAATATCAAGGGAAGAGGAAACTGTTTCTCCAGATACACGAGAAATACTATTGGCCGACCATGGAGGATGACGCAACCACTTTTGTTCAAAGCTGCCACAAATGCCAAATTCATGGGAACCTTGTTCATGCGCCTTCCACTCCTCTGCACTCGATAAGCAGTCCATGGCCATTTTACAGCTGGGGACTGGACATTATCGGGAAAATCAACCCTCCATCATCAAAGCAACACGAGTACATCATAACTGCGATAGAATACTTCACCAAATGGGTAGAAGTCATTCCCCTACGAGGAACTACAGGAGCAACGATTGCGGCTTTCATTAAAGAACATATCGTTTGTCGTTTTGGTGTGCCTAAGCATATCATCATTTATAATGGCACTCCCTTCGCCAATAAACAGGTACAAAAGTTACTTGAAGAGTATGGCATTAAACAGGTCTTCTCCACCATCTACTATCCTCAAGGGAACGGGCAAGCTGAAAGTACCAACAAGACATTGATCCTGATCATCAGTCGAACAGTACACGATAATCCTAGGGAATGGCATGACCAGTTACCAATGGCACTATGGGCATACCGGACATCACCCAGAAGCTCCATTGGAGTTTCCCCATACTCACTTGTTTACGGAGCGGATGCAATTCTCCCAGCAGAGATCAAAATCCCATCAGCCCCGAGATTGCACGGAACCGGGATCCACTGGAACGAGGTCAAGACTCTAACTCCCGGAGTAGCGGAGTTAGACACTGACTTCAAGAAACAAAGCAGAAGAACGCACTCAGGTGTACAGGAATAGAATTTCCAGGGCGTACAACAAAACTGTGAAATCACGTGTTTTCAAAGTGGGGATTTGGTTTTGAAAACGGCCAAACACATCCAACAAGACATGTCCGCACCAAAGTTCTCACCGAAATGGGAAGGTCCTTACACAGTCACCAAGGCTTACAACACTGGGCTACTACAAAATCATTAAGGTGGACGGAGGCAAATTGGAAGCAAATCATCAATGGAAAGTGGCTCAAGGCATATCATGCACGACCACTATCTCGCTCTCATCAACAATACAGAATTTATTTTCATTACATGTTTGAATCATCAATTATATTCAGAGATGCATCAATGAAAAAACCCGTTTCACCAATCAAAACCAATGCAATTTATTCTGCAAAGACGTTCAATAAACTTTGACATAAACAATAAGGGAATACAGCTGAACACGACTTAGAAGAGGCCATCTAGAAGATTATAGTTCCTTGAGAGCATCATCTCCAGTCTAGCTTGATATCTTTCTATTTTTTTTCTTCAAGTCCTGTACAGCCCGCTCTACCTCCTTTGATTCTGCATCCAGAGCCTTCTCCTCTTCCAAGATAGCTTTCACAGCAGGAACAACATTCGCGAGGATGTCCGCTCGATCGACCTTGTCAAGACGCTGCCGCAACCATCCCACGTTGAACTCCATGGATTCACAGGTAGATACCATATTCTCCCATTTTTGGAGGCTTGATTCGGTAATGTTGCGGATAGAAATATTCTTCATCTCAAAGAATCATGGGAAGAAGGCGGTTTACCGCGGTGACCGAGAGCGGATGAACAGTCTTGGACCACATTCCCGGTTGCGATATGGCCATACTTTCTCCATAACTTTGTGAACAAAGGCACAAACTCCTTCCACACTAAGAATCCACCGACATCTCGGTAGCTGGAGGATAAACATTTCATGCGAACATCGAATGAAAGACCTGCATTGGGGTATTCATAAGATGAGATACCCAGATCAGCATCTTCGAGGTCCACAGGGGTAGGCGTGTTTGATTTTGAAGGAAGAGGACTGGTTAAATCATCATCATCGATAACTGTCACGCATGTTCCGGTAGGGTATCTCTGCAAGAATGAAGGGATTATTCACCTGATCATCATGAAGAACAAGAAATTGTTCAGAAAAGGAAAAAGAGACGAACCGGTATGAGCTTCTTGACTCGGAGAACACGAGCAGGGGATTCATAATGAAGCTCAGACGCATGTCGTGCACGTTTAACGGAAGATCCTGGATAGTATGAAGAAGACGATCCACTGTTGTTCGACATGATGAGGAAACGGAGTTTCTACAAGAAAGCCCTATTATAAAATCGTAAAAGTGGTTCAAAATATCTGCACCTGCATATATGCTGAGGAACCCTAAAATGATTACGGCGCCCGATATATGAGGATTCAACACCGACCAAGTCAGGCTTTCTTTTGAACCCTAATCAAGAATCAGAAGAGCATCTGGATACGAGCGATTCAACCAGCAGTGTGTAAACACCCACGCACGGAACCCCAGTAGAAGAAGAATCATATCCCTAACTCAAACACCTAAGGGAGGAAGCCGGCCTATCAAGGACTGTGGTCACGCACGTATGGAGGATTTCCCACGATTGGTCAGAATCCCTCCAGGTAGACTTTCTTTATCTTGTCTTCTTACGTTTGTATATGTCACCATCTCATGCCTACCCCACAATAGTGTAACCATTATGTGCTAGGCAGGGGACTTAATGTTGATGGTGGATTTTCATTTAAGGTTAAAATTGTAAAAAACCAAAAAATTATGCGATGACATCTTGTAAAAGATAAAGCCATTAATAAGTGTTGGATACTCCTTCACTTTACTGATTCACCTAGAATGGAGCATGTGGCAACAATCCCATTCTGTGAATTAAATACACGAAATTCATCCAGGTTGGAGCATGTAGCAACAATCCCATATACCCTGTGAATTTATAGCATTATTAATTAATGCGTGAGCAGCCTTGTATTTCCTGTACTCATTATCAGTGCGGCATGACGACTGAGTGTTGATCTCAGCAGAGCAACACGAACCTCCAAGCATTATAATGAAAGCATGTCCGAAATACCCGTACAGGTTGCAACTCTCGGTGTGTTATACTAGCCCGATTGAGAACTCTCGGTGTGTTATACTATCCCGATTGAGCATCCAGGACTGTCCGTATCGATCTGGATATGATCTCGTTCATCCAACCTCACCAGCGTGATTGGATGGCCCCAGATCAATTCCATAACCCCCAAGCGGGTATGGAATATTCCCGCCGAACCAACGCGGACCCCGCATGGTCGGCCTCCCCAAAATATTGGCATAGCTTGCCAAAACGTCCAAACCAGAGCGTATGGACAGAAAACCCTAAATTAGGGTTTGCGGCATATTACATGTGTCGCAAAACAAGCTCAACCATCCATCTTCGCAGGTATAGATGGAGGGCGTAGATGTAGATTCAAAGGGCCCAGAGCATGTCAACACAATCACCGTGGGCCCGCCTACATACCTGACCAATCGGTCAGGACCATCCATGGTTGGTCATCCCACCCGTGCGCCCGAAAAGAGCATGACGCACGGCCGTGAAACCCAAAAATTAGGGTTTTGAGCATCACGAGCGTCCATCTTCTCCTAACACGAATGGAGGGTCCCAGATTAGATTAAGCGTGTCCGGTCATACCAGCATGACCACCGTGGGCCCGTCTATCCCCTCACTGATCGGCCAAGGCATATCATGCCCGGCTATCCCAAAACGCGCGTCCAAACTTGCGTGGTCACACTTCCCAAATTGCAAAGGCGATCTCGACCACTCAACTTCACCGGACGATTTGAGTGGCTTAGATCACGTTTTCATGGGACAGTCGGGGTATAGGCGTGAACACCACCTACCACCTACACTCCAGACCGATCAACCAAGACCGACCAAGAATTGGTTGTCTTGGAACGCGCGCCTGAAGATGGCGTGATGTGCGGCTCTTGCGGCACTAGTTTTCTGTCACAAATTGATCTCGACCACTCAACTTCACCGGAAGAATTGAGTGGCCCAGATCATATTTTCATGAGGTAATGGGGTATGGGCGCCTGCACCGTCATGCCGTCTACACGCATGTACGATCGGCCTGGCCAAAATCGTCTCCCAAGCTTGGATTCGACCAAGCTGAAAAATGATGCCTGCACACCTCTTCAAAACCCTAATTCCATCAACGGTCGCAGATGAGTGTCTCAAAGATCATCTCGTCCGTCCAACTTCACCGGCTTGGTTATACAACCCCAGTCGGAGTTAATTGGTCAGTGAGGCGTCATGGTAATCACCACCCATAACTCTACCACACCATGATGCAGTACCTGCATAAAATACACATGATACTTCACAAGTATCAACTTCCTGAATAACGCAGTTATTCAATTTAGCATTACATGCTATCTTTTGTGGGTCCCACGATCCACACATTCCAGACATCAATCATGTCACAAATTGGGGGATACATACTGGGTATTGGTCTGGCGGTTTACAACGTGCAGCGTGCAACGCGAAATCAGAAAAACGTGTCAGGAAGTCATGGACGGTTAGAGATACAGGAGAAGTGGGCAAGACTGGTCGTGTAACACCAACACACACCTCCATCACTCCATCACTCCACTTCCTCCACTTCCCGCGAGAGACGTGAATAAGGCTCAAATGACTTGTATAAATAGGTTCTCCTCCCTATTTTCCAGACAGAAGAAAAACAACACAAGTCCAAACGAGACAGAAACCAAGTGTTAATACAAAACGTATTCAAACACCCATAGCCTGCTTGCATCAATCGTAAGCCTGCTCACCTTTCTGTTACAAGTCAAAGCAAGCCAACACCTTCACAATCTCAACACCTTCTTCGCTTCCCTCTCTAAGATCAACCCCATCTCCTTCACTTTGTGACCGAAACAAGTCTGGAACGGCCATTTCTTGGTTTAGGCCGGACTTGCACAGATTGATTTCCGAATCTACAAGCACTCACTGCGCAGTGCATTTGTTTAGGGTTTAGATTCATTCCTCATCCACACACCCCAAATTACCAAATCCGGCAGGAATAGTTTTCACCCATAAACAATTGTGTTCGCAAACTAAATGACTATTGTATATGTATCACTTGAGATGAGTATTTGTATATATTTTTTCTGAGCGGGGTGAGTTTTGGGTTAAGTTTTGTAGTAGATTTCTTAATTGAATGTTTAAGTAAATGATTTAGATTCTTAGTGCCTCTTTATTTAGTTAATCTCTTGGATTAGTCAGTTGCTAGCTTAGGGGGCGCTACAAATCATAAGAAAATGTGTCGATACTAATTTCCTAAAGTACTTAGGCTCAGTCTCAAAACTTGATAATTGAAACATCTGAAACTTATACGTTCCCACAATTGGTTGAAAAATATTTGGTGGGAAAACAAAGTCAATCTTGGTATCATAGCCTGAATAAACCACATCAACCAGAGGATGGGTTTCTAATAGCTGAACTTCTTCCTGGACATTATTAGGTTCGAGAGAGCTAGTATGAAGGTAATATGGCACAATGGTTGAGGTACATATATCAAGTCCCAAGTGAGGGATCTCTGTAAGAGTCAAAGGTGAAGCACATGGAGAATGATAATCACGCAAAAACTTAGAGTTTTCAGTGTCTCTAGATAGACTAGTCATAACTTCCCTAATTTCAAGGTCATCTGATTCCTGAAAATGGTCAATTGATTCTTCTAAGTCAGGTATATCCTCACTCATCTCGACGAGTTCATATTATTTTTCTAAGACTAATGTTTTTAAATCGCTAGACCCAGAAACAATATTCTCAGGATAAACCCGCTCCTCTAAACCATCATCGGCTTTGTAATCATAAGGAAATACTACATCGTCTAAAACGGGGGTATCTCTAGTCAAATCCTAGTCCTTTTGAATAGGTGAATAATTATTAAAATTATTTGGATTTAAACTAGAAATAATATTATCATTATAAAGCTCAATAGGAGTAACAAATTCCTGATCACTATGCCTACATATTTCAGATTCTTCATCAGCACTATCCTCATCATAATCATCATAATAGCATGAAAATGGTTGAAACTCATCTAAACATGTAATGTTACCATTTCTAAACTCGTCATCTTGATTATGCAAATAATTATCCTCACTTTCAAAGGTACTATTGGAAACACTATATTGGAAATTAAGATTATTTTGAGCAGTTCTATTATGGGCCTCTAACAACATTTTCTGAGTCGACTCACATGACTTCCTGATTTTATCTAGGAAAGAAGGTTCACACGTTGCATTGCTTTCATCCATAACTAAGTTATTCATCTCAGCTGAACTACGTGTCGACTCAAGTAACTTTTGTGTCGACTCAGCTAACTTACGTGCGGACTCTAGTAGAGAGGAATTTTGCTCGTATGACCGGTGGGCGTATGGATAGTAATTGGGCTCACCATGGTATGGACCATAACCTTCAAAAGGTTGATGTTCCCAACCACTATTCACATTATGGTCAAAGTAGTAACGTCCATTTTGAAACTCAGTCGGATATTCGTTGTATTGGCTATTGTAATACCAGTTCGACATTCTATTACAGGGGTGTGAGTTGTCACACAAAATAAAACCCACTGACAGGGAATTCGTGGGTGGATAGAGTCTTACCTCCCGTACCAGACGGGCGATGAACCGTTGAAGTCGACTCAGGCCACCGACTCCGATGCCAGTGTACGAACGCGAGGGGCCGAGACAGTATCGTAACTGTCGTCCTTCTCTGCAAACAGTTTATATTTAATTTTTAACCCTTCCTTAGGGTTTCAAAAATAATTTCCAAGTCCAAAAATAAAAATGTCCAAAAAGGAAAAGAAAATTTACAAAAATAAAACCCTATTTACAGTTTCTAAAAATAAAACAAAATAACTATATACAAAATCTTCTTCTTCACTCCTTTCAGATTCCTCTTTTCTTTCCTTCTTTGGCGATGCTTTCCTTTTATAGCACTTTTTCTTTCCTTATACTTCGCTTCAAATTTGAAAAGAATCGAAAAAACACCAAAACGCGTAAAAAAGAACAAAAAATAATAAAAAAAAACCTAAAAAAAAATCTAAATACAAGTCCGCGTCGGCGGCGCCAAAAATTGTTCGAATTTTAATAGTGGTAAGTAAGGTTGTCGTTCACTCGGACTTGATGAGATTGATTTTAAGAATTAATAAACTAAAATAAAAGGAAAATATATACAAAATACGTCACAGGATGAAGAATTTACTGGGACTCAGGATTTCATTGTTTTTCATATTCAAGTGGTTCAAAAATTAATCCTAGACATTTATCGCTCAAACAAAAGAAATATCAACTCTAATATTTTTCCAAAGATAGATTTCATAAAATATCAATTGTAAATTACAAGCATAGTGTATCAAAAGTACCTAAGAATAAGCATACACTATCAAACAAGATGACAATTAAATAATAGAAATCATAAATCATTTAAAATCGGTGCAAAAAGTAAATAAAAGAATTAATCAAATTACCACATTGATGAAATCCAGCTTCCTCCATTGCCCCAATGTTGGGTTTAGCTTCTCATGTTTTAGACACGTTCAAAATGGTTTTTCATTGCTCAAAATGTGTTTACAAAGAGGAAAATATAACTCAGGGAATTCACAACGCTGATACGGCGTTACAGAGCTCACCGTTACAATATTTGTCACAAACTGAAGATAGCGTTACAAACTGCTAAAGATTCCACCCTCAAAACGACAGTTTTCTACGGTTTTATGTTCTTCAGGTTCTTCTTCCCTGCAGCAGCAGAAAAATCTGCTCTGCAGCTTCCTATTCCTCTCTGTAGCTTCCCCAATCACCCGACCCTCTTCTCAAAATCTCCAGAACCCTTTATATATATACTCTCCAGCATCGCAAATACTCGATAATAATTCCATATAATCTTCATTAATTCTGATTATTCTCTTTTTCATATCACGGGAATAATTTCCTTTTGCACCTCCTTCACGCATCTGCATGTACTATGTACCACTCCTAACAGCCTTATACACGCTCCAAAAGAATTTTAGCATGCAGAAAACACACACAAGCCTTCCCAAAATAACTCAGAAGTTTCCCGAGAATGTGATTGCCCTGTTTAGTAGATATTACGTGAAATCTTCCCCTATGATCGAATTCAAAGCACTTACCAATCCTGTTTTGTTATAACAGGCTGGTATATATCCAAACCAAGAGAGGAATCCGACCAAATCTTGTCCAAAATCAATACAGAGAATATCGCACACAATTTTCCCTGTTTTATCATCAAACCCGATATCCAGCCCAAACTGATTGAATTGGACGGAGTTATCAGCCCAGTTCAGTCAATCCAAGTCTATTCCATCCAAATTCTCCAGTTGAATCTCCCTAAAACAGCCTCAAAATCCGAGCCCTAATCTGGTTTGCTGCTGTTAGAATTTCCCGCCAAAAAAACTAATTCAAACAAGGGAGAAGAGGTGCCCCTTATCATTCTGCGGAGTGCGAATAACAAGTGTCCAACTGAGGTGCCCCTTAACCAAAGTGAGAGTCCGCATAGCAAATGTCCTCCGGGGGTGCTCCACATAATTTTTCGAGCCGATTTTTCCAAAAATGTTTATGTCCCACAAATACCTACAAAAACATAAAAACACCAAAATAAGTACAAAATCAAGCACTAACAATAGAGACATTGAGGACAATTCAGACACAAAAATGTGTCTATCAATAACCACCGATAATAAAAGCGGCTGATAGATACCCTTGTCGACATCGTAATAGTGATGCAAGTACAACGACTAAAAGATGCACAAGAATATAGAAAACCAAATCATATTTGCATTTAAACAAAATTAAGAAAAATCACAAGAACTCTCGATCACCCATACAAAAAGAAAAGAGAGTTTTCGGGAGGAAGAAGTGAAGATTGATGCGCATAGAATGGACCTAGAGTATGTATCGATGAAAGGAAGATTTTTTTTTTCTTTTGACAAGAGTGATTAAAGGAAGATGATACTCGAGTCAAAAACAAAAATATATATATATATATATAAAATGGAAGTGGCAACTAAAAAAGATACATCCAAGAAAAAAAAATTATGCTTCAAAAAAAAAAACAATTTAAAAATTTATGCTTCAAGAAAAAAAGAATAGAAAGAAGAAGAACATACTAAGAGCAGTTCCTATGGAATGAACAAACCATCAAGTTTGTTCATTTTGCTCCCACTATGGACTCAACAAACATGAAAAATGGATGTTCAAACCAACAAATTTGTTGGTTTGTTCATTGAGTTGGAGGATGTAGTGAGCGTTTGATGATAGGCCGGGCGAGCTTGCCTCAAACGCTGGCGCTTTCTTGGGCAGCGTGCAATTTTCACAAAAACGCCAGAGCTCTTCCTTCCAGCGCGCGTTTGTCATAAAAGCGCCAACGGCTGAATCTGGACGGCCAGAAACTCTTGTGATCTAACGGCTATAATTTTTGAGTTCTATAAATACTCCTCATTTCAACTCTAAATTCACACATTCTACACATTCTTCACTCTCAAATCATCTACAAAAATGCCTCTCAGAGTTCGTGGTGTTAGATACACTCAACAAGAGGATTTATCTATTTGTAAAGCCTTTGTTTCTCACACACAAGATGTTGTCATTAGTAATGTAGCCGATTCGACGTTGACTTTCTGGGAGAAAGTTTACAGAATGTTCACCGCTGAAACTGGGAACATCCATGGGCGTGATTCTCACAGATTGCAGCATCGTTTTAGTGTAATTAGTATGAATGTATTGGAGTTCGTCGCCCAACTAATGGAGAATCACCAAAATAAGCTCAACGGTGAAGCCGAACATGAAGTCTTGCCCAGAACTCTAGCGATGTGGAAAGCATCTCACCGCGGTCGTCCTTTCGACTTCCATGCTTGTTTCAACATTCTTAGGGTGCTCAACAGATACGATCCCTACATCGCCCTAGGAATTCCACCACCCGCCGAGAATTGACGCCTATGTAGTAGTTGTTTTAATTTAATATATTTCTTTTATTCTCATGTATGATGTGGTTGTTTAATGCAGTATGTTTTTATTTATGTAATTGATGGTGAAATGTTTAATCGAGGAAAATTTTAAAGTACTTATGATATTGATGGTTTTAGATAATCGTAATAACAATTAGGACATTCCCAGAAATGCCTTACATATGTGTCTTCTTCATAAGAAGTCCGCAAATGCATAAAAGTCTTGCAATCGGGCTTTGAGCATCCACTGATTCTCCGTGGACAATGTTTGTATTCGTGATCTCCATATCCACAATGCAAGCAGTGTAATAACTCATTCTTCAATTTGGCTTTAAGTTTGAAGTTTTTGCAGAGTGTTGCAATCTTTTCTTCTTCTTCCTTTTTAATCTTCATAGCATCATCTAGCATATGTGGTTCCTATGGACAGTTGGGATCTTGACATTGCAAATACCTGAGCTTTTCCGGTTGTGATTCAATCACCATTCTGATGCATGAACAACCTTCCCGCGAACACTTTGAATACATCCAAGGGCATTGCATAAGACTGTGGTTATCCATGAAACATAATGGACAAACCTCTTTTGCTTCGACACATAATATTTGCTTCGCCTTTCCTTTAGAAAACATGGTGGATGTTGAGAAAGAAATATGTTGGTTTGGTTGAGAGGCCACCCCTAGTGTTGTATTTATAACAAGAAAATAGGCGTTGGTAATTCAAACGGGCGGTTTTAGTAAAGTCGCGCGATTTTACCAAAGAATGCCAACTCCTATGGTAATTCAAACGGGTGCTTAAAGGAAATTCGCGCGTGGTTGTATTACCAACGCCAACGGCTCGATCTTCTTTATCGACCTATAAATTCCATTCCTCCCATCTCCAAAATCACATCTTCTTCTTCTTCTTTTTTTCTAAAACTCTTCAGAAATGTCTGTTAGAAATCGTGGTCCCAAGATGGTCCATCTCAAGCACATCGTTACTGAACTCGAATGCCGCTCCCGGCCTTTACAATGGAAGAAGATGTTTCTCTTGATCGATGTTGGTTACATAGTATGATGAGACCAATGAACAATGACAATTTATGGGAAAGAGTATTGGGACATTTTGTAGCATCGCGGAACGAAGCCATAAGAAACAGTAAGAGCCTAGAACTAAGAATTTCATTCATCACTAAGGAAATCAAACATTATACGGAAGTTTTGTGGATGGTTCACCGTAGCTATTCTGGATTATCCAACGAAAAACTGGTGAGTATCTTACCTTTTTCCTCATTGATCAATTGCATCATAAATATCTGAACTTGTTGTTTATCCATTTTACAGAAAACCATCGCTCAGACCAAGTTTACTGAAGAAAGCAGAATAGAGTTTAAGCATTTTGAATGCTATGAACTCTACAGAGAGAATGTCGCTGGATTTGATGTAGTTTGATGTTTTTGTTGTGGATTTGATATTATTTTCAAGTTCAAATTGTAATAAATTTCGCTTAATCTGAAGTGGAAATCTCTATTTTAAAATCTAAATATTTTCGTTCATTGATGCCAATTCTTTTATAAGATATAAACTTAGGCAATAATAAAACGTACTAACAACTTCAATAAAAAACAAGTACAAGTTTTGGCCTCATGTTTATCTTCATTTGACGTACCTTCCATTCAACGCGCTCTTTGACAGTTTCGCCTTTGTTTTTGAATTTTTTTGTTGTTAACTTTCAAAACTGGAGCTCTTCTTTTCCTTTTAGCGGAACATTTTCTTGGAGCAACTTCAAAAACTTGCACTTCCCTCTTACAATTTTCAATCTTTTTAAAACTTCCACATATCTTAGAAACAACAGCTTCAAGTTTTGCATCGCAAAAAAGTGTGATCGCCTTTTCAGCCATTGAGAAATAGATAAAATTCAAGAGAAGTGAATTTTGGTGTGAGTTAATTGTTTGAAATTAATGGTAATTTATAGAGGTAAAAAGTGAATTTTGAATTTTAAAAAACTACCCGTTGGCGTTTTTGCTACAAACGCCAACGTCCTAGGTTCAAGCGCCGCGTTTAAGCTTTGAGCGCCAGCGCTTATCCTTCAAATGCCGACGTTTTAGCTTGAAACTCCAGCGTTTGTTTTTTGGTCGCGCATTTAGTTATCTAACGCTAAGTGCTTTACCATAGTGGAAAAACCAGTTTGGCCATCCACCTGGCTCAACAAAGATATGGGTTTGTTCATTCCCATAGGAATTGCCCCAACGAGTGTAGATGGAGATCATCTCTATTGTTCGTCTTGAAAAGAAAGGATCACTCGTAGCGGTGTAATAGCCCAGCGGAGTTAGAAACACCACTAATTTGAAATTTGAAAGTAGGGTGAACTAGTTTTTGTCCAAGAACCAACATAGAGTAAAAAGCAGGGTTGGATGAGGATGGATGAATGCAATAGTATATGATTATAAGTAAGGGATGTAGAACGGAAGGAACGTGTTTTTGGAATCGAAGGGGTCGACGGGCATGTCATGTTTGTACGTGGTCGGCTAACATTAGTTTTTTATTTTCCGTCTCCATCACTCTATCTTCTCCACTATGCAGTGTACACCACCGTGTATCTTTCAGTCTAATTATATACATTAAAGTCACCTTTATCACCATAGTCTAGCAACTAGCCATTTATCCAAAGTATATATAGAGTTACTAAATAGCTAGAGAGAATGAGATGCGAACCCAGTGCTAGGGGATTCTTTGTATTGATGCTTAGTCCGGCTTTATTAACGAAATCGTACATGGCATCCTTTTAACAATGTAGAAATAAAAAAATCACTCCCAAATTTGTTGGTTTTTGGAATCTGTAGCTAGACTCTTTAGGTTCGTCTTTCAAAAGCCTAGTACTTCTACTCTGGAATTTTATATCAGTTGCCATTTATTTCTTTTATTAACTAGCATCTTTAGGTCCTTCTTTCTCAAGCCTGGTACTTCTACTCTGGAATTTTACATCAGTTGCCGTTTATTTCTTTTATTAACTAGCAAGTCCAAATTGTCATCGAGATCGAAAAACTTGTATTTTTATGTTGTAGAACTAGAAACTATCAATTAGTCCTGATATAAAATATAGTGTGTCATCTGGTCATGTTAACTTAGTTCAATCGCTATAAGGTTATCTTTTAAGAATATATTTTTAGTTTCGTCCAAAATATTATTGTTTGGTACTAGGATGTATGTTACCCACGTAAGATGATGTCATCCTCTATAAACGGTGTCAAATACCATTTTCTCTCTTCTCTCTCTTATGTTCTCTCTATGTAAAAACAAAGAAAAAAGATTAAAAATTAAATATCTTTTAAACTATAAGTCATAAAATAATAAATTTTATATATTCGAAAAGTGTTGATACCTGGAAAAATAATTACCTAGTGTTAAGGAGAAGGTACCTTAAAGAAGGTCCAAGACCATAAGGTGAAATGGGAACTTGGGGACTAAGCCCAAAAACTCTTAGAATTATCCATAGAAATAAAGGGTATGGAAGGAATTAATGGAAAGAGTGATGTCCATTAGGGGAGAATGATAATATTAGGGGAGAATGACAATATTAGTAAATAAGGAAGTCTTGAAGGGCCATGTGTCATGATGTCACATGGAGAGGGGATTTTAGCAAAACCTATATAAGAAGAAAATAGTACTATGGAAAGCCTGTCACTCACTTACTCTTCTGGGAAAGGTGTAGTACATGTTGTGACTAGGATTGGTTAGCTTAAACTCATTTTACCCCTAAAACAGTTGGCGACCACATCAGGAGGCCTGTCTCTTGTCCAGCATGACACACCCGACAAACATTAACGTCGGCATGGTAGACGACCAGCTGACTGCTCAACCATTCGACCCCGACCGAGTGACGATAAAAGACGTACCAGGAGATAATGAAAAGATACAAAGGGGAGCCTTAGTGAGTAACCCAATCGTCCAAGGGACTCAAGGAGGAAGGACAGACGTTACACATGATAAAGGTAAACATACTGTCGAAGATATACCTTCAGCTAGGCCGACTCTGCAAGACATGCAAAAAGAGCTAGATGGACATACATGATGACAGCTGGAGCTAAAGAAACTCATGAAGGAGACGTCAGAAGCGGGAAAAAAAACTATCAAGGAAATATGAAGGGATATTATAAACAATGAGAATGCAGTCTTGGGAATATCTCAGAAGGAGATCGCAAGATACCTTGAAACAAATTACCGAGTAGTAAAGTAGGATACGTACGATTTCGCGAATATCCTATATTCAGTCGAAGTTTCCGAATACCAATACCAGGAGGACTATACATCACCAAAATTCAAGACCTACAAACAACGAAAGAAAGCACGCGAGCATCTTAGTCGGTTTTTATCTACCATGAACGATTGTGCTTCCGATGAGAGTGAAAAAGCGGGGGTCTAACAACCACACCCAATATTTCGTTTAGCAATCTGTATGGACAAACTCCAATATAATTCTAAGAGAATCAACTAGACAGTCAGACTCAATCAGTGGAAATATATCCAAGAGTTGTATCTCTGTTTCACAATGTAATCAACAAATCAAATAGATAGAAATCCGTGAGCCTGATTAATATGTGAAACAACTTGAACGGTACCAAAGACCAATGTTCAAGTTTCAATCAATTTATATCAACAACCAAAGATTGGATTATCTAATTGATTGAACTACGCACAACCTGTGATATTTCAATTATATAAACAAATATAATACGGAAAAGAAATAACACAGACACCAGAAATGTTGTTAACGAGGAAACCGCAAATACAAAAAAACCCCGGGACCTAGTTCATATTTGAACACCACACTGTATTAAGCCGCTACAGACATTAGCCTACTACAAGTTAACTTCGGACTGGAATGTAGTTGAGCCCTAACCAATCTCACACTGATCAAGGTATAGTCGCGTTCCTTACGCCTCTGAATCCGAGCAGAAATCTGCGCACTTGATTCCCTTAGTTGATCTCACCCACAACCAAGAGTGGCTAAGACCCAAAGTTGAGACTTGATAAATCAATCTGTCTCACACTGGAAAAGTCTATTGAATAGATAAATATATTTCACACAGATATACCTATGAGTTTTGTTCCGTCTTTTGATAAATCAAGGTGAACATGAACCAATTGATACACCAGACTTATATTCGCGAAGAACATTCTAGTAATATCAATCACCTCACAATAATCTTAATCGTATGGTAGCGAAAAAAGATATTGTGGAATCACAAACGATGAGATGAAGATGTTTGTGACTACTTTTTATCTTGCCTATCGGAGATTAAATCTAGAGCAAATCTTAAAGAAGATAGTCCTCAATCAAGATAGAAACCAGCAAGATCAGAACACGCAACTACAGAGAAAATAGTTGGGTCTGGCTTCAAAATCCCAATGAAGTCTTTCAGTCGTTAACCTACAGGTTTTTGTAGAAAACCTAAGGTTAAAGGAAAATCGACTCTAATCGCAACTAGTATCACATAGGAAGTGTGGGGATTAGGTTTCCCAGTTGCTTGAGTTCTCCCTTATATAGTCTTCAAATCAGGGTTTGCAATCAATGTTACCATGGTAAAAAAGCATTCAATATTCACCGTTAGATGAAAACCTGTTTAGACTCAAGCTTATATATTTCAACCGGTAGATCGAACATAGCTTGTTACACACAAGTTAAAAGTGACTTCATTTAGATATGAGGAACCGTACCTAAACGTGTACACCTTGTTGGCTCAACAATAGTTAACCGAAGTTATCCATATGAAAACTTTCATATCAACCTTGTTCACCTTACCCATAACTAGTTCAAATGACTCAAATGAAACTAGTTCTAGAGTTGTTTAATTGTTTATATTCTCATAGAAGATACAAGACACAATTGAAGCAAAATTGATTTTGATTCACTCGAATAAATTCATGTACATTATAGCTATGGTTTGCAAAAGGTTGCATTCCTTATTATATAAATGTATAAGTTCATGAACAAACCGATTTTAGAACATAGCCTACTCAAGTATGCAAACGTGTACGCATACCTAAGTGGCCAGACTAAGTTTGGGTTCGCCAGTATGCGAACATGTACGCATACCTATAAACTCAGTTGAATTCCAGAACTTGAACTTACGCCAGTATGCATACTAAGTTCCCAGACTTTCATTAACCAACCAGTACGCATACGTGTACGCATACCATGGTTCACGGACTTGGAATAACTTGCAACAGTTAGCATACAAGTACGCATACTGTGTTATATCCAATCATGGTTAATTTGTTCTAAACTCTAATTTCAATCATTGAAACATTTTAGGAAGACGGGAATAGCTGTCTCACACAAACTATTAGCTTCGAAGCAATTTTCAAGTGATCGAATGATCAATACGAAACATTCCAAGTCTACATCAAATGACTGTCTCACATAAATCATGTAAGATGTTACCAGGAGATTTTCACATGATCATCTTTTGACTTTCGTCAAGAATATAAGATGAACTTGGTTAAAGCAAAAGTTTACCAACACATATTTCGAGAAATATGTAAACGAGTTAAACTCAGCTCGAAATATCAAATGTGTATAATCGAAGTCTATATAGCTATACGACTTTTATCTCAAATAGGAGATATAGTAGATAGACTTTTGAGTGATAGATAAGTTCAAGTCTCCACATAACTTTTGTTAATGAAGTTCCACAAGCTCCCCTTAGTAGTTCTTCGTCTTCATCGATGAACGCCGTGAAGTCTAAAGCTCAACTACACTTTCTATCATAATATGAGACTTAGCTATAAGTAGACTAGAAATCAAGACTTATTGTTTTGGCAACTAAACTTGACAAACAAGCTTGAGATAGCAACACTTGCGAGTTCGACCGAGCAGTGCTCTAACAATCTCCCCCTATGTCAATTTTAGTGAAAAACTATCAATACATATGGATTACAAAATAAATAAACTTTGTAGCTTCTTATCCAAATGCTTGATTTCCTTGGTTCTTCAACATTACTCGAAATCTTCGTCACTTCCAAGTACTCCGGTGATTCTGAACGTGTTCAACTCAGCATCATAGTTTTTGAAGATCCGTAGCTATAACAATGAGAAAACAGTAGCTCTCAATCATTGTTATACAGTGTCGTAGTAATATTACACAGCATCAAAGTCCAATTTTATCACAACTTTGACAACAATACTATGGTGATATGTATCACTCCCCCTTAGTCAGTACTTCATCTCACAATGAAAACCACTCCCCCTTACATAATGATCCGTAAACCATATGTAATTGTAGTGTGAACTACACGTTAATTCTCCCTTTTTTTGTCAATATAAATTGGCAAAGGTACGAAAACTAGTGGGATCATAATGAAATTCTCATAGAGATATTTCATGACTAAAAGAGAACATGTTAACTTTGTTTCGATGATTTCACATAGTCGAAACTTAGTGTATTCATCAAGGAGTTTATAAAGATACAAGAAATCTCCTACAATATTCCACAGCCGCACTCCCCACAAGATTTGGAAATTAAGCACAAGTTCAAATAAGAACTATCCCCCATCAAATGTCGTTCCCGAGAGAACAACAAGAGAGACCTTAGTTTTGCAAGAAAAGAAGGATTTCTTTGGACATTAAAAAATTACATGAAACATTAATTTGTATCCATGAAACTCAATTAAATTAACCACAAGCGAACCCGTGATTAATTTAATCGGAAATGCTCAACATAAGAGAACTTATGGAGCCGCACAGTATTTTCACATAGAAGTGGATCTGTTAGAGCAAAGCTCGGTTGAACCCACCAAGCGTTGGTATGTCAAGTTTGGTTGTCATATTTTAGTGAATCAAAACTCATGTTAAGAGTCGCTTGATTATGTACTAGAGTCAACTTCGTATAGGTTAGCTTGAAAGTATTAGGATATGAGACTTTACAAGTATTGCGAAGACTTGAAGATGTGAAGAAGCAAGGAGCTACAACGACAACAATCATCCTTCCACTTGAGGTTAGTGATATTTGACTTGAACTGTTTCATTCCCTAACGTATCTTTCAAGTCGTGCATATTGAAAACAAAACTGCGAAGCATATTTGAACTCTAGATAGACATAGTATTAAGGAATACAATACGAGGTTTATTGCTTAACCATTAAACTTTGTAGATAAGACATTGCCATAATCATTTGAATGCTATTGTGATTATGTATGGGTATGAGGTGAGGATTTCATCCTAGGGAACAATGTTTTACATGTGTTCTAAGGAAGTAAGTTCATAAACTTGTTTGTGAATCGAAAAGGAAATCGCCAGGCGTTATTGGTTTTGTTATTCATTGCATATATTATGAACAACCGATATGTGTGATTGAGTATAACCGTTCATGACTTGTTGTGTTCTTGGTAGAACTATACACAAAGGCCTGACTTATGTATTGGTATGACTTTTATTAGTGAAACCGATCTTAAGTAATCACCTGAGATGGTATGATCGGGTTTGTGATTTTCTGTCTGACCAAATATGGGAAAGGGGAACCGATCCTAGTAAGAGGTGCAGAACATCACATAGGGGAACCGATCCTTGTATGAGGTGCGGCAAGGTTTATAGCAGAAAGGGGAACCGATCCTATGAACATATGCAACACGTTTTTAGGCAAAGGGGAACCGATCCTATGGACATGTGCAACACATATAAGTTAGATACCATATATATGTGGGGAACCGATCCTAGTACCTAGTCAACCGAATTTTGGAAAGCTAGTGTGACTATGCAAAGTACTCACATGGAAGGTAGAACCGAAATTTGTTTTGGTAGAACCGTTAAACCCATGATTGTGATTGAATGTTATTTGATCAATCGCATAGTTCTTGAAAGTTAGATGAACCAATTCTAAACTTGTTTGGAAGTGTGGAAAATCGGTTTCAAGGTTGCAAGTGTGAAAGAGAACTTACATAGTTAAGATGTCGACATACTTTGAACACGTGCTATGAATGTTTATTTCTTTAATTGTTTAAAGTTATTACTTAATAGCTAAGGGAAGAGAATCCCAGGATCGAAACATAAATAAGTTAAGAATCTTTTAATTGAGGTATTTAACTTCATTTTGTAGGGAAATAAGAATTAGTAATGTGCATTTACTAATTAGAGATTTTCCGAGAGATTTCGATCATTATTTTTGGATGAGCATTTCCAGGAATTATGGAAACCGAATTTGTGCTTTAATGAATATCTTGAGAATATTTTCGGTTTTGGAAATTCCTTGGTGTCCAAACTTCCTTATCTATAAATACTTGAAGTTTGCCTTTCTAGAAAACTAATCCTTCGTACCAACAGACTTCCTCTTTATTGTGTTGTTACTGGTGTAGCCGCCTATTCGGAGAGGAGAGTAACCTAATTTGGTGAAATCTCTTACGGCCGCTCAGTTTAAAGTATTCTTTGGAATTGAGAAGCTCTACGAGTACCGTTCGTGGGAAACTAGATAATTACGGTTTATCTTTTGTTTTTTTTTATTTGATTGACTAACGGTGGTTGAACTTTGATTGCACCTAGTTTGTTTATGCTTGAGAATCTTCTCTTCTGATATATGATTCGCTCAAACTAGTTCAAAGTTTCGACAGGGATCTTTAAACTTTTGTTAGTTCTAAAGTCAATCTTGTGATAATCCATTGTTAACAGACTCCGTTTTGTGCGTGATTGATCACAAGAAATTCAAGTGATTGTGTGCAGGTGTTTATTGAATATCTAAGAAGATTTGAAGACAAAGAAGATATTGAAGATTTCTGATTTGTGGGTTCATAATCTTTGGTGTGCACAATACTTGTTTCGGTAAAAGAGGATCCAATTAATAATCGGTTTATCTTTGTGATAGATTGGATTGATTAATTGAGTAGATCGGCATGAACACAGTTCTTTGGATTAATAGTGTTGTTGGCTGAATCTTAAACGATTACTTCGGTAATTAAATATAAGATAGATCTAAGGACCTGACGAAGGATTTTATGTTAAGATAAACGGAAGAGCCTTTGTCCAACTCATATCACTTGGTTGAATAGTGTTGATACCAAACATATTTGTTGTTCCTCTACTGTTTGGAATACGAACCAAAGGAATTGTTCCAAGTACGTGACTAAGGTCGGAGGCGTGGGAATACTTCGGATGAAAGATCTTATTTGTCATCATTGTTATTAAAATGATGGAACTAGGTGAACTATAGGTTTAGTTGCTTGGTCTCAACAATACGAAGTTAGGTGTAATTTTGTGTAGCGGATTAATCCTGAGAGTATTCAATTCTAGACAAGGTCCCTGGGTTTTTTCTGCATTTGCGGTTTCCTCGTTAACAAAATCTTGTTGTGTCATTTACTTTATATTTCCGCATTATAATTGTTTTATTATAATTAAAGTAAATTACACAAACGTTAATTCTTATTTACTTGATAAGTGAATCCTATTGTGTTTGGTTAAGTCGAACCTTTTTATCAAGTAACATACTTCGTTGTTGTATTGTCTCGATCTCGTATCCATAGACGATCACACGAAGTGTGAACCGATTAGTTGTATTGTCTCGACTCAGTCCATAGACAATCACTTTAGAGGTGTGGGATTCGTTGATGATATATGTCGGCCAGACTCCCCAAGATTTCATGAAGCCATGGCCTCCCAATCGGTAGCGTTGTATGGAATGACTTATAGGTAGGAAAAGTTTTAGCTTGAGGTATATTTGGGTACCCTCGCCTTTTCAATTGTTATCAGAGCAGGCAAACACGAAAAGATCTAACAATCTGTGTTTGGTGCGATCTAACCTATAAGAATTGAATCTATATCTGATTCAGTTAACGTTTTGCAAGAGCATGAATACTCAGAAGTTGTTGAAGATTTTACTACTTCGTTGACTCATGATCCAGGAGTGACGAAAACATCTATGCCTATCTCTGATGAAAGAGAAGATGCTGATAAAGAGTTGGTAAAACTCCTAAAGCCTATACAATCTCTGTCTTCTAAAGTACTTATTTTAAAGACAGAGTCAAATCTTCTTAAACAGGAGATCTGAGAAAAAGACATTCAACTGAATTGTCTAGCCAAAGAGAAAATGAATCTCACTATCAAACTAGAGGCTCTTGGTAAATCTCTTAAAGATAAAGAGACACGTCATATGATTCTAACTAATAATGTTGTTGTGATTTCTTCTGATGAGGAAACTAAAAGTCCTTGCTCGACTTTTACAGATTGTGACAAAACCGGTTTAATCACATCTGAAACAGATCAAGATGATGGTAGTTTTCCTAACTACATCAAGTTGGAAGAGGATGATAAACCAGCTTCTAGATCTACTGATGATCAAACGAAATCTTGTCCAAAGGAAACTTTGAACCGATTCCGTGGTGATTGTAAGGAATACAATTTTCAGTCACTTGACAGGAAACTTATACTTCTTCAACATACGGTGGTAAAAATTTTGAAGGAAGTTTCTTGTCTTAAAAAACTGAAAGATTATTCCTCAGTAGAAACACAGATTATACCACATCCCAATAAGATCAACTTAAAAGAGTCAGAGGGGAGAGTTGATAATCACTTCTGGAAAACGGTTCCTCCGCACCCATATCGAAACAGTTCTGGTTTTGATAAGGAACGACTTCAAAAGGAAGGGAAATAGAGAATCTATACCAAAAGAAACAATTAGGAATTTCCTATAGTTGTTTCAGATGATCATACTAATGTGGATCATAAGGAAGTCCTTAGAATGAGAAAATCTTATGAAAATCTCATTGAAAGAATTAAGAGAGATTTATCTATCTCTGGGAATTCTCACATTAGTAAGTTTTCTCCACATGATCATATCTCTCTAGTTAGAAAAGATCGTCTTAGGAGAAAATATTTTGGGCAGAAATTCTCGAAGAGAAACATGAACTATGTTTCTGATATTCACTGTAAGCTGGAAAAGGCTTACTCCGATGCAACTTAGTTGTATCATAATTGTGCATTCTCATCTCTTTCGTGCTCATAAACTTGGATGGGAAAGGCACAATAAAAAAGGAGCACATTTATTTTGTGTAGTTGTTTAACAGAAAAACTCTGTGACACTGTATGGATAGCTGTGAATCCATGATTGTCAGAAAAAATGTTCATGTTTAACATGATCCAAAAAGAGGTTTTATTTAGAATTTTTGAATTTTAATAAGCCTTCCTTCTTGAGAAATTCGGACTAAGGAAACGAAATATATTCTTTAATATTTTCGGATTCTCCAGAGGTCTTTTGGTCCGAAAGTTGTCTCTTTTAAAAGGAAAAACTTTCTCTTACCTTTATTCGGAAACTCTGATCAATCCTTTTATATTTTCATAACCGAGCATGCCTCCAATAACTCGCAGTGTCTCAAAGGCTAATAATGAGGAAGCTCAAAAGGTTAAGGATTGTCAAGGAATCAATACAGAGAGGAAGAAGAAGGGCATATCAAATATCATGTCTGATTATGATTCTGATAGTTCAGTTGGATCACAAGATGAGTCATGTTTGTTGGCTTACAACCTACAAGATCCAACCAAAACCAAGTGGATTCAAACTGACAGTATGATAGACTATATCCAAGGTTTTGAGGAACTAAGAACCAATTTCATTATAACGGTTCGAAATCAAGATTGGCTCAAAGATAAGATTGAGGAAACAAAAGCTGATATTGCTGACATGAAGATTCAAGTCGAAAAACTTGAGAAACAAGAAGTGGTTGCTGACAAGTCTCTTGAGACATACTTTAAGAGTTTGAACACTGAAGAGACCCCAGTGAACAACAAGATCACCACTAGAGATTAAGTTATATGATGTAATACTTAATCTAGAAAAATACATCAATTTTTGATTTCTTTCATTGATTGTATTGGTCTATTGAGAATAAAACTATTATGAATAAAATTATTGATTTATAATTTTTCTTGTGACAGTTTTCGGTTTACATAGCCTGTGCTTGAATGCTTTTATCTTATTTCTATGTATGTCTATGGGATGTTTGATTTCGGTTTTACTACCTTAATATTCGATCTCATATGTTGTGAACCCTTGTGGTTTGGGTGACTTTTTGATTTAGCAGGATTAAGTTCTATCCCATGTTGGTAGGCTTTATCAAAGAATCATGAGGGGTTCTGGTAGAAACAACATGTGAAAAAGTCACAATATGTTGAATTGGTTTTGGTTTAGCATAAAAGCATATGTGTTTCGACGGTTTTCAACTTTTGCTTGCAATTGTTAAAACCGATTTTCAACCTTTCTCTGGTAAAGGTTGGTTGTTGTTATTCTTTTGTTTTTGGCATAAGGATGACAACATGATGATATTTCGATATCAATTCTCCTTGTAAGAAGATGCAATCATATTGGAGAAGTGGATGCGAAATTTGAGGTAACAATCTTGTTAGTTAATTGTTTTCCTGTTTAAGAAAAGCCTGAGTTTATTTCATATATATTTATTGCTTTTGCTTAACAAAATTTCAGTACAATTGATGTTTATTCCATTATGTGTGTATGGATGTATGTGTGATTCAATTGGTTCCGGTTAAGAAAAACTATTGTTATCTTGCTTTATTGTGTGGTATCAATTGTTTAGGCTTACAAAATTTCGGTGCAATTCCGGTGCTTTTAATGTCTATGTTGTTTCAATTGCTTCTGGTTGAGGTGAATAATTATGCAAGTTGATTTATGTTGGTTTGTATGAATTATTTATGGCTTAACGAAATAAAAGGTGTACGGGATGAGTTGTTTAGTCCAATTCGATTCCGGATAAGAGAAACTAATTTAATTCTGATCTTAGTTAGACTTATCGAAGTGAGGTTTCGGTTATTCAATTCGAAAAACTTGAGAAACAAGAAGTGGTTGCTGACAAGTCTCTTGAGACATACTTTAAGAGTTTGAACACTGAAGAGACCTCAGTGAACAACAAGAGCACCACTAGAGATTAAGTTATATGATGTAATACTTAATCTAGAAAAATAGACATCAATTTTTGATTTCTTTCATTGATTGTATTGGTCTATTGAGAATAAAACTATTATGAATAAAATTATTGATTTATAATTTTTCTTGTGACAGTTTTCGGTTTATATAGCCTGTGCTTGAATGCTTTTATCTTATTTCTATGTATGTCTATGGGATGTTTGATTTCGGTTTTACTACCTTAATATTCGATCTCATATGTTGTGAACCCTTGTGGTTTGGGTGACTTTTTGATTTAGCAGGATTAAGTTCTAGCCCATGTTGGTAGGCTTTATCAAAGAATCATGAGGGGTTCTGGTAGAAAAAATATGTGAAAAAGTCACAATATGTTGAATCGGTTTTGGTTTAGCATAAAAGCATATGTGTTTCGACGGTTTTCAACTTTTGCTTGCAATTGTTAAAACCGATTTTCAACCTTTCTCTGGTAAAGGTTGGTTGTTGTTATTCTTTTGTTTTTGGCATAAGGATGACAACATGATGATATTTCGATATCAATTTTCCCTGTAAGAAGATGCAATCATATTGGAGAAGTGGATGCGAAATTTGAGGTAACAATCTTGTTAGTTAATTGTTTTCCTGTTTAAGAAAAGCCTGAGTTTATTTCATATATATTTATTGCTTTTGCTTAACAAAATTTCGGTACAATTGATGTTTATTCCATTATGTGTGTATGGATGTATGTGTGATTCAATTGGTTCCGGTTAAGAAAAACTATTGTTATCTTGCTTTATTGTGTGGTATCAATTGTTTAGGCTTACAAAATTTCGGTGCAATTCCGGTGCTTTTAATGTCTATGTTGTTTCAATTGCTTCTGGTTGAGGTGAATAATTATGCAAGTTGATTTATGTTGGTTTGTATGAATTATTTATGGCTTAACGAAATAAAAGGTGTACGGGATGAGTTGTTTAGTCCAATTCGATTCCGGATAAGAGAAACTAATTTAATTCTGATCTTAGTTAGACTTATCGAAGTGAGGTTTCGGTTATTCAATTCGAAAAACTTGAGAAACAAGAAGTGGTTGCTGACAAGTCTCTTGGGACATACTTTAATAGTTTGAACACTGAAGAGACCTCAGCGAACAACAAGAGCACCACTAGAGATTAAGTTATATGATGTAATACTTAATCTAGAAAAATAGACATCAATTTTTGATTTCTTTCATTGATTGTATTGGTCTATTGAGAATAAAACTATTATGAATAAAATTATTCATTTATAATTTTTGTTGTGACAGTTTTCGGTTTACATAGCATGTGCTTGAATGCTTTTATCTTATTTCTATGTATGTTTATGGGATGTTTGATTTCGGTTTTACTACCTTAATATTCGATCTCATATGTTGTGAACCCTTGTGGTTTGGGTGACTTTTTGATTTAGCAGGATTAAGTTCTATCCCATGTTGGTAGGCTTTATCAAAGAATCATGAGGGGTTTTGGTAGAAACAATATGTGAAAAAAGTCACAATATGTTGAATCGGTTTTGGTTTAGCATAAAAGCATATGTGTTTCGACGGTTTTCAACTTTTGCTTGCAATTGTTAAAACCGATTTTCAACCTTTCTCTGGTAAAGGTTGGTTGTTGTTATTCTTTTGTTTTTGGCATAAGGATGACAACATGATGATATTTCGATATCAATTCTCTCTGTAAGAAGATGCAATCATATTGGAGAAGTGGATGCGAAATTTGAGGTAACAATCTTGTTAGTTAATTGTTTTCCTGTTTAAGAAAAGACTGAGTTTATTTCATATATATTTATTGCTTTTGCTTAACAAAATTTCGGTACAATTGATGTTTATTCCATTATGTGTGTATGGATGTATGTGTGATTCAATTGGTTCCGGTTAAGAAAAACTATTGTTATCTTGCTTTATTGTGTGGTATCAATTGTTTAGGCTTACAAAATTTCGGTGCAATTGCGGTACTTTTAATGTTTATGTTGTTTCAATTGCTTCTGGTTGAGGTGAATAATTATGCAAGTTGATTTATGTTGGTTTGTGTGAATTATTTATGGCTTAACGAAATAAAAGGTGTACGGGATGAGTTGTTTAGTCCAATTCGATTCCGGATAAGAGAAACTAATTTAATTCTGATCTTAGTTAGACTTATCGAAGTGAGGTTTCGTTTATTCAAGTCTAATCGAATACCTTAACAAGAAATGCTAGTTAACTAACCTAGTATTTGTCTTGTTTAAAATTGAAAGGTCTAAGTTTATGGATAATTAGAACCTGATGAGAAAAATAGAGTTATCTTTATTTTTGTACAATCGGTTTAGCAAAGGGACTAAGGTGCTTAGTTGATTTTTGGTTTGCTAAACTAAAATGGAAAAATTGTTTCGGACAATTGTTTCCTTGGTAACATATCAAAATAAAACTACTTGTAGTTTCGGTTTTGATATTGGTTATCAGAACATGATGTGTGGAACCCTCGTGCCTAACTCTACAGGTTGCAAGTTTATTGAGATTTGTAAGATTCTTTTCGTGTTGTCCTTTATTTTTTTCGTTTCTTTGTCATTTTGTGACAAAAAGGGGGGAAATATAAGGAGTAAACAAGTGATACTGGCATTGATTTTATATTTATTGGTATCGCTAAGGAAAAGAACATTGGTGCTTAAACGTTTTATCTAAACGAAAGAGTGAAAGCACAGACTAAGGGGGAGTAACATATCATATGAATTGGTATAACAAAGACGTGCGGATTGAATATCTACCTATCTTCCTTAGGGGGAGTATTTTCTTCGTTATTATAATGTCAACAACGACATTTTCAAGGATTGAATGTAAGCAGTTTACTGTGTTGTTGAATCGGGAATCAAGCATATGTGTAATGAATTATTGTAATTTGTTTATCCGTATGATGTAAGATTTTTTTCACTAAAATTGACAAAGGGGGAGATTGTTAGAGCATAGCTCGGTTGAACCCACCAAGCGTTGGTATGTCAAGTTTGGTTGTCATATTTTAGTGAATCAAAACTCATGTTAAGATTCGCTTGATTATGTACTAAAGTCAACTTAGTATAGGTTAGCTTGAAAGTATTAGGATATGAGACTTTACAAGTATTGCGAAGACTTGAATATGTGAAGAAGCAAGGAGCTACAACGATAACAATCATCCTTCTACTTGAGGTTAGTGATATTTGACTTGAACTGTTTCATTCCCTAACGTATCTTTCAAGTCGTGCATATTGAAAACAAAATTGCGAAGCATATTTGAACTCTATCTAGACATAGTATTAAGGAATACAATACGAGGTTTATTGCTTAACCATTAAACTTTGTAGATAAGACATCTCCATAATCATTTGAATGCTATTGTGATTATGTATGGGTATGAGGTGAGGATTTCATCCTAGGGAACAATGTTTTACATGTGTTCTAAGGAAGTAAGTTCATAAACTTGTTTGTGAATCGAAAAGGAAATCGCCAGGCGTTATTGGTTTTGTTATTCAATATTATGAACAACCGATATGTGTGATTGAGTATAACCGTTCACGACTTGTTGTGTTCTTGGTAGAACTATTCACAAAGGCATGACTTATGTATTGGTATGACTTTTACTAGTGAAACCGATCTTAAGTAATCACCTGAGATGGTATGATCGGGTTTGTGATTTTCTGTCTGACCAAATATGGGAAAGGATAACTGATCCTAATAAGAGGTGCAGTACATCACAAAGGGGAACCGATACTTGTATGAGGTGCAACAAGGTTAATAGCAGAAAGGGGAACCGATCCTATGAACATGTGCAACAAGTTTTTAGGCAAAGGGGAACCGATACTATGGACATGTGCAACACATATAAGTTAGATACCATATATATGTGGGGAACATATCCTAATACCTAGTCAACCGAATTTTGGAAAGCTAGTGTGACTATGCACAGTACTCACATGGAAGGTAGAACCAAAACTTGTTTTGGTAGAACCGTTAAACCCATGATTGTGATTGAATGTTATTTGATCAATCGCATAGTTCTTGAAAGTCAGATGAACCAATTCTAAACTTGTTTGGAAGTGTGGCGAATCGGTTTCAAGGTTGCAAGTGTGAAAGAGAACTTACAAAGTTAAGATGTCGACATACTTTGAACATGTGCTATGAATGTTGATTTCTTTAATTGTTCAAAGTTATTCCTTAATAGCTAAGGGAAGAGAATCCCAGGATCGAAACATAAATAAGTTAAGAATCTTTTAATTAAGGTATTTAACTTCATTTTGTAGGGAAATAAGAATTAGCAATGTGCATTTACTAATTAGAGATTTTCCGAGAGATTTCGATCATTATTTTTGGACAGAGCATTTCCAGGAATTATGGAAACCGAATTTGTGCTTTAATGAATATCTTGAGAATATTTCCATTTTTGGAAATTCCTTGGTGTCCAAACTTCCTTATCTATAAATACTTGAAGTTTGCCTTTCTAGCAAACTAATCCTTCGTGCCAACAGACTTCCTCTTTATTGTGTTGTTACTGGTGTAGCCGCCTATTCGGAGAGGAGAGTAACCTAATTTGGCGAAATCTCTTACGGCCGCTCAGTTTAAAGTCTTCTTTGGGATTGAGAAGCTCTACGAGTACCGTTCATGGGAAACTAGATAATTGCGGTTTATCTTTTGTTTTCTTTGATTTGATTGACTGACGGTGGTTGAGCTTTGATTGCACCTAGTTTGTTTATTCTTGAGAATCTTCTCTTCTGATATATGATTCACTCAAACTAGTTCAGAGTTTAGACAAGGATCTTCAGATTGTTGTTAGTTCTAAAGTCAATCTTGTGATAATCCATTGTTAACAGACTCGGTTTTGTGCGTGATTGATCACAAGAGATTCAAGTGATTGTGTGCAGGTGTTTATTGAAGATCTAAGAAGATTTGAAGACAAAGAAGATATTGAAGATTTCTGATTTGTGGGTTCATAATCTTTGGTGTGCACAATACTTGTTTCGGTAAAAGAGGATCTAATTAATAATCGGTTTATCTTTGTGATAGATTGGATTGATTAATTGAGTAGATCGGCATGAACACAATTCTTTGGATTAATAGTGTTGTTGGCCTAATCTTAAACGATTACTTCGGTAATTGAATATAAGATATATCTAAGGACCTTACGAAGGAGTTTATGTTAAGATAAACGGAATAGCCTTTGTCCAACTCATATCACTTGGTTGAATAGAGTTGATACCAAACAGATTTTGTTGTTCCTTTACTGTTTGGAATACGAACCAAAGGAATTGTTCCAAGTACGTGACTAAGGTTGGAGGCGTGGGAATACAGACAGAACTAGGTGAACTATAGGTTTAGTTGCTTGGTCTCAACTATACGAAGTTAGGCGTAATTTTGTGCGGCTTAATCCTGAGAGTATTCAATTCTAGACAAGGTCCCGGGGTTTTTCTGCATTTGCGGTTTCCTCGCTTACAAAATCTTGCTGTGTCATTTACTTTATATTTCCGCATTATAATTGTTTTATTATAATTAAAGTAAATTACATAAACGTTAATTCCTATTTACTTGATAAGTGAATCCTATTGTGTTTGGTTAAGTCTGAACCTTTTTATCAAGTAACATACTTCGTTGTTGTATTGTCTCGATCTCGTATCCTTAGACGATCACACGAAGTGTGAACCGATTAGTTGTATTGTCTCGACTCAGTCCATAGACAATCACTTTCGGAGAAAGAACTTATAGGTAGGAAAAGTTTTAGCTTGAGGTATATTTGGGTACCCTCTCCTTTTCAGGATCAGGGAAAGATCAATAATGCAGAATATTCAAAGATTCATTCTATTTTCATCAATATTTGCATAATGATGTCATAGACTTAATCTTTGTTATCAAAAGTTCATTCTGTTTTCCATCTATATTTGCATAAAGACATATAATAGACTTAACTTTTGACATATATGGGACAATCATAGTTCACGGACGCAAACACACATATCCCATAACAATTTTTGCAATATATAAAACCAATAAAGATTAATACTGCAAAATCATCTTCCAAATAGACTTTAGAAGTTAAATAAATAAATATAAAAATATTGCAAGATGAAAATCGTTGGCAATAGATATGTGTACTCACAATAATTGTTATTCCAAACCCTAGTTATCCTTCTTAGAACACAAGAATAAATTCTCATAAGAAGTTTCCTAGACAAATAAATATAACAAGAGATGAAGAATTTACTCATCATATTCATCATCGGAAACCATCCAAGAGGCTTGAACAATATCCATATCTTCCTTGATTTCGGGAAACTTAGTAGCAATCACACGTAATTGTTATTGCACGCATTTTACCTTGGAATTGATCTTACACACACCCTTGAGGATTTGATGAAGGAGACCCAAGGTGGTTGGATCACGAGAACCGTCAAGGGGATCATATCTTTGTCTTTTGCAAGCAATCTCCTTAATACGTTTGAAAGTACAAAGACGAACAAGTTTGGGAGTTCCAAGGAAGTTGTCAATGGGAGCAAATGAATGTACACGAAAAATTTGCTCAATTAAACAAGGAAAGCCTAACTTCTTGTTGGATGAAGTCATCGAGACCATTTGAAGAATGATAAATCCAAAAATATCGAGACTTGGAGTACCCAATTCAACGAAATAGACCAACTCCGCAATCTCACGGTCTTAAATCAACTCTCTACTAACAAGAATCGTTTCCCTATTTATCATGGTCTTGAATTCCATGTCATCAAGATTAACATCATGGATGTTAGCATAGAAGATTCTTGTGAGAGTGTTAAAACCTTCACCAAGACCATCAAATATGTTTCCAAGATTATACTTTTCAAACAAATCAAATCTTCTTTATGACCACTAGACATTTCCAATTTCTTTTCAAAGATCAAACCAGCAGAATAAATCCTTTCAAATGTCTTACCACAAGAATCATTAACAAATCTGATTTGAATGGAGGCTTGGTCTATAAGTATGTTCATGCTAGAAGTTGAAGATGAACCTATGTTTTTTGAAACCTTCTTTGAAACCTTGAAATTTCTCATGAGACCTAGAATTTGAGAGTACAAGGAGAAGGAAAAACTTACTTGATATGCTCCTTGAAGATGAAGAAAACCCTTAGCCTCTTTTGAATCTCCAAAGATGAATTTTAATGGAAAAAATACATGAACCCTGGAAAAGTTCACGTACGCGTACTAGAGAGGAAGAAGAAGGGTACGCGTACCAACTTCTTAAATACCCAATAATGGGCTTGGACCTGTTCATGAACCGCGATCCACAAAAGGAAGGCAGGATTTCATAAAGCGTTCAACAGCCAAGGTTTGTACACTGGAAGAATCAATATTGTGCAGTAAAAGGATAATAGAAAACCTACATCACTTTAATTAACCTTGGGTAGAGAAAAAAAAACTTGTCATGGATTTTTTCTCAAGAAAAAAAGATAAAAAAATAAATTAACCCAAACACAAAAATAATCAAACCGTTACTTGCCCCATCTCAAGTTATATACAAATGGGGTAGATACAAGCTTGTTACCAAGAGGCTAGATGTGCAGAGTGATCCTCATGTAACATCTCCGATTGATATTTGTGAAATGTACCATAAGTATAATCATAGTAATGATGATACTCCGGGTTAATAGAATTTTTTAAATCCTTTTTCTTATGACCAACACAAGGAATGACGTTTTCCGACAATTAGAACCTACATCGAACTTACCAGAAATCTTTTTATCAATTTCACATGAGTTAGTTGTAATTGCAGGAAATCCTACAATACACACCTCACAAGAATTCATAATATCTAACACATATTTAAGATCAATAACAAATCTCTTTATTAATTGAGTTAGAAATTTTACAAGAAGGAAGTGAAATCAAGAATGTTATTGCTACTCTAGACTTTCTCTCTCCTCTAAACTTTCTCTCACTCTCTAAAAAGATCTCCCCCCTTTTCATAAGCCTATTCGGCTCTTTATATAGGACATTACATAATGGATGATAGCTAAGTTATCCTTTATTTTCGGATCTGAATTGCGACATTCTCACAAGTGTACAAATGTAAAACCTCGCAACACTCCTAAATCTCGCTAGGTCTTCACATATTTCTCATGTTCTGGCTGTCGTCATCCGTTGCGTCATTTATATTACTCGTCTGCGATGTCTTCGCAATGTGTCGTTTATGGATTTCGCAAGGGCGTTGGTGTTGCGATATTTTGATCCTACATCTTGCCTATTCTCATGTCTTCTCTGAGAAGGAGAGAATGTCATGAGAACTAATCTATTCAAAATGCCACAGCTGCTCATTCTTTCATTCTTATCTGTTTTGACATGACTCCGTACTTTTACACAAAATTTATTACACGTATCCCTTCTTCCATCCATTTTTTGACACGTCTTTTTCAACCGTCCTCTCTCAACCGTCCTCTCTCAACCGTTCATGTCTACTCTTCGTATTAAATGTGTTTTCCTTTTCGAGAATCCATCTCTCTATATATATTTTTCTTACTCCTCTCTTCTTCTTTTTTACTCTCTTTCTTGTTTTCTCTGCAATTTCTCTTCTTCATCTCTCCGTAATTTCCGCTCCTGCTACTGTAAATCTTCTTCTTTTTACTTCTTTTGATCTTCCATCTTCTCTTCATTCCCATACTCTGAAAGATGCCTCCAGTTGGTCGTAGATATGAACATCTTTTGGAAGAAGTTCAAAAAGATTTGCTAGAGAAAGGTTTCACATTATCCACTATTCCCAATCAAGAATCTAAATCCATTCTCTCTGCCAAATTGTTTGCTGATCATCATTGTGATGATCAAAAAATCATAATTTCGCTAGGTCATCTCACAGGTCTTCCCATTCCTCTCTACAACCCTGATCTTCCCTTGTTTTATAAAATTCTTGCTCATGCGAAATTCTCGCGAGCCATCTATCAATTAAGCGGGGATTGTATCCGCTTAATCCTTGAGTTCGCCAACCGTGGTGCCGGTAAAGGATCCCTTTACTCCAAAGAAGTCAGAGATCCTAAATTTGAGGACTTAGAGATATTCGCTGAAAAATATTCAGTAGAGAGTTTCTTTGAAAATTATGAAATAATAAATATGAAGAACGATAGAACTCGCTGGGGTACACGTTTGAAGAGAAAAGAAAATATTCTCAGCGACAAAATACTTATGCATGATATCGATTGGCATTCTGGCAAGAACAATATTCCTCGCCATTCCAAAGACGACAAATGGTGCGTCTTTCCACTACTTTTGAATGGACCTTATATTTCAGGTTCAAATGTGCTCCCTGCGAATCTCGCCAATTATTAGCCTTGGGTATTTAATTGGCCTGAGAAAGCAAAAGAGGTATGCTTCTTAAATTTTGCTCAATTTGAAATCTTCTCTCCTTTTTATACCTACTAACCTTGCGAAATTTTCAGATTATCAAGTTGAGGAAGAGTTATAAAAGAAATGCTAAGGAGAGTACTTTAGCAGCACTCCGTTCGATCACGGATGAAGTAAGAAATACTTTTCTTTATTATTTTTAACAATATTGTTGCCTCTATTTCTTATCTTCATTTGTGTGCGAAGGTTGGTGCTGAGATCGCTGGAGAGGAAGAAAATCCTAAGAAGACCAAAGGTAAAGGTTCTCTTCGCAAGGAGAAGTCTACTGTCCCACCTTCTAAGAAACGAAAGATCCATTCCTCTTCTCCTTCAAGTCCTCAATCCAGCGAAAGCTCTGATGAAGATAATGATGATGTTGATATTTCTCTCGCAAAGGAGAATCCTCCAACTGAATCTTCTATGGCGCAACTGTCTTGCATCTTCTCTGACTCCATGCAAGGAATTGGAGATGATCGTCTTTCTAGTACGTGCGAAGCTCTCGCGAGTATCTGTGATGCTCATTTACTAGAGGGTGATGATTCTCTTCATGGGGTCTCCAGATCGGTGACTCCCAGCTTCCTAAATGCACTTGGTGTCTTGGTATGTCTTTATTCCCTTAGTTCTTCATAATTTCGATTTTAAATTATATCTTGATAATTTCTTTATTTTCCTTTATAGTCTGGGAGAGCTTCCTTTGATGTTGCCTCAGATCTTGAGAAAAGGCGCAGCATTCTTGAAAAGAAGAATCTTCAACTGTGCAAGAAGAATGAAGAATTGGAAACTGAAACTGTTGCTCTTCGCAAGAGAAATGAAGAATTTGAAAATAAAACTACTACTCTTCGCGAGAAGACCAAACAACTGGAAGTTGATTCTTCTAATCAGAAGAATAAAATATCTAGTCTTCAAAGCGCCAATCAACAACTTTATGGTATGAGATTCTTCTCTTTTTCCTTCGTCTTGTTCTCTCATTATCTTCCCTTATCTAACTTACCATTTTCGCAGACGTTTATAACCTTTCTGATGAAGCTATCCTTCTTCACTCATTTCTAGAACCTATGGATAATGATGCTCTTCTTGCTCATCTCAACGATTCTTTGGATAGCTTTTCAAATAACAACATTAAATCTCTTCCTCTAAACGAACTTCAATCCAAATTTCGCCTCTTATAAATTGATCATAGATCTAGTTTAGGCTTAGCCAACCAACTTAAACGTCTGTATCTTAGTTCCAAAGAGAAAATTAATACTTTAAGGAAGAAGATTAGTGATCTTATAAATGACAAAGATCGCATCGCTAGTCAAGGTGCCCAAGCATTAGCGAAATTCCAAAAAACTCTTCTTGAAGTTCAAGTTGAACGGGATGAATCCATCCGCCAAAATGCTATACTTAGCGAAAGAGAGAATCAAATTCGCTCCCTTCTTCTCATAAACAATGACGATGAATTCGCTTGGGCTGCGAAGATTCTAGATGACGCCAGAAATAATTTAGGTGTTAACGTTAGCCTTCAAGCTGAGCATACGGCCTTGATTAGGGATATGATTTCTGATAAAGAAGGTTGTTAATTATTCTTCTTTATTTTACTGTTTATTTTTTTATGAAGCTGTCATTAAGTTACTAATTCATTGTCATATGTTCGCAGAGGTTTGAAAAGAGATTTCGCAAAAGAATTGAAGAACTTGAGTCTGAGAAAGAACAGCTCGCAAAGGATTTCTCTCTTCGAAATAACAAATATTCCAAATTGAAGAAGCAACTACAAATTACTGTAGCGAATTTCAAAAATTATGTTGTTATCTTCCGCAATCAGACTATTAAGACAGTCTGCGATGACAACAACATTCCTCATTCTTCATACCCTTGTCTCCTTGACGAAATCCCTGAGAATGTGCCTTCTTTGGATATCTCCGATGGTGATGCTAGCGAAGAAGAAGAATCAAATGAAGGTGAAAAAGTAGAAGAATCTGATGAAGACGAAGAAAATGAAGAGGAAGAATCGAACAAGAAATAATTCTTTTTTATTCTTTATCTTTTTGTAATATCTGTACATTCCTTCTTTTAATCTTCTATTTTTGTAACCTTTTGTTGCGAATTTCTTGGATCTTCAAATATTATTTCTACCTTTGTTGTTCTTTTCTGCACATGTTAAAAGAACAATTCTTTTTTTGCAATACAGTTAGTCAATATATTATCAATCTTTCATTTTATGAGCGCGTAAATCTATCATATGAAGACAAATAACATGTTTTTATTCTATACATTCCCATACTTGCCTCTGTTATTTGCGTTCAAATGAGAGATTAAGCAAGTTACTTTCGATTAGTGATATGTGTTCATGCCTCAATCTCGCAATTGTTGCTGCTGAATTTTCGCAAGTAAGGAAATCTTGGTTTCTTCCAAGATTTCCTTTTTTCTTTTTCTCTTATGTGGTCTTATTTTGCCTTCCTAGTTAAAGGTCTTACTGTTCTACCTCTTGTCATTGCGACAAAATTGCAGGACGTCTTTATTCTTTCATGTAATGACCCCTTGATCTTGCCTTATCATTTCTTTAGTATTGTTGCCTCTGCAGGATAGTTTTGTTGCGACAATATGACAGGCCTAAAAATCCTTGCGAAAATAAAGCCCCATGACATTGCCGTCTTGCGACGAAATCGCAGGACGTCCTTACACTTTCATGTACTGACCCATTAATCTTGTCTTATCTTTATTTTTTTGTATTATTGCCTCTTCAGGATTGTCGCATAAATATGACAAGCCTAAATTTTCTTGCGAAAATAAAGCCTCATGACATTTGCGTCTTAAGACACTTATCAGCTCCCTAATGGAGGGTGCCGCCCTTATCATCTCCCTAGTTGCCCCTTCAAGGAGGCATACTTCTGCCATACAAGGCTAGCTCCCCCCATCCGGTCTTAACAACAACCAGTTGTTTTCGCAGCCTCTTATCCCTTTTGCCTATAGGGCTTATGGTTACGAGACCGCACCCTAAGTGGAGTTTTCTTCGGGCCGAGTGCGGATATGCCGAGACTTGCCAAGAATGGCCGAGACACTTCAAATGCCCCAGGCACTCTTGGCTCAACTGTGTACCTCGGCGCCTTGGTCAAATGATGACTCCTTAGAAGAGACCCTCGGTCGTCCAATCCAAGTCTTAAGCTTAAATTGAAAATCCAAAGTGTCTCCCCTGGATGGGCTTTATTGACCCCAATTCTCCATGACTCAGGTTCCAGGGGCGGTGTAACCTTTTCCCTGAGCCATGCAATAGGTACCCCTTCTATGATGCACTTTAGGTCTTACATTTTCCTCTTACGAAATTTTGATTTCGCGAACTAGGTGTACGCCATAGTTGGTTTGCCTCTGTCTGATTAATTTTTTGATTCTTTTGCATGTAAATTCTTTTGTAATTTCGCAATCATATCTTTATATTTCATAATATATTCTCTTCTTCTGCATATCGACTTCCTTTCGCAACCTCATCTCTGCTATTCATAAGAAAGTTTTTTTTTTTTTTTTTAAAACCCAACTTACATTTCTCGTCTTCCTCCCAATTTTTTCTTTGACAATCAAAAACTATATTTATTCTTTGAGTCTCTTACTTCTGCTACTTTCTGCCTCTGCATTTTTGAATTTTCCTGTCGTTTTTCTTGTCTTTTGCGAAGCCTTCGCTACCTCCTATCTTCATCATTTTTTGGTTTCGCAGCATTTCTTCCTCTCTTTGTTCTATTACATCTACCATTAATCTTTCACCTCTTTGTTTTTCTTTGATGTTGTGTTTCCAATTCTTCTTCTTCGCAGCTCTCTCTTCGCAGGATTCTATATCAATTTCATAACACTTCTTTCCTTCAACCCAATCTCCCTTTATGATGCCAACACCAGTGGGATGAGGGAACTTGATACATTGATGGAAAGTCGATGCCACACCTAAGATCTCATGTAACCATGGTCGTTCGATCAACGCGTTGTATGGTGATTCCACATCAACTACACAGAATAAAATTTCAGAAGATAATCCTTTCAGTGGAATTCGCATATGAACTTCTCCTTTTGTCTTATTTGCAATACCGTTAAAACCATAGATTTTGTACGTTGAAGGTATTAGATCTTCATCTTTCCCTCCCATAGTTTTATAAGTATGATAAAAAAAAATATTCACGGAACTCCCAGTATCAATCAAAATTCTTTTGATTGCCCATGAATTCTCAGCTTCATCATCTTCATCCTCACTAGGTTTTGGGTTGATCTCCAATCTTACCACCAATGGGTTGTCATGCATTTCTCCACCCTCAGGTACTTCTTCTGCGGTAAAAGAGATGGTCTGCTTTTGCCATTCTTCCAATGGCGATGTCTTCGCAGTGTTCATTATTTCTTTATCATCAGCATCTCTTGCGAAAACTCTGTTGAGAGTGTTATCATGAAAATCTTCAATTGTCTTGTATGAGTGTACGATGGAGTTACAAAACAGATTTTTTGCCTTTGCGCCAACTTCAATCACAAATGTTTCTCTTTCTTTTGTTGTATTTGGCTTGTGAATATCTAGAGGAGGTGGTAATGCTTGAGTTTGCGTTTGTCCTACCAGAAAGTGATTTAATTTTCCCTGATCTATCATCCTGAGAATGATTCTCTTTATATTTCTGCAGTCATTTGTTGTATGTCCATGGAAGTGATGATAAGAGAAAAATTCATTACTTCTGTAGCTTGGAGGTGGTTCACTCCCCATGTTCCACGGTGCAGGTATGTTTTCCATTAGGATTATAGCTTCCCATATCTTCTCCACACTAGCATTCAAAGGTGGCCTTTTGATTTCTTCCCATATTATTTTTGGATTTCGCTGTCCTCTGTGAAAGTTTTGCCTCTGACCTCCATAAGTTCCTTGCGGTTGATGACCTCCATAAGTTTCTTGTGGATGATCAAGTCTTTGGATTTTGTTATTTCCATCACGGCTATAGAAGTCTCTCTCTCTCTCAAATTCTTATTGATCACGGCTCCCCATAGCTACTAGCTTTTGCTGTCCATCTCCCATTACTCTCTCTTGTTGTCCTTGCGAGGTGCTCGCCACTGTATTTATTAACTTGGGTAATAAGCTTGCATTCGCTGCTCTTGAACTTGTGTTCTCAATGGGGTATGATTCCATCTCGTTTTGCTTTTCCTCAAGAGCAATATACTCCTCCTGTAGTTCTCGCAACTCAGTCATTGTGATTGTATTTTTTATTCTGAAAATCTGAATGTATAACAGATTGGTTACGAACATAGCATTGATGAATGATAGAATGAGATATCTTTCGTCTACACGACCAGCCATATCACTACACATTGTCTTCCACCTCACAGTTAGATGCTTCAAACTTTCGCCAACCCTTTGCTTCAACCCAAATACATCTTCAATGCCAGGTCGCGAGGAATTGTTACTTATATATGCCCCTAAAAATATAGTTTGCAAGTGGTTGAAAGAGGTTATAATATTCTTTGGCAAACCTTCAAACCATTTTAATGCCTCTCCTGTTAAACTTGATGCGAAATACTTGCATAATATTGCATCATGGTTCTCCCATTGTAGCATAAATCTCACATAAGCTTTGATGTGTTGGACTGCACAAGTTGTTCCATCAAAAATGCTAGTTAACGCAGGAAAATTGCATTTTGGGGGTATTCCTCCTAATGATACTTCTTGTGTAAATGGAGTTTTCGCAGCTTCCTTTATGGCTTTATCTAATTGTCTCTTACCTCCTCCTCTCTTATTATTTATCATTCCTCTCATTTCCGCTAACTCTCTCAAAATTTGTTCATTTATACCAGAATTTGGATCCATTGGTCTTTTCAACTCCGCCTCTCTTCTCCTGCGCTCATCTCTATTTTGACTTCCTTGTTCATCATTTTCTTCTCGTCTTTCTCTGCGATCTTCTCTTTCACTTCTTTCATTAATTCGCACACCATCATATCTCTCATTTTCTCCCCTTCGCCGTCTTTCAATTCTCCTTTGTACTATATCATACTCTTAATTGATATTAGCATTATTGCGGTTTCGCTCACGCCTCCTTTCTCGATTATCATGGTTATTCTGTCGAATTGCCTCTTGTAGCTCTTGTTCTTCCACTTCTGCTCTTAGTCTTTCTCTCTCGCGAGCTAAATGTGTTTGTTCAGCATAGTGTTTTTCAATTTAATCCTCAATTGCTCGTTCATTTCTTTGTATTTCTCTCTCGTGTAAAATTCTGTTCATTTTGAAGAATTTCAGCACGTTGAATATAACGATCTTCCAATACTTCTCTTCCTTCGCAACGTTCTTCGCCTGGATTTTGTATTCCCTCTCGAGTTTCTTCATTAGCATTTTCTATAGGCAAATTTTGTCTTATTTCTTCTCTAACTGATCTTGAACGTGATCTTGTAGTGCTTCTTGACCTCGTATTTTGTAATCTTATGTTTTCCATCCTCAATTCATGATTTTGCCTTGTCAAATTCGCACGTTCTTCTGCTTCAAACCGCCTTTCTTCACGTATTGTTTGCCTCAATGTCTCTAATGCTGCAATCTCTTCATTTCCATGAATTATTCCTCCAATTACTTCTTGATCTCTCTCCTCTTGTCCATTGTCTTCTAATTGCTGCTCTTCTCCCATTTCATCCGCAGAGTCTGATCGCCAATTATGTACACTCACTCTATCATAATCCACAACTCTATTATGTATTGGTGGTGTACGTTGAATTGGCGGTTGAACTGGTGGTTGAGTTTGATTTTATCTGTTGTTCCTTGTATTCATTCTTGAAGATTCTCCTATCTCGTCTCTCCTTTCTCCAGCAAGTCTCCTACTCCTTCTAACAGTTGTTGGTTGTTTTGATGCATGTCTTCTTCTAGCCATTTTTCAATTTTAATGAAATGTTGAAAATTATAAGAAAATTACTCCAAATTCTTTCAAATGAGAATATCTATCTTCAATCAGTCCCTGTTTTTAGCGCCAAATGTAATTGCAGGAAATCCTACAATACACACCTCACAAGAATTCATAATATCTAACACATATTTAAGATCAATAACCAATCTCTTTATTAATTGAGTTAGAAATTTTACAAGAAGGAAGTAAAATCAAGAATGTTATTGCTACTCTAGACTTTATCTCTCCTCTAAACTTTCTCTCCACTCTCTAAAAAGATCTCCCCCTTTTCATAAGCCTATTCGGCTCTTTATATAGGACATTACATAATGGATGACAAAATAAGTTATCCTTTATTTTCGGATCCGACTTGCGACATTCTCGCAAGTGTACAAATGTAAAACCTCGCAACACTCCTAAATCTCGCTAGGTCTTCACATCTTTCTCGTGTTCTGGCTGTCATCATCCGTTGCGTCATTTATATTACTCGTCTGCGATGTCTTCGCAATGTGTCGTTTATGGATTTCACAAGGGCGTTGGTGTTGCGATATTCTGATCCTACATTAGTAGTAAGCATAGTTCGTACATCATGAACACATGATTTTACATGTGCAGAACTTTTATCATAATGATTCTTGTCCTCAATGGAATTAAGTTTTTTTTTAAATAGATCTTTGTCAATTGATCCATCACGATAGTATTCCTCAAACGGATTAAGAATTAATCTAGTGAGATTCCATATCTTTGAGCTTTGACCATGTTTTCTTGAAGGATTTTTCTTAGAAAAACTTTTAATTTTTCCTTTAGACTGTTTCTCATCATCTAAATTTTCCAAAGTCTTAGATGGAGCAAGATTATCTTGAGATACCCGAGGTCTTGTGGATAATAAGCTCTGAACAATCTTTAAGGAATTCTGGCGTGCGTTACAGATGCCTAGAGCAAGTTTCCCAACAAAATTTCCCATAGGGACAGACTTTAGGGATCAGTCAAACACAAACTTATTAGGTTTATAGTGTTTGCCTGCTCTGATACCAATTGAAAAAGTGGGGATTTAACTGAAAAAGCGGGGGTCTAACAACCACACCCAATATTTCGCTTAACAATCTGTATGGACTAACTCCAATATACTTTTAAGAGAATCAACTAGACGGTCAGACTCAAACTTAAAAAAGTATATCAAAGAGTTATATCTCACTTTCTCGATTCAATACTTACTCAAGCAAATAGACCAGAATTTTTGTTAACGAGGAAACCGCAAATGCAGAAAAACCCCGGGACCAAGTACAAATTGAACACACACTGTATTTAGCCGCTACAGACACTAGCCTACTACAAACTAACTTAGGTCTGGACTGTAGTTGAACCCCAATCAATCTCACAATGATCCAAGGTACAGTTGCGCTCCTTACGTCTCTGATCCCAGCAGGATACTACGCACTTGATTCCCTTAGCTGATCTCACCCACAACTAAGAGTTGCTATGACCCAAAGTCGAAGACTTTAATAAACAAATCTGTATCACACAGAAAAGTCTACGGTAATAGATAAATCTGTCTCCCACAGAAATACTTACGAGTTTTTGTTCCGTCTTTTGATAAATCAAGGTGAACAGGAACCAATTGATAACCCGAACTTATATTGCCGAAGAACAGCCTAGAATTATCAATCCCCTCACAATAATCTTAATCTACTAGCGAAGGAAGATATTGCATAATCACAAACGTTGAGACGAAGATGTTTGTGACTTCTTTTAATCTTGCATATCGGATAAATCAATCTCAAGACAATCTTACGATTGTACTTAATACGATAGAAACAAAGAAGATCGGATCACGCAACTACAACGAAAATAGTTGCGTCCGGCTTCATAATCCCAATGAAGTCTTCAAGTCGTTAACCTACGGGGTCTTGATAGAAACCTAAGGTTAAAGGAGAATCGACTCTAGCTAATACAACTAATATCACACATGAGGTGTGGGGATTAGGTTTCCCACTTGCTAGAGTTATCCTTTATACTGATCTTTCAAATTAGGGTTTGCAATCTAAGTTACCTTGGTAACAAAGCATTCAATATTCACCGTTAGATGAAAACTCCGATTAGATTCAAACTAATATCTTTCAACCGTTAGGTCGAAACTTAGCTTGTTACACATAAATAAAATGCACGTTTATTTAGGTTTGTGAAACCGTATCCAAACATGTAGACTTAGTTGGTTAAACAATAGTTAACCAAATGGTTAGCCATATGAGTACTTTCATATCAACCATATTCTTCTTTACCATAACTAGTTCAAATGAATCAAATAAACTAGTTAGAGAGTTGTTCAATTGCTTAGATCTTATAGAAGTATACAAGACACAATCGAAGCAAAAACGATTTGATTCACTCGAATCGATTCATGAACTTTATAGCCAAGGTTTGCAAACATGCATTCCTTAGTTTATGTAAGTTGTTCACGAATAATCGTTTTTGAAAATAACCAACTTAAGTACGCATACTGGTACGCGGACTTAAGTACCCGGAATAAGTTTGTTTTTCAGTTCACAAACTCTAGCAGAAATTCACGGGATGTGAACTTCCGACAGTGCGCGTACTGGTACGCGGACTTTAGTTCCAGTTTTAGTGAGAAGCAATGTACGCATACTTTGGTTCAAGGAATAAGGACTTACACACGTATGAGTTATCACACAATGTTTATATCCAACCATGGTTATATATTCTAAACTCTCATTTCAATCATTGAAACATTCTTAGAGGACGTTATATAGTTGTTGTTCACAAGCTATTTTTCGTCAAAGTAATTTTCAAGTAATTGAAACTTAATATGACTTTCGTCACTAGTAAAGATGAACTTGGCCAAAGCGAAAGCTTACCAACACATATTTCGAGAAATAGATAAGCGAGATAAACTCGGCTCGAAATAACAAATGTGTATAATCAAAGTCTATATAGCAATACGACTTTTGTCTCAAGATAGGAGATAGAGTAGATACACTTTTGAGTGATAGATAAGTTCAAGTCTCCAAATACCTTTTAGTCGATGAAGTTCCACCAGTTCCTTGAGTAGTTCTTCGTCTTTGTATGATGATCGCCATGGAGTCTAGAGCTCGACTATACTTTCTATCCTAGTCCGAGACTTAGCTATAAGTAGACTAGAAATCAAGACTTATAGTTTTGGCAACTAAACTTGACAACAAGCTTTAGATAGCTACGCTTGAGTTCGACCGAGCAAAGTGCTCTAACAATCTCCCCTTTGTCAATTTTAGTGACAAAACTATCAATACATATGGAATACAAAAATAAATAAATAAACTTTTGTAGCTTCTCTTCCACATGCCTGATCTCCTTGGTTCTTCAACATTACTCGAAATCTTTATCACTTCCAAGTACTCCAATGATTCCAAAGGTTGTAAGTTTAGCATCATCGTTGTTGAAAATCCGTAGCCATAACAATGAGAAAACAAGAATTCTCGATCATTGTTACACAGTGTCATAGTATTATTACACAGCATCATAGTTCAATTGTATCACAACTTCGACAACAATACTATGGTGATATGTATCACTCCCCATTAGTCAATATTCCATCTCACATGGAAACCACTCCCCCTTACATAATGATCCGAAAACCATATGTATTTGTAGTGTGAACTACACATTAATTCTCCCCCTTTTTGTCAATAAAATTGGCAAAGGTACGAAAAACTAGTGGGATCCTAATGAAATTTCCATAGAGACATTTCATGACCAAAAGAAAGTAGATATCAACATTTTAGATGCAATCATATAGCCGAAGCTAAATGCTTTCATCAAGGAGTTTATAAAGATACAAGATAACCCCAATAATATTCCACAACCGCACTCCCCACAAAGATCTGGCAATTAAGCACAAGTTCGATTAAGAATTCTCCCCCATTAAAATGTCATTCTCGAAAGAACAACAAGAGCGACCTTAATTTCACAAGAAAAGAAGGATTTCTTTGGACATAACAAATTACATACGAATATGAATTTGAATCCAAAAATACTCAATTAAATTAACCACAAGAGAACCCATGACTAATTTAATCGGAAATGCTCAACATAAGAGAACTTACGGAACCGCACAATATATACATAAAATATGGATCAAGGAAGATCAATACTCAGTGCAATAGACAAGGATTCATTCTATTTTCCATCACTATTTGCACAATGACATACAATAGACATAATCCTTGTAAACAAAAGTTCATCCTATCTTCCATCAATATTTGCATAATGACATACAATAGGCCTAAAAACTTTTGTAATGTCAAAAGTTCATTCATTAGTTTATCAATACTTGAAAATGTGGGGTCTAAGAACCTCACCCAATATTTCGTTTAGCAATATGTATGGACTAATTCAAATATACTTTTAAGAGAATCAACTAGACAATCGGACTCAATCTTAATAAAAAGTATGTCAAGGAGTTAATATCTCTATCTCTCGATTTGATCTATACTCAAACAAATAGAAATCTGTGAGTCTTTATAAAATACAAGAGATATAAACTTGGATGGTACCAAAGACCAATATCCAAGGATCAATCAACTTCCAATCAACAAC